>OY829914.1:150650297-151027797 GCA_963691935.1 Nephrotoma guestfalica | reverse complement strand
ATTCCATACATAATATTCGACATTAAATAAAACATTTATCAATATAAGATCCATTCTCTTTCATTTAATCAAAAATCATAAACAAACAAAGTAGTATATCTTCCCGGCGGACACCCTATATATATATATATATAGTTCAGCCATAAGTAAGACTACGTTGTTATTACCTTTACTGTGTTGTTTATTGAAAAGTATGAAAAAGAGTGAACCACTCAAGAAACATTCAATATGGTTTTATAATATTTGCTATTTGCATAGTTGCGAATTAATGAAAATAAAATATGATTCTATATAATGCAATTATTATTTTTACTTGGAATGAATTTATAATTACTTTTTGCATACCTGCAAATCAATAAGTTGAATGCGCTAGCATATAGGTAAGATAGTAAATATGAAATATGATTTTATATAATGCAATTGTTATTGTTGTTTTTACATGTCACCGGCCAAATGTGGTGTTGACTTGGACTTTGACATCATTGATTTGGGTTTAGGTAATGGTGGCATTACAGATATTAACTATGTATATGTTGTAATTCAAATGGAATAATATTGTATATATTTTAATATAAAATAATAAAACCTAATATCAGTGACAATTAAATACTGAAATTCATACCTGGTTTATAATTCTGGTTATGAATTAGGCGAGATGTAGATTACCTTATTTTGGCTGGTTGCGCTAATTGTAACAATAACTACAAATAAGTTATTTGTTTGATAACTACTACTTTTGTGTTAGTTTAACAGATCACTTTATTTATATCAAAACTTTATCGGATTTATACACTATTCACGTTTTGTATAAATTTTGTGTTACCAAGTTTATATGATCTTAAATTTTCTTATTCTCTTGTTGACTACTTGAATATAAATTTTACATTATTGTTTATAAGTTAATTTAAACACACGCAATTTTGATATATTTTCATGTTTCACTTATAATTAATTTGAACGATAAACAATTTTGTTAAGCCCTTTTTTAACTCCTAGAAAATATTTATTGTTATGTATTTTGCGACCGCACTCTTTAAAATTTTCTACTTGACTTTTCTTTTAGAAAATCGGTTGTTGCCCTATATATAATGTCCTTTGTTTTTTGTTTTGTTTTTCGTAAGTGTTTTTATTTTTTGTGTCACATTAATTTGTTTTTGGTTTTAAAATATTTTAATTGGGTTTTGGGTCAGGAAATTAATAACTTGCTCTAATTTATTTATTACATTTTTTCTCATATGTATAATTTCAATACCAGTTCATATTTTATGTTTCGTAATTTTTGAATTCTTCACGCGCACGTGTTTTTTCATGTTGCTCGTGGGACAAGAAAATTATTTGAATTTTACACAACAATTTGAGTGATATCATTTTTCAAACATAAATGGCATTGACAAACCTTCAAAAAAATTTACCCAACTTTACTCAAAAATAAATATTTGTAGTTTTAGTTTGAGTTTATTTTCCTGCGTCTCAATTGGACACCGCTATATAATATTTCTTTCTTACGAAAAGAAAATTCTTTTCAAGATAGTTTTTTGTTCAGAATCCATGGAGAAGTTCACTTCTGTTGTCATCATTTGCATAACTTATGAAAAATTCGGACACATACAATCAAATAAAATCTGAAGATTTTTCAGTACTAAATCAAAAATCTATGTAATTCGTATGTTTGTGGAGATTTTGCGTTACAGTGTTTGAGACCTGATGAACATTTTCCGGCAGGGAATAAGGTCATAAGGTCTATTTGTTATTGTGTTAATTTTTTCATTTAATAACATCGGATTATTTCTACGTTTGTAATTTTCCAATTCTTCATATCGGTCCATATTTTGTCCTTTATGCATTCTACATATGTAATACATTTAGATTAACGTCTATGTTAGTATACGTATGTTTCTCTTTCGTCAGGTGTTGTGCATGGGAATTTCCAGTAAGAAAATTGATCACAAAACTATCATCGTGAAAGTAAAGGCAACACTTTTCTGAACAATTTGCTTGAAATTTTGAAATCTCATCAGTTTGATATTCCGTGTCACGAAACAATCATGTTTTCGCTTGAGGAGCGTTTCGAAATATTGAAAACTTATTTTCAAAGTCGGTGTTGTTTAGCCGAAACCGTGCGAATTTTGAACCGCTGTAGTGAAGTTGGTGAAATCAGTTAGTGAGAAAGGCTTCCTATTGGAAGACATAAGTGGTCCCCGAGCTCGGACAATGCGCAAGCCCGAGAATATTGTGGCTGTGGTCCATAGTATAGGACAGAATCCATCGACCACAACTCGACGTCGATCGCAGCAATGGCCATGGGTTGCAGCAGCCTCAGGAGATAATCCACACAGACCTCCGATTATCCGCCTACAAGGTCTAGATGACTCAGCAGTGTTATTAGTCTGCACGGTCTAGATGACCTTCGATATCAGTTCTCTGCGTGGGCCATAGACCTTCCTAAAAATGAAAAATCATCCTTATAGACGAAGCGCATTTCCATCTCGGCTGTTAGGTAAACAAGCAGAACAGCCTTACGTAATCGTAGAGAAGCCATTGCATCCACCAAGAGTGATTGTTTTGTGTGGATTTTGGAGTGGTGGCATCATAATAATTGGCCCATTTGTATTAGAAAACGCTGCTGTAAACGTCGTTACCGTCAATGGCGACCATTACAGAGCTATCCTGACCAATTTTTTAGGGCTTCAAATCGACTGCAACCGCGCCACATGCAATACAAACCGACCGACGATCGATCTCTTGTGTGCCATCCCAATAATCAAATCCGTTGGACTTTTTCTACGGAGTCTGGTTAAACACAGATGTTATGCGGATAATCAAGAGAAAATTCCAGCTTTAAAACATAACATTGCGAAAGTTATTCGTGAAATAGGCTACGAAATCATCGAAAAATTCTTAAAATCTGGATTCACAGGATGGCTTACTGTAAGGCCAGAAGAGGGAGCCAAATGAACGAAATTGTTCTACATTCTCAAATCGGAGACTCCAACCTACACAATAATAAAAACTTTCCACAAAATATAGATGTATACTCATTTTATAGCATTTTTAAAAACAAAATTTTAAATGGCCCACCCTTTAATACTAGTTTTAGCCTTTTTTCATGATGAACAAACCCAGAAAAATCATTGGAAATTTGGGAATCTACATTAAAGACATAAACATTTGTAAAGTATTCATTAAGTAAATCAAATTAAAAATGTTTGCAAATTAATAAAATTCAAAGCGACGATATTAAGTGTGATAATTATGGACGTTTATAAGAATTTATTGTTATTCTTAATTTATTAATTAAAAAAATATAAAACTTACTAAGTTACGGGCTAAAAGCAAAAGAAACAAATTCAAACTTAATTTTAATTAACCACGTGATCAGCAATATGATCAAAGAAAAATATTCTTGTTACCGCACTATTTCTATTACCCATACAATGATGCACAACCACTTTTCACCGAATTAACCCTCAGAATATTTTAATAAACTATGGGTGCAAGAGAATTCAAAGGTCAATCTAGGGGTTTTTAACAGTGCATGCGGTAAATTAAAATACTGTACTAAAAGGTAGGGTAAAGCAAAAACACAAAAGGTAAATCATTACCCATATAATGATAAGCCATATTCGTTATAACTGAGGTCTGGGTAAATCCAATAAAAAAATTTTTTGTAGAGAAACGGTTTGTTTGCATCTCATGGCTAAAATACTATTTGCACTCGATTAATCGTAAGAAGGCCACATGTTAAGCACTAGATACAAAAATGTGTTTTCAAATAGGATTTTAGTAGAAACAATTCGAGCGGTATTTCAATGAATCTAGCATTATTTTGACTCCAATTTGGCTCCCACCGAAATTGGTAGTTGGCAACACTGCATGGGGGCGCAGCTTTCTTATGCGAGTCCGTGAGGTATTCTACTAATACCATATAAAGTATGCAATATAGGACTCTTATTCCATAAATTACGGAACAGTGAGACAGTTTTTCCAATTTTTTATTCGCACAATTAACGGTTTTACGCTGTCACCAAAACATATATACTCGAATTATCGCATGTGTTAGTAGCATCCAAGAGTGTCTACTAAAGCACAAATGACATTTCCGAATGATCGTAACCTGAGACAAAATCTTAAATTTTATGTAAGTCGCCAACCGTTTTAAACGAACGGGAAAGCATTATATGCACTGTTCCCAACTCTTCTAATACACAAAACACATAATTCTACATAACCAAATAATTATTAAAAACAACCCCAATATAAACAAATACTTGCCACACATAGAACAATAAAATTATCATAAAATTAATCTAATAATCATTAAATTAACAATATTACTACCAATTTTACTTAATTCTCACTTTCCATATAAAGAATTTTCTATTTCGATTTTTTTTAATATCATTTTTATTTCCCTAAAATTTCATTACCGTAATCAGTATCCCTTCCCTCACAATCACATTTTTTATCTAAAACACATTTCTCTTGTATTTTAATTAAATTTACTTCTTTGTTTTGAATGAAAAAAAGCAATTTTCAATGTTTCTTCTAATTTTAAGATTCACTCGTTCCGTATAAATGAATGAAACGTATTCGTGTATCTGCCAGAAATAGGTTTTAAGGGGTTGTCGTTTAAGATTCCACATAAAAATAATATTATGGAAACACGGCAAGAGAAACAGGAAAACATACTTTCAACATATTTGCCATCTATCTATCTGTTTTATATGATGTGAGGAATGACGACGCACTTTTGTTGTTGTAAAGCTGTAATAAACAAATAGGAATGTTCTACTATACTCAAGAAAATCTTTATTATTTAAGATTTTAATTTTAATTAGATCATAGATAAATATTAAAACAGAAAACTAAAAATAAAATGGTTGTGTTTTGCATGATGAAGATGTTCATGTTGAAATCGACGACGACATTCACTTGTTGGGGGTTTGAGATTCAAGGTGGGTCTCTTGTTATAAAAATGTCTCTGACTTATAATTTAGGTTCTATATCTGTGTTTTGCTTATGTCGTCGGCATTGTAATACATAATGTTAGTTTTCTTGTCGAAAAATGAAAATGAATTAATTGAATAAGTTAAAAAGTATTAGAATGTTTTTCGTTTTTTTGGTATTTTAATTTTTATGTTAAAGTAAATATTTTTTTTGAAAAAATTATTATGAGAAGAATGTTAATTGTTTTGATTGTGGGGAATACAATTAGAAAACATTAGGGTAGAAATTTAGGTATTGAGGCTTTGATTGTGATCTCTACTTTATATGTTGTATTATATTAATTTATGCAAGTGGAACTAGAGTCGTTGTTGTTTTTGAAATTTTTTTAATATATCAAGGGGAAATGTCATGTTATTTTCTATTTTGTTTTCTTGACACTTGTAAACGAAGCTAACGACCTGTTCAATTAGCAAATTGAATTCAATTAAAAAATTTAAATTTGTTTTTGAGATCGGAAGAAATAATACTATAATTGGGTTCAATAATATAAATAATTGAATTATGGATATCTGTTTTATATTTTATGATCCTATTTGGTTGTGTGTTGAGTAAAATTAGTAACTACGTAAAATCCTATATAATAATTCAAGAAAATGTATGTGTGTGTGTATGTATGTATGAACCTTATACAAATCCGCATTCCTTAACCGATGTCGACCAAATTTTGTGTACGTATTGATTGGTTCATGGAGAAGGTCGTAGGCTTTGTCTGATCTTCCAATTTGATCCTGGAGCTGAGATACATGATCCCAAAGATTCTCCATGTATGCTTATGGAGATTTTTTTTATTTAAACTTGAGAAGGTCGTAGGATTTGCGTTTCAATTATTTTTCAATTAAACACATGCCTCATTTGAGCAACTTCAAAACACATGACGTGAGCATAATAATACGTTTGACAATTATTTAAATAAAATATTGGATTAATTTTATTACTTTTCAGATAAATCTGTCTTTCGTACTGTACACATATAATACTGTGGGCAAAAAATACTAAGACTGTTCATAATTTTAAAATTCATTATTTATTTCTTCAAATCTATTTCGTCCCCCTAAAAGTAATCCCCATCGGTCTCAATACACTTGTGCCAATGTTTTTTCCAATCCTCGAAACAGTTGTTAAAGTCAATTTCCGGAATAGCCTCCAATGCGCGTAGCGATTCACGTTTAATGTCTTCAATTGACTCAAAACGGTTTCTCCGGAGCGGTCGTTTGCTGAACAGCCAGAAGTCACACGGAGCTAAATCTGGCGAATACGGTGGTTACGGAACGATATGGGTGGAATTTTGGGCGAAAAAAACACGTAAAACCAATGCAGTGCGAGAAGGTGCATTATCGTTGTGCAAAAACCAAGAGTTGTCCACCCATAGTTCCGGCCTCTTTTTACGAAAAGCTTCGCGCAAACGACCCATAACACTCAAATAGTATTCCTTGTTGACAGTTTGGCCGGTCGGAAGGAATTCGGAGTGCACCATACCTCGATAATCGAAGAAAACTGTCAACATCACCTTGATTTTTGACTTGCTTTGACGTGGTTTTTTCGGCTTCGGCTCATCTTGGCACGATATTTGGCCGATTGTTCGTCTGTTTCTGCGTCGTAAGCATAGATCCAAGACTCACCGCCAGTTATAATACGTTTCATGATATCCTGGTTGTTGGAAAGCATTGTTTCACAGACGTCAACGCGACGCTGTTTTTCCAAAAAATTGAGTGATTTTGGAACCAATCTTTCACTTTTCTTAGGCCCAAATGATCTTTCAAAATGGTTTTCACTGATCCTTCCGATATTTCAACGATGCCAGTAACGTCTCTGACTATTAGTTGTCGATTCTCGAGCGCCAATTCCTTGATTTTATTAACGTGTTGAGCATCAGTTGATGTTGATGGCCGCCCTAGACGTGGTCCGTCGTCAACACGTTCTCGACCCTCTTTGAACAATTTGTACCAATCAAAAACACTTGCTCGAGACATACAATTATCACCGAAGGCCTTTTGCAGCATTCTGAATGTGTCGGCACCACAAAATTGATTCCGCACACAAAATTTAATGGAACTTCTTTGTTGAATAATTTCACTCATTGTAAAAATCGCCGAATGCACTTTTTGTACTTCAGAAAGACAAGCGTATACTAAACACTAATGATTATTTATATGTGACATTTGGCACAGATGTCACTGACAGTCATACCAACATAGAAATTTTTTTTTTTCGACGAATGGTTTTCCGCGCGAAATCTAAATTAAAAAGTCTTACTACTTTTTGCCCACAGTATATAATATTGGTACTGTCTATAGTGGTTTCTGCCTTTTGTACTCATATAATATTTGGATTTTACTCAGAAAAATCTATCGCGACCAGTCCGTTTGGATATCAAACCTATTTTATTTGCAAGGTTAAGCCTTTACAAATCATCCAGTAATAGTGGCATTTTGGTATAAACTCTGCGATGTCTTGTTATTGGACGTCAAACCTATTCCACTCAGACTCCATGAATGCACTGTAGAAATTCTACTCTAAAATCGGCCGATGTCAATCCGTTTTGGAATGCCACTGATATCATTTGAAAGGTTAAGTCCATAGGTGTCATCAATATATAATGAAATTTTGGTACAAACTCTACGATGTCCTGTTATTGGCCAATGGCCATTCAACGTGTGCCACTCAACGAATTCCGTGAACCAGTTTTACTCAGAAAAATGAATCGCGACCGATCCGTTTGGAAATCAAACCTATTTTGTGGCATTTTGGTACAAACTCTGCGATGTCTTGTTATTGGACGTCAAACCTATTCCACTCAGACTCCATGAATGCACTGTAGAAATTCTACTCTAAAATCGGCCGATGTCAATCCGTTTTGGAATGCCACTGATATCATTTGAAAGGTTAAGTCCATAGGTGTCATCAATATATAATGAAATTTTGGTACAAACTCTACGATGTCCTGTTATTGGCCAATGGCCATTCAACGTGTGCCACTCAACGAATTCCGTGAACCAGTTTTACTCAGAAAAATGAATCGCGACCGATCCGTTTGGAAATCAAACCTATTTTGTGGCATTTTGGTACAAACTCTGCGATGTCTTGTTATTGGACGTCAAACCTATTCCACTCAGACTCCATGAATGCACTGTAGAAATTCTACTCTAAAATCGGCCGATGTCAATCCGTTTTGGAATGCCACTGATATCATTTGAAAGGTTAAGTCCATAGGTGTCATCAATATATAATGAAATTTTGGTACAAACTCTACGATGTCCTGTTATTGGCCAATGGCCATTCAACGTGTGCCACTCAACGAATTCCGTGAACCAGTTTTACTCAGAAAAACGAATCGCGACCGATCCGTTTGGAAATCAAACCTATTTTGTGGCATTTTGGTACAAACTCTGCGATGTCTTGTTATTGGACGTTAAATCTATTTCACTCAGGTTTCATGAGTGCACTGAATAAATTCTACTCAAAAATTTTGGCACCAAATCGGTTGGTATAAACTTTATTATGTTTAGTTATTGGAATTTTATAGTGTGCCACTTATTTTTTCAATAATCGAGTTTTACGTAAACAAAAATCTGGCGATGGAAAATTTAATTGTTTGATCCAAGTTATTATTTATATCCCCATGAAATGGTTTTAAAAAAGTTGAATTGAATAACAAACGCTCATCATATAATTCGGAATCCAATATGAGTTATATATTAAAGAGCGAGTGAGCTGAATATCATTAGAAAGAGACGAAATAAATTTTTAGTATAGTTCTTATTTGAAAAAAGATGGCGAGTGTTTCATCTCTTTCTAATATCATAGAGCTGTCTCTTTCAACAATGTATTTAACATTGTAGAAACTAACACATGCAATGTTGTAGTATATTCTTATTGGATTCGTATACATATTGTTGTTATTTTTTTGTTAAAAACTTCACACTCATGATTTTTACACCTTTACGCTATCGGTACTTAGGGAGTATATGCTCGGGGGCTTCCTGTCTTCCAGGCTCAATAGACATGTTTTAAATTTAAAACTTTTAAAACACCTATAACTATCTTAATTGACTTCTAGATCAGTACTTCAACACTAAACTTTTCGAGTAATAATATTTTTATTTATCATGCGAATTATCGAGCAATGAAATCTGTTTCAAAATATTGATCAAAAATGATGGTTGTTCGATTGGTACACGGCAACATAATACAAATTAAATCAAATATTATATATTATACGCCTACAATCCAATCCATACAATATAATAAATAATAATTGTTCAATAATTTTTTCAGATCGGTTAAAAGGTTTAAAACTATATAGTGACCATCGCAAACATAATTTTGTTTTATTTAATAATTGATTACAATTAGTTCAATAGCTCTAGAAATGCCATTCCAATTTGCGTGTTTCCTGTTGGTTTTGCTATTTCTGTCATTGCCATCTTAAGCCATGCCGCCTCGTCAAAGCTGTAATCATTGGTGGTTCAGTTTTTCATAATTTTTTATGTTTTTTATTTTGTTTTTAATTTTTAATTTTTTTTTATTTATATTTTTTTATTCAACAAAACACACAGTGAAATTCGAATAATTTGTTTTTGATCCAAATTGATATGTTAAAAAATGTTGTTATTCTAATCTAGTCTTCAAGCTTTTGATACACTAACGTATGCGGGATAGCTTTTATTATGTTTGATGGACAATTTTTTTATTATTATTTGATTCAAATCGTCGAAAACTTCCCAATAATCGTTGTGAAAACAATAAGATACGTAATACGAGCCATTTGTTATTTAATTTACATAAGAACGTAATGAAACGAACATAATGTACTACTGGTTGTCATATTTCGCTTCGTAATAGGTCCATTGCAGTTGCGACACGATAAACCAAAATCTTCTTCTAAGCAATTAGCCAGTTTCTTTTATTCCCAAATCATCTAAATTAAAATTGTCGATTGATAAATAATGCAACATATCAATACTTTTTACACTATTAGCCGAAGGCACTTGGCGAAACACACTAACACTTAATAAACACACTTTATTAAGCAGTTGTTTTTTATTGCGCAAAAAAATAATTTTTTGAATTTTTTAATTAAAAAATGTGTGCATAAAGTTTAAAAACTCACTCGATCGATTTTGACTTGTTAGGTCATCTTAAGAAGTATCTGCTGATTTGAAAAATAAAAATTTAGTTATATATAGTAGGAAAACGGAAAAAAGAAATAAAAGAAGAAGAGACAAAAAATAGGCAATAAAAATTAAACTATTCTTCGTCCCAACCATCTGTTATTTATACTTATAAAAAAGGGTGGGATAGCAGGTAAGTGATTAGTCATCGGCTGAGTAACAAAATTAAAGGTATATTGAAGTACATTTAATTATCCGACGTATTAAGAGCGTGAGAACAGGGCGAGATCAGTAATTGGTGAGAAACGGATTTCTCTCTGTTCGTTCAGGATATTTTCGTATTTCGAATTTCGTAAGATTCTAAGGTAACTAAACGTCTGCTTTTGGATTGTATATGTAATATGTCTAAATTGTTTAAGCTAGCTAGCTGTATGGTTTTCTAAAGTTAAATGATTATGGAATGTTGATTGATTGCAACCAGATAAATGTTCTTTAGTTCTAACTCCAAAATTGCGCCCAGTCTGTGCAATATAGAAGAATCTACAATCATTGCAATTATTCCTATAAACACCAGACTTGGAAAGAACTCTAGGTTTATTGTTAAAAACAATTTTCTTTATTGAGTTATTATTATAAAAAGCAAAACTAAGATTGGTATAATCGGACACGATGTTGGTATTCCGTTGACTAGATTTTCCTATATACTCTAAGCGACACCAATTTTCCTGCGTTGGACTATCCGGTGTATAAATACCCGTTAGAGCTTTACGCTGTAGCTGTTTATTTAATAACTGTAATATAGTCTTAGTTGCATATCCGTTATTCGGATTCCGCTATTTGTAGAATTATATATTTTAAGCTGCTCTATGTTATAGTTTGAATTTGTCAAAGGGATGTTTATTAGTCTATCTATAAGTAAGTGAAAAGCTGACATTTTATTATTATGGGGATGGTTTGAAGAACAAGGGATAATAGCGTCTGTATACGTAGGTTTCCGATAAGTTTTGAAGTCTAAAGAACAATTAATCCTGGTTATTGTTATATCTAGAAAGTTAATACAGTCATTTTCTTCCCTTTCCAACGTACAATCAATGGTGGGATATTGAGAATTTAATCAATTAAGGACGTATATAAAGTTAGCCCAGCTTTCATCCCAGAAAACTGGAAAATGGCAACACTAAACTATCATGACAGTTGTTCTATCCCAGGATATTACTGTCAGCCCAGGATTTCTGCCATATCAAATTCTCATTCAAGAAAAAACTATAACGACACTAAAACATGATCTCATAAAATAATTTTGACCCAGCTATCACTATAGGGAACGTTAACTATCCAATCAATGTCAACCAAGAAATTGTGAATACATAATGTAAACATTTGTATCCGAGGATAACAATGTCCTCCCTGTATCTGTCGTTAAGATATTAAAAAACTATGTGTAAAAAACATACATTATAACAATTATATTTGAAATGATATGAAAATAAGGCAAAATTAAAAAAATACTTTATTGCGAGTTACGAGTTAACATATTGATATAAAATAAAAAAATGTTTTAGAGATGTTGAATAGAGGTATCTCCGTATTGGGTTTCTGGTTGCACCAGTTATTTTAAAATGACATATGAGAGGGTGTTTTTTAGATAAAGTACACCCATATGATCCTTAAGGATCGATTTCAAGTCCATTGCATGAGTAAGAGAGCAAAATAGTTGAAAAAAACAAAGATTCACTTAGATTAAAACAATCGTTAATTTACCCAAACTATCGATATTTGATCGCATCTACAGCTTGTATTATAAAAGGTTCGGATTAGCGAGAGTATTTATTAAATGTGGCGTACTAACATCATCATATTAGGTTAGTTTCATTAGACTTCTATGCGCCGAGCGACACAATTGAGCTTTAAGCTCAAAAAATCATTAATTTACCCAAACTATCGATATTTGATCGCATCTACAGCTTGTATTATAAAAGGTTCGGATTAGCGAGAGTATTTATTAAATGTGGCGTACTAACATCATCATATTAGGTTAGTTTCATTAGACTTCTATGCGTCCGAGCGACACAATTGAGCTTTAAGCTCAAAAAATCATTAATTTACCCAAACTATCGATATTTGATCGCATCTACAGCTTGTATTATAAAAGGTTCGGATTAGCGAGAGTATTTATTAAATGTGGCGTACTAACATCATCATATTAGGTTAGTTTCATTAGACTTCTATGCGTCCGAGCGACACAATTGAGCTTTAAGCTCAAAAAATCATTAATTTACCCAAACTATCGATATTTGCTCGTATCTACAGCCCGTATTATAAAAGGTTCGGATTAGTGAGAGTATGTATTAAATGTGGCGTACTAACATCTTCACATTAGGTTAGTTTCATTAGACTTCTATGCGTCCGAGCGACACAATTGAGCTTTAAGCACAAAAAATCATTACTTTACCCAAACTATCGATATTTGGTCGCATCTACAGCTTGTATTATAAAAGGTTCGGGTTAGGGAGAGTATTAATTAAATGTGGCATACTAACATTTCACATTAGGTTAGTTTCATTAGACTTCTATGCGTCCGAGCGACACAATTGAGCTTTAAGCTCAAAAAATCATTAATTTACCCAAACTATCGATATTTGCTCGTACCTACAGCCCGTATTATAAAAGGTTCGGATTAGGGAGAGTATTAATTAAATGTGGCATAGTAACAAATTCACATTAGGTTAGTTTCATTAGACTTCAATGCGTCCGAGCGACACAATTGAGCTTTAAGCTCAAAAAATCATTAATTTACCCAAACTATCGATATTTGCTCGTATCTACAGCCCGTATTATAAAAGGTTCGGATTAGTGAGAGTATGTATTAAATGTGGCGTACTAACATCTTCACATTAGGTTAGTTTCATTAGACTTCTATGCGTCCGAGCGACACAATTGAGCTTTAAGCTCAAAAAATCATTAATTTACTCAAACGATCGATATTTGGTCGCTTCTACAGCCCGTACTATAAAAGGTTTGGATTAGGGAGAGTATTTATTAAATGTGGCGTACTAACATCATCATATTAGGTTAGTTTCATTAGACTTCTATGCATCCGAGCGACACAATTGAGCTTTAAGCTCAAAAAATCATTAATTTACCCAAACTATCGATATTTGCTCGTATCTACAGCCCGTATTATAAAAGGTTCGGATTAGTGAGAGTATGTATTAAATGTGGCGTACTAACATCTTCACATTAGGTTAGTTTCATTAGACTTCTATGCGTCCGAGCGACACAATTGAGCTTTAAGCACAAAAAATCATTACTTTACCCAAACTATCGATATTTGGTCGCATCTACAGCTTGTATTATAAAAGGTTCGGGTTAGGGAGAGTTTTAATTAAATGTGGCATAGTAACAAATTCACATTAGGTTAGTTTCATTAGACTTCAATGCGTCCGAGCGACACAATTGAGCTTTAAGCTCAAAAAATCATTAATTTACTCAAACGATCGATATTTGGTCGCTTCTACAGCCCGTACTATAAAAGGTTCGGATTAGGGAGAGTATTAATTATATGTGGCGTACTAACATCTTCACATTAGGTTAGTTTCATTAGACTTCTATGCGTCCGAGCGACACAATTGAGCTTTAAGCTCAAAAAATCATTAATTTACCCAAACGATCGATATTTGCTCGCATTTCCAGCCCGTATTATAAAAGGTTCGGATTAGGGAGAGTATTAATTAAATGTGGCGTACTAGCATCTTCACATTAGGTTAGTTTCATTAGACTTCTATGCGTCCGAGCGACACAATTGAGCTTTAAGCTCAAAAAATCATTAATTTACCCAAACTATCGATATTTGCTCGTATCTACAGCCCGTATTATAAAAGGTTCGGATTAGGGAGAGTATTAATTAAATGTGACGTACTAACATCTTCACATTAGGTTAGTTTCATTAGACTTCAATGCGTCCGAGCGACACAATTGAGCTTTAAGCTCAAAAAATCATTAATTTACCCAAACGATCGATATTTGGTCCCGACATCTTGAAATTAACTCTTAAATGCCCATTATATCTTAAAAGATCACCGTAAAAAATAACTCATTTTTAGTTAATTATTACGCAGTATTTTCATACATTTACTGTTATTATAGTGATTTTTATCCATTTATTTGTGTCCGAATAGTGAATTCGATTAATTTCGAGTTATTGGCGATATTTGTATAAAAGCAGTTTGTCCGTGCTGTCACGGGAATTATTGCACAGTAGTTTTAACTTTATTTTGTATTATCATTTTTACATACATTATATTAAAATGGTTTTTGAAGCTTTCTCTCTCGAGGAAAGTAAACTTTCAATTATTCAGGATGCAATTTTGGAGCATACTGAAAATATTTAAAATTTAAAACTAAGCAATTGCACAAAAGAATCGTTATTCTTTAAAATATGTCAAAATATAGGCGGCCTTAAATGTATTGAAAAAAAATCGCGTAAAACTCGTTAAGCTGTTAAAAAATAATAATTTTTTCCGTGAGTTAAATCAAAAATTTTTACACAGAAAAATCTGTATGGTATCAACAAACTTGACTGAGGATGTACAAAACCGAAGGTGCTTTTCGAGTTTGGTTGAAAAAGAAATTTTAAACCCCGAAAGAAATTTCGATTTAAACTTGGGACCGATTAATACTGACCCAATGGGTTTGAACGTTAGTTTCGAAGGGCGCATATTAATCCTTTTCCGATCATAGTTGTTAAACTAGCTGAAGATAATAAAATACTTAAGGTCCCCGAGGTATTTGAGAATGTTTTGGAACAACGTAGCTAGTCAAATTCGGATCACGAAGCTTTGGATGTCGATCTCGAAGACGAAGATTTGGAGTTGATTAAAGATTTTGAGCCGAAGAAGAAAAACCGGCCGGTCAAGAAGCCCGTATCAGCTTCAACGAAAGTTACGAAAAGGACTACTTACGATAATTATATAGGTCAAATCGAAATAAAAATAGACATTTGGTTAGAATTATATTGCCAAAATACACAAAAATTAAATAAAAATGTTTATCCCAACGTCATCAGTGATTTGTTAAGTACGAAAACAGGATGCTTAATAAATATAAAATCGATCGATTCTTTAAAATCTTCTATTAGCATTCGATCATACTGTGGCAATAATGGTTGTAGAAAATATAAATTATTGAATGATAATTTAGAAAGTGGTATATTTAAATTATACAGTACAGAAGGGCAGCTAAACCATAAACTAATAAAAACCAGACAATTAAGAGGATTAGACAGGATAAACACAAAAAAAGAAATTTGTAAAACAACAGCTGAAGACATTTTTGAAAATTCTGTTCAAAATGAAGATCCACTAGTTGTAACCAAATTGAACACAACAAAAGTTAAATCGATGAATGTTTTAAGACAAGCGAGATCCGAAGCTCTGAAAGAGCAGGATAATGACTCAAACGATATTTTGGATTTACAAAAGGAAATTTTAATGAACCCCACGATAATTCAAAAATTATATATAAAACCGTTTTGTGTTATTTGCTACAATGATATTCAAATATCCATGCTTAAAATTTATTTAAAGCGTAATGCAGGAGAAAAACTGATTGCTTATTTGGATGCCACCGGTGGATTGGTGAAACCACCCGACAACAACATGTCTACAATTTTGTATTATGCATTAGTAATACCAATTAAAGTTAATGATTCTGAACCATCAGACCCATTCCCTTTGACGGATATGACGGATATGGGCATGACATTTTTGAGTCGATAGTAACTGACTGCAGCTTTGCTGAAATTAATGCTATCATGGTCGCATTTAATAAAATGGATATTATAAAATATTTAACGTTGGCTTATGCAAGTTTAATGAGCAAATCTGAAAACTTTGGAGTAGTGAAACTGCATTTATGTGTTTCTCACTTAATGCACAATATGGCTGGCGACGTAAACAAAGCATACAACAACAAAATCCCACAGAAAAAATTAATAAAAGAAATCGTGGGTTCATTATTTTTACTAACCAATTTTGAAGTTGTAAAACTAGTTTGGCAAAATTTCTGTATAGTACTTAAATCTAAATATGTAACACCATTTGTGTTGGATTCTCTTAACGAAATTGTTAAATATACAAAAAAAATAAGGATTTTAATTTAGAAGCTCCAACAGGTACCAATTCGAAGAATGAGGATTACGAGGACGTAAGAAATTTTGGTAAAACGCTTTATTCTCAAAGTCCATTTTATGTTTCGTTCAAAACAATATCTGATAGAATATCGGGTTCAATACCACATAATGAAGCACCTCTAAATGAATTTTATAATCCGTCGTTTTTGGAAAATTTTAATAAAAAATACCTGACATTTCTTCCATTTTGGTCAGCAATATTTCATTCCCGTAGACTCAGTAACAGCCACATAGAGAATTATTTCGGTACAATTAAACGGAGAACAAAACGGAATACTGCTTTGGGAAAATTGCCTACTAAGGCATTAAGATTTGTCAAAGAAATTAATAGGCGCAATGAATATATATTAAAACGGTTTAGATAAAATATTCCAAAGCGACCCATAAAAATTAATGCCGATAAGGTTGAAAAACAAAGTGACGAAGAAAAGTCGTATGCTTCAATTCTTAATTCTGAAGAGACTTGGGAAAAAAGAATTAATGCCCCAAAACCATCAACCACCAGTTTTAATTTATCAAATTTAACTTTATTACATACTATGGCGGCAAGCGAAAGAGCAAACAGTTTAATTCAGTCGTCAACAAAAAACAAAACATTTTCAAACTACACCAAAATTGAAAAAAATGAAAATAAAAAGTTAAAAGTAGAAAGCCCATATCTTTTTTACTTAAGAAATGGTTCAATCACGGGAGACAACTATTATAACACGTGTGCGTTTGATTCCTTCACCACCAGCATTTTTATTTAAAAGAAGTTGTCCATTTCGATCCAGGTAATAAATCCATAAAATTAATCGAGTCTCTATAACAGTCAAATTTAATCCGAGCAGAACAACTCCGTTTTTCAAATTTGGTTGAGATATTCGGTTTGGAAAGAGATTGCACTAGCAATATAACAAAAATTGCAACATTCGCTTTAAAATTAATGAATTATTTTAGTGCACAGTCAGTACTGAAGTGTGTCAAATGCGACGAGACTGTGATTGATTTTTTGAACTATGTTCCTATAAATCTTTTTAACCTGGATGCTTTAGGAGTAAAAAATTTTACTAATTGTTTAGAAGACAGTAATTTACTAATTTGCCCAAAATGTAACCTCTTAATCTACGAAAAATTAAACCAATAAAATATTAGGTAATGTTAATTAAAAAGTGAATTATAAAAAGATTTAATATTATTTCCATTACAAATTAAATATTAAAAAAAAATTAATATTTCTGAATTAAATATTTTAGATTTAGTTATAAAAAAATATGTATATTTATATATCCATATAAAACATGGGGATCGAAGGCCGAAGATTCATACCTCCGCGAGATGTTCCCCGGGTAACGCTGAATGAATCAGGCAATGCTCTAGTACTCGAATGCAACATAATTAAAATTACATGCTGTAACGGCAAACCAGACAGTATTACTTCTTTTGCGTTATAAAATGAAGCATATATGTACATAGCAATAATGAAAATAACGCACAGAAGTCTAATGAAATTAACCAAATTTCAAAATACTAGTATGTTACATTTAAAAAATAATCAGTTCAATCCGAAACTTTCTTAGTATGGGCTGTAGATGCGACCAAGTATCGATCGTTTGAGTAAATTAATAAATTTTGAGCTTAAAGCTCAATTGTGTCGCTCGGACGCATAGAAGTCTAATGAAACTAACCGAATGTGAAGATGTTAGTACGCCACATATAATCTATACTCTCCCTAATCCGAACCTTTTATAATACGGGCTGTAGAAGCGACCAAATATCGATCGTTTGAGTAAATTAATGATTTTGTGAGCTTAAAGCTCAATCGTGTCGCTCGGACGCATAGAAGTCTAATGAAACTAACCTAATGTGAAGATGTTAGTACGTCACATATAATGTATACTCTTCCTAATCCGAACCTTCTTGCGAAATTCCCAATTTCGCAAAGTTGCTACGGAACGATTTTTTCTAACTTTTCTAAAAGTAAGGCAGGAGTGTGAAAACCTCAAAACCACATAACCTTAATCCGACACATTTTTACTTTTCACGTGCCATGTAGCTTTATCGTGTCTAATGTAATTTTAGTTTGTACAAATACATGTTTTATATTGATATAACGGTTACATGGCTAAAATTTGTAAAATATATAAAGAACGAATTTTATTTTTGCATTTAACGTGATTTTTAATAAATTCTGGGGTGGGCTAGGTTAGGTAGGTTAGGTTAACTGTTAGGGGCTAACTTCGCACAAGAGCAAATGGGGTTTTTATTGATTAGTGCTGTCTGATGAAATTGAAATTGTAGTCTGTTTTATTTTCTGAGATAGAATCATGGGATAACTTCATATAAGTCTGTAAATATTTGTAATCAATATTATATAATTCAAGTTCATAAGTATACCCACATACTTGTGTCTAATAAAAGAAATACAAAATTTTTATTGTGAACTTTTAAGTTTTTTTAGATAGCATAGTATAGCAAATATGACAAATAGTTAGCTTTTCTGAAAGCTATGAGTCTGAACTACGGTCCCATCAAAAATTATTTACTGACAGGGGCGTAGAGTAATTGTTAAGAGTTAAATGGTACATAAACAAAATTTTCTTAAAAAGAAATGGAATTCTAAAAGTTTTGTTTAAATTTGTAATACTTTTTAACTATAAACAGTCATAATTATTATACTTTATTTAAAGCAGAATGTTATCAGCTTTTTGATGAAATTAGCACTTGAAAATAAGAATGGTTTTTTCTTAAGATATTGAATTTTTTTTAATACAAGGTGCTGTGTTGGAAGGCTGCTCTTTAAACGTCGATAACTTGATGGAGAGGCTTTAACATGCGAATTGATAGAAGTTTGCTCACCTTCGTTTTGATCAAAGAATCTAGCGGTACCATTCGTGTCAGCTATTTGAGGGACACCCTGTATATGTGCGTTTATAATATATAGTATTTAATATGTACTCGTATATAATATATTGATAAATACAATAATAATTATTTCAATCATAAAAATAACAGAAAAATTAGAAAAGAATTGTTTTATTGAAAAGATTTACTTTTTCACCTTTTGTCGCTGTTCAGTAGTAAGATAGATTTTGTGCAATGCTTACTGTTAAAATATAACTGTGTCTATGCATCCCAAATTGCTCGTGCTTATATACATGATCATGCATTGCTGTTCGAGATTATTCCATTTATTGTATCTGGCGACGTGTGCTTATTGACAATTTCCACGTCTTGATGAATAACGTCGTTATTAAATCCAGCATTTTTCATAATGACTTACGTTACCGTTAAACAATTGCTTACGATAATTCCATTCAGTAACAGTATACAATATTTAGTTTTATGGGTATCATGATCATATTGGCTCGTTGAATAATATACTATTATTTAGGTATGTTTCGTAATCATCCAGTAAAATTAAAGGCCTGATATAAGAATACCAGTGGTTTTATGAATAAATTATCGATAACATTTTTGATCCTTAGAAATATTGTTGTTTCATAAAATACCCTTTTAGATTTAATAATAGGTTAAGTAATTAATTATTGTAATTATATAGGTACTATAGATGGTACGATCACTCAAAAAGTTAAACCGCTATACAAAATGTACCTTATTTTAAAATAAAATTAAATATATGTAATATAAATTATTTTGAATTAGGTGATTCACTTTAGTTAGGATTAATCACAACTATTTACCCATAATTTTGATTCTCTTTCGGCAGATGTTTAAGATAATATATGTTAGTTAAAGATTAACATCGTGCTCACGGAAATTTGGAATTAGAAAACATGCATTTTTTTAAATATTACACTAATTGTGTTATTACTAATTCTTTAACATGGCACTTATTTTGGTTTGGAACTTTACCACATTTTTATTTATGTCTCGATTATAGCATTAAACCACAAAACATAAACCTTATATATAACAATTTGAAAACTAACTATGTACCATTAACCTCCATTAATGTGATTTACAATCATAATAAAACGATTACACCGGTCATTTAGGTAAGTTATGTATAAATTTAAACGTAAGATTTATATAGAATGGTAATAAATCTTTGTAAGGTTTATTCGATTTAGTTTGAGTTTACTACAATGTGTTATCTCATTCGCATGTTTAAGATTGGATGGAGTGGATTGTAGATTTGTAGGAATGTATATCAATTTTTAAGTAAATATATAAGTTAAGTATACATATAATGACGTATTTACATTGTAATTTATAAAATATCTTAAAATATTAAGTGGGGGTGCGTGCTACGGACAGAAAATGCGACGACAGCTTCACTGTCAACGTCAGGCATCGTTGCTTGGATTAGTACAAATTTTGGGTACCGAAATGGAACAACATAAAAAGTAATTATATGCATCATTCAGTGGCATTTTCCCTATGGAAGTTCCTATGAGCTTTTACGTTTTTCCCAAATATTTAGAAAAGTATATATCATTTTCGAGAAAAACTCTTGTGCAGTAAAAGATTCTAAAATAAATTTGTAACAATATCGATTCTGATTATTTTGCCATAATTTAAGCGGAAATGACGTGTTTTGACAAACAACTGTTTTTCAACAAAAATTCCCCCCAGTACAGCCCAGACGAATAGATTGATCGGGATGAAACTTCATACTTCAGGTGTTTCTACAAATTGGGTTATCTTAGTGATTTTTGACCGAAATCGGTCAGCCAGAAGTAGCAGCTTTCATAAGAGCTCTTTCGGTTTTTGCAAGATATGTTGAAAGGTATACAGCGACTTGTTTCTTCAATTACAAGTAGCACCGCACAATACAATTAATTACAAACGGACAATTCTCGGTTTAACTAATCATTTCAAAAGAATGTACAACTACATCTTGTACTGTTACGGCCATCGAATCAAACGGATAGCTAAATAGAAGTTCAATCAATTATTTTTCAATTTCCCTAAAGCATTTTCAATTCTTGGTTCAATTTCGTTATTATTGTTCAATTTCAATTCTATATATATAATGCAACTGTAATTAGAAATGAAAAAAGGGGCTCGTCACAAAATTATTGTAATCATAAAAGTCATTCATAAGCAAGTAGAAATTAAACAGAATGCATAACTTGTTGTCATTTGGGTTCATTGACCTGACACAATTTTAAAAATTATTAACCTGGTTAATACCGTAAACGGTTTGATGTGCAAACAAGTGCATTTGAATTTTTATATACAGGGTGTCCGCCGGGAAGGTATACTACTTTGTTTGTTTATGATTTTTGAGTAAATGAAAGAGAATGGATCTTATATTGATAAATGTTTTATTTAATGTCGGCAATTATGTATGGAATACAATATCAGATAAATGTCCGCCTCTGTTAGCCTCACAAATGCGAGCCCTTTTGAGCACATTTTTCATTACATTCTCACACATTTCACGCGGTATTTCATTAATTTCATCACGAATATTTTGTTTGAGTTGCTCAAGCGTTTCTGGTTTGTTTGCATAAGCCTTGCTTTTTAGATATTTCCACAAAAAGAAGTCCGGAGCAGTCCAATCAGGCGACCGTGGAGGCCAATCAACATCACCCATTTTTTGAAATAACTTGTTATGGAAAGAGTTCTCGCAGTAATTCCATTGTAATCCTGGTTGTATGCGATGTGGCACCGTCTTGTTGATACCACATGTTAATCAAGCCCAAAGTATGCAGTTGTGGCGTTAAAAAGTTTTCAATCATATCACGATATCGCTCCCCATTCACAGTTACCGTTACGCCGTTTTCATTTTCAAAGAAGTAAGGTCCAATGATTCCTCCTGACCAAATTGCACCAGACTGTCACTTTTAATGGATGTAAAGGTGACTGATGAAAATGTGAGGGTTTTTCATTTAAATGAAAATGTGCCTCGTCACTCATTATGATTTTTTCATGAAAATGAAAAATGCATATGTACGGCGGCGTAAATGGTCTTGTGGAAGAAGCTCTTGTGTCAACTGAATCTTAAATGGAAACAAATGCAAACCTTGTGCAAATTTGTTGCCAAACTTGTTCTTTGAAGACCAAGTTCCTGAGTACGGCGTCGAATTGAGGTTGATGGATTGTTTTGAACACTTTCTTGAAGAGCAGTAATGTTTTCAGCCGATCTTGCAGTACGTTGTGGCCCATGCTTGGGCCTATCACTTACAGATCCTCTTTCTTCAAAATCATTCACTACACGATAAATAGTGCGTTTTGTTGGCACGTTGTTTCTCCCAAAAATTTCACGTAACTTTCTCATCGTCACAGTAATCGATGATTGATTTTGATAAAATGTTTTAACGATTAAAACACGATGGTTTATCGAATATTTTTCCATAATAAATTTGCCACGTGTCTACTTCACGACTATCAAGTATGAACTGTCAATACTAATATTCGCCTAAATGGCGGCAAAACAAAGTAGTATACCTTCCCGGCGGACACCCTGTATATACTTTTAGTTATATGTATATTGTACCAA
Source organism: Nephrotoma guestfalica (assembly GCA_963691935.1). Taxonomy (NCBI): domain Eukaryota; kingdom Metazoa; phylum Arthropoda; class Insecta; order Diptera; family Tipulidae; genus Nephrotoma; species Nephrotoma guestfalica. The sequence continues at coordinate 151,005,038 of OY829914.1, read as the reverse complement.
ACATACAAAAACCTTTGGTAGTGAACAATCACATGTTACTTCTCTTTCGGGTGATTGGTACGAATCATTTATATAGACAATACAAATGAAACGAATAAGTTGTCTATTGTTAGAGTATGTGCAGTGAAATTTAAATAGATTTTAATCTAAAGAAAACGATATCTTTGAAATCATTTGCGCTGAGCGGTTTGATCGAGAACATCGCACGCTACAAAATAATTAATCTACTTAAGAATAAAAACAAGTAAACGAAAACAAAGTACGAGTATAAGTTACCAGCTGAAAAGTGATTTATATATACTCGAATAAATCGTGATAAATAAAATTTTTTTCGTACACGTAGAATATTGACCCAAATTACTAGCTGGAATTTCATTTATAAGTAAGCAAAATAACTGTTTTATTGTTAGTTTAGAACAGCCATGTGCAAGATTTCAAGTGCATTCATTTATCAACCTGCCTTTTTTAATATATAGATTCGTCGTCTGTAACGATATAAACTCATGAGGTATTGGTTGGCCTCTCAGTTATTGTATAAATTATTTTTTGTATAAAAAAATACGGCTACATTTCTTTCGACACAAATATAAGACTGATTATCAAAAGCACATAACAAACGAGTAGCAAACAAGCTATTGAAGAGATACAGTGGACAACGGATTATCTTTACTTCACTTGGCGGTCGAAGGAAAACAGAAATCTACATATAGTGTCCAGTCATATAAAAAGAAACAAAAATGAAAATCATAAGAAACGGGAAATGTAATATTTGGATTTAGTGTTGTTTTTGCCAAAAATAGTGTTTTTTAGGTATATTTACTTCATTGGCGCGGACAGCCACAAGGAGTACTCTTTGGGAGCATTGTCTGGTGAGTTTATTTTACAACCATTTTTGTTTTTTGTTAAAAACTAAACCTACGAGTAAGTAATTTATTACTTTTCGACCTTCTTATGAAAAACAAAATTTTGTACATATATGGGTATTCACATGTTTTATATTTAATTGATTATTATAAGATAATTTAAATATTTGTCTTTTATGTTGCATTTAATATATTTTTTCTTAAATTATATATGTTTCTAATATTGAAACGGATTAGCCTCTTACCTATTGAGGCCAGCCCGGTTTCACAGAATTTGCCACTACCCATGTTCGCACTCCTTGCGGCATTTTTTCCCGCAGCTCAGTCTTTTAGAGGAAAATGGCGTGAGTATTGGAGTGCATGGATAGCGGCCTTGCTAGCCGCAGAAGAAAGGGGGAAAAGTTGGGTGAGGTAACGGACCCCTACATAGTGGTGTCGTCGACCCATTATGCGGATCGAGTCGAACGAGGTTGTATATTATGGTGTTTACACCACCATTTTAGATCAAGTAAAACGAAAATATATTGGCCTCGGGCCCACAAAAGATGTTAGTAAGTATTTTTTTGGGTACCACGGCGGTTTTAGCAGAAGGGGAAAGAGTGCCTATGTCACAACATTCCCGTCCCGAGAGACAGCCAAAAGAACACTCTGCTACCTGGGCCGTAAGAGTTAGTATGCTGAGCCCCGATATACTTACCAATTTACTGCTGAAGGTGAAGAACAACTGCAACAAAACCCCCCCAAAAAAAACACACAATATTTTACTGTACGTTATAGACTACAACAGAAAACTTTATTCAGCAAAAAAAAAGACAAAACAAAAACTTAGAAAAAAAACTAGATAACTTAACTTAATTATCCGCCGAGCTGCGCTGCTACACGGATAATTAAATGTTGACCGACTGCCCTTAACCAAGCAAATTTCGCGGTATTTATTCCAAAATTAATTACTTGTTGAGAGAGAGAATTTACATTTTAACCCAGTGATTAAAATTGTTCTCTCAATCAACTTACATTTTATTTTTGATGACAATCCAGAAAACTTTTAGAAACCGCGCATGTTGTAATTTCCGGCTCGTATTTGCTACTAGCGGAAGTTTGTACAACAACAAATACAAATGGTTTTGATTTTCATATAAGTTGACGTATTCGTAGATATGTCAACGCTATACACAAATAAACCACTTGCATTTATCGTGTACTTGAAAAATGCAGAGATGTCAAATTACATAAACTATACGCTTACCCCACAGAAACTCATTAAAAAAAAATTCTAACATGAATTAATTAAATGGCCTTGTAGTAAATAAACGTAAAAAGAAAATGTGAAGACGTAGCATGACTAGTACATAAGTTAGATATAGTTAGAGAATTATCTCCAAAGTCATGCAGATAAGAAAAATTATTATTTTTTGTTTGGGATAGGTTAGTAACGGAATTAAATAGAATTCCGTTACAATATAAATATGAAATAACTTATTTTCATTGATTATGGTGATGATGGTGATGTGGTGTAAGATTTTGGTTTGTTTTCTTTCACTCTCTTTTGTTTAATTATAAATAAAGCACGTACAAATAAGGTTGTTCTGTCATAAATAGATATCCTTGGTGACAAAAAGACCCCCCCCCCAGCCGATCAGTTCTACCCGTACATTAGATTAAGTGCGTCATCGGGGTTGGCAGTAACAATACATACAAATTGTTTTTAAATTAAATGATTGTGTTTACAACAAATACACATACAAATACTTCCCAACAAAAACAACTACATCCCAGCATGCAATTTTTCCTCTGTGTGGAGGAAATAGTCGCAATCCAAACCACAATGGATATGTTTGATATAAGTTTCGTTTGTTTTATAGTTGATATGCTGAAGTCTGGATAGCTCGTGGCGGATATAACACAAAGGACATTTTTATGAAATTTAATAAATAAATTTTTTATGTGTATGTATTTAATATAATAAAGAATAACACTAAATTTCAGGACAATGAAATCTTTTATTTCGAATAATACTAAGGAAATCTGCTTGAGGATCGACTGATCGTCGTAGAGGAAAGACGTGTTTTTGTCTCTCCTTTAAATAAATTATTATTAATATTTTAATTCAAATCAGTTTAGGAATGTGTAGTGTGAGAGTGATGTGCTATTTTTGAGTGAGTTTTGTTCTTTAGAAGTTCACCTGTTAACAGGTGAATTGAGACAGTTATTATGAAAATAACGTTCAACACATATACAATCAGAGAAGTATCTTTTTATTCTAATTTTCATTCTAATTATATAAAAGTTAATTATTTATTATTGTTATTGTTATTATAACTATTTACATATATGTGAACGGTAATTTATAATCGTATACATATTAGAACTGACATTTCAAGGGAATTCTTTTTGTATGTACTTAAGTACATAAAATATTGGTACCCGAGAAACCAACATTTGAAATTACAACAGATCGAATTGTAACTTGTATACTCAAAATGGGTTGCCACCGTATTGTGACAAAAATGACTTTTTGTGGAATAATATAAATTGATAAATATATAAAATGTTAATGAAAGGAGGAAACAGTTTTCTGCCACGGGAAATTTATCATTTGAGCTGAAATATGTTGGATTGTGTTATCCATTTGGGTGTTTATTTAAATTTAATTACATTTTCATAACTAACTAACTAACTTTCACTTACTTTAAACAATTCTATAAATTGAAATTTTGTCGAAAGTCCTGATTTAAAACAATAAAGTTGTCGGCAAATATAATTCAATTTATTTTTATTATTATTTAAAGTTTATTATTTATTTATTTATTTTTGTTTACATACCGGAAGGTCAGGGAAGATTGTGATTGCAACATTCTTGATCAGAGGGTCTATTTAATTACTTACGCTTTGAGCATAATAAACTCAATACAATTAAATATGTTAACGATCCAAAGACTTTTTGCTATGGAACGTTGTTTTTCGACGATCTTTCTGGTTGAATTCAGGTTATGTTTTAGTGAAGTTGTGTGAATGTTAGATATAAATTAACCCTGCTTTCAGTTGGATGAATTTAAATATAGGTAGCTGAATGACAATACCGAATCTAAATTTTATTTTTATTTTTTTTTATTTTGACATTATTGACGGAATATTTAGGTCATCATATGTATGATAATACTGCCGTGTCATTACGAACGTGAAGTCTCTCGGTTAGATGGTTTTGGATGGGAAGATAGGGCAAAATAAGGTTACAAGCAGTATGTGATGAGATGACCCATAGATGTGAATTAAATAACCTAACCAGTCTAGTAGGACTGATGCCGAATACATATGATGAATATTAGTATCCTTTACCTCAAACACAACTAACTTACATTAATTAACTAACAAAATCTAATCTAGAGTGTGAATTTAATTGAGACTAACATTCTAATATATTTAAGTAGTTAGAAAATGACTTTGCTGCGGTTCGCCCTAGTTGTTTCTGTGACTAACATCCTTTCCTAACTAACCTTATCTGTTAAGGATGCAGGCAGGACCTGGGCCCGCATGATGCTGAAATATTATTCGCATTCAGATATAATTTGTTATTTGATTGTTGATATTTCAGGATTATGGTAACGTACCTAGGATCGCCGTTATGGCTGGCCATATATCATAACCAATGTTCTTTGTACTGTACGATTAGAAACATTTAATTTAACTCATTGATTTTGGGGTCCCTGTTGGGTTCACCTATACAAAATTCTCAATAGTTAGCGATGATGTCATCACATACTTACCTGGAACAAATTCTCTTTCTAAAAAAACATAATCCACCTAAAATTCCTTAGCATAACCCTAAAATAATAATATTAGTTTTATATAAAATCAATTTCTATCAAATCTTATGCTTACCAGTTTGTTATTATGTATTTGACATTTGTGAACTACTACAAATGTAATCATAAGTTTGCATCTTTGGGTGCGTACGCTTAATGCCAACGATCAATAGGCAATGCCATCTAGTGGTAATTAAATTATAAGTTAACGACACCATCTGTGCTAAACAGGAAAATATTTTTTAACTAATATTGTCAAAACAAAGAATAAATAAAATAAATTTTTGCTCTTGCAAACTTACCATCGGCGGGTACACACGTAACCCAAAAGGAAAAATTGGAGTTTTTGTTTACAATTATTAATCGTTCAGTCCCTGATTTTGCTAATCGCACAACTTTCCACTAAGTCTGCACAGTTAAAAGTCGTGGGCGTCCACAACGATGCTTATTTTTGGTAGATCCTGTTTCAATAATTTTTTTATGAAACTGATGCTACCGAATCTTGCTACCTGTTTCTTGCCGTTGCAATGCTTTTATGATCAACTTTTTAACGCTTTCCTTTAATTATTTTGAGTGTCCTATTATCAATTCCTAAATTTAATTTTTGAGAACATATTTAAAAAAAATTTGTTCTAGAATAACAAAAAAAATACCTTATGCTGAAACCAATCTTAAGTGATTGATTGATATTAAATTGTAATTTAAATTTATGTTTGTGAATGTTGCTGTTTCGTTCAAATATTGATGTCGACTTAAATATTATACTACTTAAATTAACTGTGTCGTACACTAGAATAAGGGAAATTCCCTTTTTAATTTAATTATATCGAAATTTCATGGTTTGTTCAAATATTCATGTCTGATAGTGTATGTATAACCCAATCTCTATCTGTTAGTTACTTCTTCCGGGTAAATTTTGTATGTAATAATACTTCGTATTTTTATTTTGCTAAATGTTGCGGAAAACCGCTAATAAATATAACCGGAAATTATAAGATTCCGGAAATACAATACCAATCAGCGCAATATATTTTAGTTGAATAAATAACAAAAAAGGCATGCTGTGGCAGAAAGCTTACGAGTTCATTTAAGAGTTATTTTGTTAATTTCCTAAATTCGACAGAACACTCTATACACAAAAAGTTTAATAATCACATATAACAACGACAAAATAAAAGCTTATAATTGTTATTATTATTCATTTCATTACATAATAAAAATTAAGATCCTGATGTTAAAGAGCTATAAATATTTTCGTATATACGCATAATTTGTCTAAGGGGGTTATTACATTTATAAATTAAAACTTGACCATATGTACTGTGTTTGTTGTTTTTTAGTAGTTTAGTGATACTCGTCTAATGTTATTATTTATTTTGATTACAACTTTCGACAATATACTCGAGCAAAACAACAGGAATTTTTTTTTTAATTTCACATTGCTTGATGAATAAAATTATCTGAAACATTAAAGTTTTCAGTACCAGTTTTTAATAAAAAAAAATTAGCACATCCGTCATATTTTGTAAACGACTGAGCAAAATGGTCGTGAAAGCTAAATTTATTTAGACAGTGGATAAGTTAATTTGGCCAACAAGCGTTGTTAACAGTACTTACAGTGAGCATGCAAATGCTGTTTCCCCCCAATAGTTAAATAAACTATATGATTGTTATATTACACGTAATTGATAATAAATTACAGATAATCAAATATTCCTTAACACTATATTTCATTTATACTGATTTCGTAAAACTAACAAAACTGACATCAATAACTACGAACCATTATTCATTTTTAAATAAAGTTCTATGTAACAATTTTAACAAAACACTTCAATATAAACCATTAACAATTCTTATATGAGGAGATGCTTGTATTATAAAAAAATGTCTTATTTGGCTTGCGGCAAAAATATCATCATAAACATCTCAATGCATCATTAGCCCTGATAGAAAATTTATCACATAAAGAAGAAAAAATTCCTATCTCAATACTTTCATTCATTTCTTAATTTTCATGAGAAAAACCAACATGGAAAAGAAAATTTATTTTTCCTAAGGATAGAAAGCGGAGTACTACATCTTTCATTTTTATACAGTACGGATATAAAATTTATAATTATAAGATGGTACTCTTTCAGTAAATCGAATATGTGTGGCAATAAACTGGATTTACATGGAAAAGTTTGAAAATAAAGCTAATATTATTTCGAATTTATGGTAAATAAAGTGTAAGAATTTTAACAAATTTTTATTGAATTTACCTGCATTAACCCATTTGAATTCATTGGGTTACTAAAAAAGCTGCTACTTACAAATAAAGGGTGTTTCATTTCGAAGTATAGAGGTTTAAGTTGGCAACATTTTTTTCAGTGATATAAGCTAACGGCAGAGCAATGGTGGCAAACTGTTCAAATTAACTTTAAATATAATGTTTCAGTTCGTGAAGCTCAATTTTGAAACCAGTTCTTCAGTAATGAAGTTCATTTTCATCCATTCAACTTCATTCAAGAAGCTCATTTGCGCAGGTAGTGAAAGGATTGGGTTGAACCAAACATATGGGGTCTGAAAGTAACCAAATTATGGAAAACATTATGAACAGCATTGAAGCTATTATAAAGCGACTAGATGACCAAAGTAATCTGAACAACATGATACTTGATCAACTGAAGAAAATGCAACTCCCTCAACGCAATCCAACAAAAAATGTTAAGTAAGAACACAACTTTCAAAATAGCAATCTGGAATGCGAATGGCATTATGCAACATATTCCAGAAATAGAAATATTTTTAAATTCAGAAAAAATCGGCATTTTCTTAATATCTGAAAGCCATCTAGTTAAATGTTCGTTTGTTAAAATATGGGATTATAACTTATATCACTCCATTCATCCAGCAGAAAGAGCAAGAGGTGGTTCTGCACTACTACTGTAAGGATCCAAATTAAACACAGACAGCTTACTGTCTCTGCAATATATTGTCCTCCCTGGCATAACTTGACAAGGAAGGACTACCTTAAACTACTTAAATCGCTTGGACGTGATTTTATTATTGGAGGTGACTTTAATGCGAAAAACACCTATTGGGGATCTAGACTTACGACGACAAAAGGTAAAGAATTGCTTCAAGCAGGGCAGACATCATAATGTGAATTTTACTCTGGTGGTTCCCCAACATACTGGCCCAGTGACGGAACGAAGATACCTGACCTAATAGACTTTTATGTAGCAAGAGGTATATCCCAGAACTACATTCATATTGAAGACAGTAATTCTCTAGTATCGGATCATTCCCCGTTTATCATGACAGTCAGTGAAATGACGATTCCAAGGGAGAGTGCACCCAGATTAACAAATCCAAAAACAAACTGGGATCTCTTTCGTAAAGTATTGGAGGAAAAAATCAATCTTCAGGTACCGATAAGAAATCCCCACCAGTTGGAAGATGAATTAGAACAACTCAATGAAGCAATTCACTATTCTGCTTTGGCAAGTACCCCTATTATACAAAATAAGAAGAAGCTTAGCATATCCTACCCAATGGAAGTTAGAGAGTTGTTAAGACAAAAACGACGGGCACGTAAAACCTGGCAAATAACTAGAACACCGGAGAACAAAACAATTCTTAACAATTTAGGTAACAGCCTCAAATCTCTTCTTAAAGACGTTAAAAATGCATCAATCAACAGATATCTAGTTAGCCTAACCGATGAAAAAAATTCTGATTATTCTCTGTGGAAGGCGACGAAGGGACTCAAAAGAACCAAAATGCAAGTGCTACCACTTAAAAAGGAGGATGGAACCTGGGCAAGAGATCCTAAAGAGAAGGCTGACCTGTTTGCGGAGTATCTCGAGAATACCTTCCAACCACTACCAAGGCAAACGGCCAATGAAAATATAATGTCGATCCAGAAGCTAGATGATTTTGATATACGCGAAGTAACTCTCAAAGAATTAAAAGAAGAAGTAAAAAGCAACATGATTGATAAAAAAGTCCCAGGATATGACTTGATTACTTTCCAAATAATCTAGGCTCTATCAGGTAAAGGATTTCGTAAGCTATTACACATAATCAATGCAAGCTTTCGGTTAAAATATGTTCCGTTCCGTGGCAATGGAAAGTAGCAGAAGTAATCAGGATAGCAAAACCTGATAAACCACCTAACGATAAAAAATCATAAGGCCAATTTCATTGCTGCCAGAAAGACTTAAACCAATAATTGAGGACCGACTGCTAATTCCTCCACATCAATTTGGATTCAGGGAAAAGCACTCCACAATTGAACAGCTGTATAGAATCACCAAAGTTATTGAAAGAACGTTAGAACGCAAAAAGTATACTCCAGCATATTTCTGCACGTCGCCCAAGCATTCGATAAAGTTTGGCACAGTGGACTGGAATTCAAGCTGCACAAAGATCTGCCGAGGCAATTCTATGCCATACTAAGATTTTATTTATCCAATAGACATTTCCGTGTGAAACTAAACAAAATCTCTGCCGGTGTCAAACAGGGGAGTGTCTTAGGACCAATCCTGTATATATTATATACAAGGGATATTTCAAAAACAGATGAAGGACCCATAGCCACCTTTGCAGATGAAACAGCAATCATGGTTATTGGAAGTAATGTCGCTGATGCAACGAACAAACTCCAGAAGATTACCAATGCGGTTTGTAACTGGACGAAGTGCTGGAGAATCAAGCTTAATGAAACGAAATCCACTCATATTAACTTTACACATCAAAAGGCTTCCCATCTACCGATAGTAATTAACTCACGAACGGTGCCATATGCAAACAAAGCTAAATATCTGGGCATGGCTCTCGATACCAAGCTCAAATGGAGAGAGCATGTCAAAAAGAAAAAAGAAGAACTTAATATTAAGTTCAGAAAAATGTATTGGCTCATAGGTAGAGGAGCTACAATATACAACAAGCGCTGCTGTATCGGCAAATACTGAAGCCGATATGGACCTACGGTATTCAACTCTGGGGATGTACTAAGCAAACAAACACCAAAATGATACAGACGATTCAAAATAAGGTTCTCCGTAGCATCGTAAATGCTCCGTAGTACACAAGAAATGAAGACCTTCACAGGGACTTACAGATGGAATACATCAAAGGCCACTGGGCCTAGTAAACATACCTATTTTAAACATAATTAAAATTATATTTTAAATAGGTTTAATTAATGTCGTAATGTTAAAGGGACTAACCGTTGGGTTTCACCCCAACAAATCAGAAGAAATGCAAAATTTGTAAATTTGAAAAATAAATTGCTAGATGAGCAAAGTCTCAGTTGTAATTATTAAAGCAAAAAAAAAAAAATGTTTGTCCAATAAATAAAATTGTGTCCAAAAACTTCCCAATAAACACTTACATAAATTTTTGTCCAACAACTTTTGACCAAGAAATTCATACCTGTTTCATATTGTCTGTTTGAAAGTTTCGATATATTTTTATTCAGGCCGAATACTCTGCAAATCGTTATATAAAATGTTAAGACAAATCGAATTCAATCTGCTGAATTACAAAATGGTTGAATAAAATAATATTCCTTATTTTCCTTAAATCATTTAAATTTCGTGTTGTTATATTTAAGCACTCTATCATTTTCAGCTGTATTCGTGAAGACCAGATGATGGAAGATGTATATAGAGAAATTTACATACTTTGTCCAGCTGTTCTTTACCTTTTATAATTGCAGTTAGACACTTGTGGTAGGTAAGTGTTAGGTATAAGCTTCACGTACATCGATACACGAACATGATTCCTAATATTTCAAATATATTCAAAACCTATTGATGTCACATTTACTGGGTTTTTTTTTATTATTGCAGCTCCGCAGAAGTCTTTAAATTTTAGAGCCGTTGCCTTCTCGCATGTTCTTCACAAAGTCATGATTATGTGCGAATTTCTATTATTTCTTCTCTTTAGCTCTCGTTTACGTACTAACCTTGTTGAGCAATGCAAGTTCAGCTTTAATAACACTTGTGTCACTATCATATACAAAGATAAGCGTCTCAACCTTGCTCTTTCTGGCCGCAGTTGAAGAATCGTACCGTGCATAGTTTGTTTGCTTCTATTTAATTTGTAAATAAATTTTCGATTTTTTTTTTTTGAGACAAAATATTTTCGGGTTATCCCAGGATTACAATTAAAAATTCCGAATCACGAAATCGTAAAAAATTAGATATATGAGTACATACAAGATTTCCCGGTTTGGGGTGTAAATCTTTTATAGAGCTATTCATTATGAGAAAAAACCTATTTATCATGTATTAGAGGTCCCTAGGTTTATTACCGAAAACCGAATACACGGAAGTCGTTACTAATTTGCGAAGTCAAATAATAATTTATTGATCTTAAATGATTGTTTTAAATACTTCACAATTTGAATTTTTATGAAGTTATTGTTTATATATTCTATTACTTAACTCGGGGAACTTACGTTACCTAGAAAGTGAACCTATACCGCAGAATTAACTTATACTTCACCTTTAAATCTCTTGATGGATTTTTCTGTTAAGAAATAACAGGTTAATAAAACTTCAATAATACAAAACACTTGTTTAACACTTATTTGTTTTCGTTTTGTGCTGCAGTGTTCACTTGTGAAGATGCGTACACTGTTTATTATCTTGAATAAATTGGAATTAACTAATACTTTTTGAAAAGACATACTCAACGATTTCCAGAGACGGAATAATTAATTTAAATTATCGTTATGTTTTAGATTTTAGTTGATGAAGTGTGCGAAAATAGCTTGAAATTTATTACCTTTAAACTTCGATAACGTGTTCCAATTGGTTACAAACTAAAATTAATTATTTTTACTAGTATTATTACTACATGAACTTATCTGTCTAATGATTCAATTCTTATTTCGTCACTATATAAAAGCAAAGCAACATCAAGATAGTCAAATATACATTTATTTTGTATTAAGATATTAAGTTTTTAGGTTTAAATTTTGATAAAAAGCTATTTCCCACTTGAAGAAAATATTCTCAAACAAGGGAAAGTTAAACAAAATTGATTTGCTAATGCTACTGAAACAAAGAAAACAAAAATCAACAGCAGAAACCTCTTTACCCTAAAAAATTGTCTTTTCATTATTTCTCTTTTATTATAACTAACGGAGCTAACAAAAGAAGCAAAAGAAATGAGATAAGAACCAACCGCAATATTAAAATATAAACGAACGAACAGGGAAATGAAATATTTGAAAATTCTCATTAATTTTCATTTAAAATGAAAATTTAAAGAAAAGAAAATTATAACACCAAGTCAATGTTAAGAGGAAAATAAGAATTTAAAATTCCTCTATTTATTGTTCTTTATGTCAATCAAATAAGTTTTATTTAATTTCAACTTTTCAGTAAGGATGAATAATGTTTTACCAAAGAGTATGTAAATTTATAAAGAGTAACGAAACAGAGGAAAAATTTTCATCAACATATTCGTGGGTTATGTAATTTAAATGGATTATACAATACACTTACACAACCATTTTTATTTTTATTTGATTCGAATATTGTCATACTCGTGACTATTGATAGAAAAGATAAAAACTACGGTAAATAAAGACGTATAAGTGTACTCTATACCCCATTTAAATTGCATAACCCACGCATTTTTTGATGAAAATTTTTCCTTTGTTTCGTTACTCTTTACAAAATTGCATACTCTTTGGTTTTACGAAATAACGTGAAAGAATAAAGTTTTTCACGTCAAGATAAGATTTCTGCTTTCTGATAATTTAATTTGTTTTTTGGGAATTTTTTGAACTGTTTGTTAGTTGTATGTAGAAATTTGTTAAAAGCTTATCATGTCGCAAAATCGAATTGATTGGAATAATCGCTGATGAACAATTTTACTGCGTAGTGTGGAAGGCGTAGAGCTTACTATCCCCAAGTGATATTGTGAAACGAAACAAAATGTTTAGTGTTAAAAATTAAAAATAGCGATAAAATCACGAATTACGCGGTACTGCAGAACAGATGCCTGTTTAGTAAAGTTCAACAAATAGATTATTTTGGATGGCTTAAAAAGTTAGAATGTAGCTGTGCTAAATATATCGAGCTGCAGGGAAACTTTTTGGAGAACTAAATCAACATTTTCTAAAAACTATATAGTTATAAGAAAGTTTCCATAGCATTTTTTATATTTGTGTACAGGCTTATGGCTGTATAAAACAATCCTTTTTATTTTATTTGTCTTTGACTTGGCCGTCGTTTACTAGAGCGAGCGCTCTCTTTAATACTTTGTTACTTTGCTGTGATATCTACGATCATGATTTTTGTTAGTCAAATTTGATGGGGAAGGGGCGCATGATATTATTGCAATCGATCATAATATTCACTTCCTACAATATGTTATTGTACTCGATTCAAATTCTTAGTATTCCAAACTTCGTGAAACATTTTTTTTGTATATACAGGGTGTTTTTTATGTTCCAGGTCGAATTTGACAGTCGTAGAGAGTGGTCAATAAAAATTAATAAGATACAAATTATTAACACATTTTATTTAAATAATTGTTCAATTGTGAACACGCGAAGAAAATTTCGTGACTATTTTGGTGTTAATCATCTGTCGAGCTAGTCAACCATTCAGCGTGAATGAATAATTTTAAAAGTTTGCATTTACACACTGAGAGAAGTAAAAACTGGACAACAATTACACCAGCGTACACCAGAAAAAATTGCTGCGATGAGGCATAGTGTTACTGAATGTCCAGGTACCTCTTTTCGACACGGTGCACAAGAATTGGGGATGTCTCCACCATGTTTGTTAAAACTTATCAAAGCAAACTTGTATTTTTAGCTGTATAAAAACCAATAGACACAAGAGACGCAGCAAAATGAGCATGAACTGCGACGAGATTGGAGTGCTCGAGTTTTACAGCTCGGTATAAGCGACCACTATTTTCAGCAAAAAATCATTAGGAGCGACGGAGCATATTTCGAATCAATTGATACACCAAAGACCACTACATCCTCGTAGAGTATTAGGGCATATTTCTTTGAGGATGCTAGAGGCAATGCTGTAACAGTTACGGGTGATGCTATCGGGAGATGTTGAAAAACGTTATTGTGTCCGAATTAGATCAATTAAATTCAAATAACATGTGGTTTAACTTGACGGTGCCTCATAGCTCGTCCTACGATGCAAATTTGAATAGCACCCATGATTCCCTAATTTAGCCCCTCCTAGAAACGAAATTGCTGAAATAATAACAGAAGTTTGCGAAAGTGTTATGAAAAATGTGCTTAAAAGAGCTCGCCGTTGCGCCACGGCCAGAGGTGGCCACCTGACCGACACTAAATTCCTTACATACTGTTAAAGTGTTGTATTAGTAAAATATAAATTATAAAATTGTATTTAATTTAAAACTTATTAAAAAAATAGTCGACCTGAAACATAAAAAGCTCCCTGTACATACATTTAACTCACCAAAATTCGTAGCAAAATTTTGTATGTTTATCTCTTTTTGTCATTTATTTTCATCGTCAACTTATTTCCGAAAATATCAAATGTTAATATGAATGACATGGATTGTGTATGTTTGTGTTTACCGTTCATCTAGATAAGAGAGTGCATTCTTTGGATTTAATATAATTGAAAGCTTCCTTGAGGCTCACAATACCAACATTTTTAAAGCTAAAGTTTCCTTCAAGTGATCTAGTATTCATCAGTTCAGCCATGATATCGGGTTCTGATATGTGTTTAGACTGAATGAATTATTCACCTAAATCGTTAGTGAATATGTGACGGACGAGTTATCTTTAGATGTAGAAAAACCACCTCTACAGATTTCAAATTTTTTAAAAATATTTTTGACGGTAATGATAGAACTAACAAAATTGGAAAATGAACAAGTTTTTCCTAATAACTTTGTATGAAAGAGTAGAATGCGGGAAATACTAGAAAATGTAAAGTCAATGAAGTTGGCCTGAATCCGAAAGTTTTGGTAGGTTTCTTCGCTAAAGTGTAGCCATCCCGAAAAAAATGTTAATATTGAAAAAGTGTAGTCTCATCCCAAAAGTATACAAAAAAGTGTAGGATTCACAAGAAAATGTGAATATTGGAAAAGTGTAGCCCTAAGCTCTGCATTATTATGATCATGAATACATTCTTTAAAATACCAAACAAGAAAATATATATAAATTTTATATATATATATATATATATATATATATATATATATATATATATATATATATATATATATATATATATATATATATATATATATATATATATATATATATATATATATATATATATACCATATCACCCATCGCCGAATACCTGGAGTCATTTTAGCAGTCCTGCTATACCAAAGCAACGATCAAGTTACTACGTAACGCTAAATTTTAATCAACATCAACACTCAAACTTAAAATTAAACAAATTTCACACAAACGTCAACAGTTACTTTACAACGCGACCGCGAAACTACAAGTACGAGCCAGAAAGACATATATATATATATATATATATATATATATATATATATATATATATATATATATATATATATATATATATATATATATATATATATATATATATATATATATATATATATATATATATAAGTTAACGAAACGTGGTTTCGGAGAGTTAAAAAAATGAATTTTATTGGTCAAAATTTTACGTTAATACAATTTCATGTATAAACACTCTAACTCTAAACTAACAATTTTTCATTCTTATACTAAATTAAAAGTTAATGTCAGCATTCTCGTATATAAAGAATTTAATTAGAACGGAAATATGATTTGTTGATGTGGCAGTAGTATGGCATGTGCAACTACATAATGCTTGGAATTTGGTTGACTCAGCGGTTGACGTGTATAGCATTTTGCTAACTCTTCCCCCTTTAAAGATCCACGGCCCGTGGGTCACGTATTGAAGGTAACCGTGTGAATTTCTGGTAGGCAGCTGAAAATCCCCTGTTGTTGAGCTGGTTTCTGATGTCGCACTTTATAGAAATGGTGCCTTCTCGTATGAGCTGGCTGATGCAATGGTCATCGTTGATTTCCTCCAAGCAGTTTCTCTCACAAATGGTGGTCTCGTGGAACGAGTTACACTTCTGCGTTATGAATTGTCTCATCTGTTGACAGCATATTTGTTTCTAATTCCAATCGTGATAATGCATCTGCTACCTTGTTAATGGATCCGGGTTTGTAAATTATTTCATAATTATATTCTTCCAGACGTGCTTTCCACCGTTTTAATTTCGCGTTGTGGTTACGATTACTTAGTGAGAAGGTTAGGGGTTGATGGTCCGTGATGATTTTTATCTTTTTTGCGCCATATAGGTAGTTTCGCAGGCTGTCCAATGACCAGATGATAGCTAGCATCTCCTTCTCATTCGTAGCATAATT
The DNA here is from genome assembly GCA_963691935.1 of Nephrotoma guestfalica. Lineage (NCBI taxonomy): Eukaryota > Metazoa > Arthropoda > Insecta > Diptera > Tipulidae > Nephrotoma > Nephrotoma guestfalica. The sequence continues at coordinate 150,988,971 of OY829914.1, read as the reverse complement.
TTCCTCTGTTCTATTTAACGATCTGGAGATGAATGTGACAGGTCTATCCTTTCCGAGTTCACCCTGCGATAATACTGCTCCAATCGCGGTGTCCGATGCATCCGTTGTTAATATGAACGGCTTCTCAAAGTTAGGGAAGATGAGTATTTCCGTTGATGACAATAATTCTTTGAGTTGTCGGAATGCGTGGATTTCTTTCTCTGAAAGGTTGATTTTGACCTTTTTTGACGCATTTGCCTTGATTTGAGCATTTTCTCCCCTGGTGAGGCTTGTAAGCGGTTTCGCTAGCTTGGCGAAGTCTTTTATAAAGCGTCTGTAGTATGACGTCAACCCAAGAAAAGATTTTAGATCTTTCAAGTTCTCTGGAATTTAAATATTTTGGATTGCACGCACCTTCCGGTCGTCTGGTTTAATACCCTGGTCGGTTATGACGTAACCGAGAAATTCGGTTTCACTCTTGAGGAATTCTGTTTTATTAAGGTTCACGCGCAAATTCGCCTTTTCCAGTTTGGAGAATATCTTCTTTACATTGTTTAGATGATCCTCTTCCGTGTTTCCTCCAAATATGATAATATCATCAATATAGACATAACATATTTTTCCAATGAACTCTTTTAGCACGTTGTCTATCATTCTCTGAAAGATCGCTGGTGCGTTTTTTAATCCAAAAGGAAGCCTTAGGAATTCGTACTTCCCGTTCATTGTTGAGAAGGATGTTTTTTTTATATCTGAGTCCTTCATCCGAATCTGATGAAAGCCGGAGGTGAGGTCGATCGTTGTGAAGAATTTAGAGTTTTCTAGGTTTGCCAGTGTATGTGAAATGTCTGGAATTGGGTAGGCATCTGATACTGTTACGGCATTGAGTCTTTTAAAATCGATGACCGTACGGTATTTACGTATATCGGAAGCGTCCAATTTTTTCTCCACTACCCAGATTGGGGCGTTGTAGGGGCTCTTGGAAGGTCTTATAATACCGTCATTTAGTAGCTGTTCTATTTGGGTTTTCACTTCACCTCTCATGTTTACCGGACATGGGTAAGATTTGGAATAGATGGGTTCCTCTGTTGTTGTTTTAATCTCTGCTCTTACATTTGTTTCGATGATTTCATGGTTGTTAACCGGCCCGAACAGTTTTTTGAATTTTGACAGCATTACTTGTAGGTTATATTTTGTCTTTTGCGAAAGATGATTGTCTCGAATTTCCAGATTTGTGATGACTGCTTTTCCTTTAGTGGTATCTTTATGTTTGGTCCTAGAATTAACGTGTTATTTTTTCTGTCGATTATGGCCCCTAGTTCTTTTAGGGGATCATCTCCAATTATCCCGTCGAATGATTGAAGTCCCGGTAACACGAAAAATTCCAAATTTTTGTGGATTCCGACACTTTTAAAGAATGGTCCAAAAAATTTTTCTTTAATCGGCATGCTTCCACCAGCTGATTTAATATTGAATTGAGTGTTGGTCGGAATTGGGTTTTTTGCTAGTTCGGATCTGATGAAATTTTTGTTTGCCCCGGTGTCGATGAGGAATTTGAGTAATTTTTTGCCTCCAGTTCTGTATTCTAAGTATGGTACGCGAATATGTTATACGATATCAATGCTGCATCGGCTCTTCCTCTAATCTTCTGCCGGATGCTTTGGAGTATTGATCGATATAACGGTTTATTTTTTACTATCTCGTAATCCTTCAAAATATTCTCAACGTTGTGAATCCAAGATATATATTGTGTTGGATTGCCATCAAAACTCTGGAGTTCCTTTACGCAATCGGGAAGTCTGCTGATGTCTGCTAAATCTTGCTCCGTTTTTGGTGCAGCTAGTTTCTCAAATTTGGTGATGACCGGGTTTTCCAATTTAGCTATGCGTTGTTCCAGTTTTTTCGTTACTTCAATTTGGGCGTTGATAGCTCCAGTGAGCTGCTTTACTTGTTCCACTATTGCCTCGATTGTTGCCATTTTATATTATTATATAATTATATAGCTATTAATTTTTGTTTTTATTGCCAAAATATTTTCACTTTTAGTAGATTATTATTATTATAAAATTTTTATTATAAAATTTTTTATATTTATTTCGAAGAGTATCTTCACTTATTTTACTTGTTTTTATTACTAGTTCACTTATTTATGGAGTTTTTTTATTTTTACTTACATTAACGTTAGTAGAGTTAACATATCTCGGGAGATTTGCGTTTCTCACGATTTAATTGATTCGTAGTCGAAAGATTTATATTTCTTTCGAAAATGTACTTGCTGGTACAATTGGGTACAGTCGGTGTGATATCGGACGATTCGTATGATTCCCTTTTAGCTCTGTACGTTAATAATTGTACAATGCCTACTTGTGGTACGATGTTTCATTCACTTATCACTTGATTTCTCAGTCGAAAATCGCGATTACTTTGTAATTCACATTTAGCGCTTAGACGTTGAAATTTGTAAAACGCCTACTCGTAATTCACTTTATCACTTTAATCACTTTACTTTCACTCGAAAAATTTTCTTGACAGGTCCCTGTTTCGGCGCCAGTTAACGAAACGTGGTTTCGGAGAGTTAAAAAAACGAATTTTATTGGTCAAAATTTTACGTTAATACAATTTCAGGTATAAACTTACTCTAACTCTAAACTAATAATTTTTCATTCTTATACTAAATTAAAAGTTAATGTCAGCATTCTAGTATATAAAGAATTTAATTAGAACGGAAATATGATTTGTTGATGTTGCAGTAGTATGGCATGTGCAACTACATAATGCTTGGAATTTGGTTGACTCAGCGGTTGACGTGTATAGCATTTTGCTAACTTATATATATATATATATATATATATATATATATATATATATATATATATATATATATATATATATATATATATATATATACAAATATATATATATATATATATATATATATATATATATATATATATATATATCACTCGATCAGCGATCACTCCGGCCATTTCTGAAGCTTCGAGTGCGCTTCCGAAAGATCTCTCTTTAACTAATACTGGCGAGACATCTAATACAATCTCGACTGTGGAGTTGAAGTTGATATCTAATGATTTTGACGAGAACCAAACGGAGACTGATGGCAACAAGCTGTCCGATAATCCAAACTTATTTATGTCAACTATGATGGCACAATTGAATCAACTATCTTCACAGTTGACATTGATCACTAGGAGGCAGAATGAGTTTCAAACTCAATTAGATAAATGTATACAAACATCTTCAATACCGGTTATTTCAGCTGCATATCAACCTCCGGTTCCATCTACAGGGTGGCTGAGACCAAATGTTACTGACTTCACTCTCCTGTCATTTGTGTAGTTGTCATTTTCGCGCGTCAATTTTTTGACAGATTGAAGTTTGGTTAGTTGTTTACATGTGGTCAACAAATAATTGTTCTAAATTAATATCTTCATAAAAAAATCGTAATGGAATTCAAACGTAATAGTGTAATTGCACTGTACTTGGGTGGAAATTCACAAACAGTAATAGTTCGTCAGCTCCAGTATTTGAATGTGAATAAAATGTTTGTGTATCGATAACTCGATACAACAAAACTGGTAGCATCGCTAAACGCAACAGAGGCGGTCCTAAAAAGACAGCAACATCAAAAGAAATGATACGAAATGTGAAGAAACGAATCCAACGAAATCCACGTCAAAGTGCCAACCAATTAGCCGCACGTCTATATGTTTCACGATACAGCATTCAAACCATATTGAACGATACAGCATTCAAACAAAACTACACTTGAAGCCCTACAAGATACAAAAAGTTCAAAATCTTACGGAGGCACAAAAACAAGTTAGGCTTGAAAGAACGCGAGCATTGAAGGCCTTGGCCGAACGTGATGAGATTCCAAAAATTGTCTTTTCTGATGAGAAAATTTTCACCATTCAACAGTATGTGAATAAACAAAATGATCGTGTTTGGTTAGAGCACAAGTCCAACGATAATTTGGACACAAGAGTTGCCATGCGCAAGCAATCACCAGCTTATGTTATGGTTTGGGCTGCAGTGACTGCAGATGGACGCACTCCTCTGGTTTTCATCGAACATGGAGTCAAGGTAAACCAAGAGGTGTACCGCCAAAAGATCCTAAACGATGCTTTGCTACCTTGGGCACGTAAACACTTTGGTACGAACTGTTGGACATCTTTGGAGGTCATATCGAGCAGTAACATGTTTTTCATAAAATGTAATATAACGGGTGTTTTTTTAGGAGGTTTGTTTTTCCGATAGATGTCGTTTTATTTTATGACAGTTGTTTTGACAGCTCAAAGTGGCATTTCTACTCAGTATTGTTTGGCAAATCATTATGAATAGGTTAACTCCAGAACAACGTTTTCAAATCGTGGAAATTTATTTTCAAAATCAGTGTTCAATTAAAAATGTTTATAGAGCACTTCGTGAATTTTATGGTGCACATAATCGTCCGTCAGAGACCACCATAAAGAACGTAATTACCAAATTTCGGTCTACATTCACTCTTTTGGATGCCAAGCCACCGACAAGAATGAGAAGAGTTCGTACAGAAGAAAATATTGCTGTCGTTGAGGCCAGTGTCGAAGAAAACGACAATTTATCGATTCGTCGTCGTGCTCAGCAAATTGGACTTTGTCCATCGACTTTATGGAAAATTTTACGTAAAGATTTGGGTTTGGTGCCATACAAAATTCAATTGGTGCAAGAATTAAAGCCACACGACCATCGTTTGCGCCGTGAATTCAGTGATTGGTCGTTAAATCAATTGAACGAAGATCCATTTTTTTACCGTAAAATTCTCTTCAGTGATGAGGCGCATTTTTGGTTAAATGGATACGTCAACAAACAAAATTGTCGCATTTGGAGCAAAGATAATCCACACGCCGTTCTAGAATTACCAATGCATCCTGATAAATGTACTGTTTGGTGCGGTCTATGGGCTGGTGGGATCATCGGTCCATATTTCTTTAAAAATGAGGAAGGACGACGCGTTACCGTGAATGGAAATCGATACAGAACCATGTTAAATGAGTTTTTGTTGTCAAATCTTGAAGATATGGATATGAATGAAATGTGGTTTCAACAAGATGGTGCCACTTGCCATACAGCACGTGAAACAATCGACTTATTGAAAGAAACTTTCAACGACAACATTATTTCGAGAAATGGTCCGGTGAATTGGCCTCCGCGTTCGTGCGATTTGACGCCACTCGATTACTTTTTGTGGGGATACGTGAAGTCATTGGTTTATGTGGATAAACCTCAATCGATTGACGCTTTGGAAACCAATATTCAACGTGTCATTGCTGACATACGCCCTCAAATGCTTGAAAAAGTGCTGGAAAATTGGACCTCCAGAATGACATTTGTGAAAAATAGTCGTGGTAGCCATATGCCAGAAATTGTGTTTAAATGTTAAATGCCAAAAAATTATCTACCAAATAAAAAAAAATTTTGGTCATTTCATAATTTTATATGTGTTTTATTCAAAAAAAAAATCGGCAACCTCTTAAAAAAACACCCTTTATTTTCAACATATTCCACGAAATTTCAATAAAAAATAATCCAAATTAAAAAAATTTTGCGTTTTCATTTGGTAACACTTGGTCTCAGCCTACAGGGTGGCTGAGACCAAGTGTTACCAAATGAATATATATATATATATATATATATATATATATATATATATATATATATATATATATATATATATAAAGTTAATACCACCGTTATGTTGGATCAGCACAACGTGCCTAGACACCATTGGGAATGCTTCATCAGCACAACGTGCCATTAGAGCACGGGAAAGCCAAAAGTGTTGATTCAACAATAATAAATTTCATTTTACTTTAAATTTTATGTAAAATCTTAATATTAGGTTTTAGTTGTAATTTTGATGTGAAAAGAATAAAGTTGCATTTTTTAACTTCGAATTCAATCAGAATTCTTAACTGGCGCCGAAACAGCAGAGTCGTATCGGGAAATATAGTTAAAGTGCTGTAAATTGAGTGAACTAAGTGATAATTATAGCAAATATTACACTATAACTTAGAAAATTGCAAAACATTTCTTGTAACAAATTCTACATTACAAGTGTGAAGAAAAGTGCAGTGATAGTGAAACGTACCGCAGTAGGCCGTTCGTAACTATAAAAACGTTTAGCTAAAAACGGATAATACGTTCCGTCCGCACACCCGATTGATCTCTTGTGCACACAGTCCCGGAGTGCACACGTGTGACATGAAAATCAAAATAATTTTCTTGTAAGTTGAATTATGTATTAATTTTTTGGTTTAATTATTACACTAAATTTGTGTATTGTGTACAAATTTAGTGTAATAATTAAACCAAAAAATTAATACATAATTTAACATGTGATATAATGATTTCGAACATAAAAAATAATTTTTGGTAATAATTAAAAAGCCGTAATACACGCGAAAATTGTAAAATCTGTTAAGAACTCACAATGGCGAGCCTTAAGCAAATTCAAGATACGAGGGCGGATTGAAAATGAAACTACCTAGCGCTAGATGGCAGCACAAACACAAAAAGTGTTTGTTTTTTAGAAATTGCGATCTGTCAAACGTCAGCTGTTAAAATTTCACCCAAATTCATCGATTAGTTTATTTGTTGTAGTCATTTGAAGTAAGCAACTTTTGTGTTTCTTGAAAAATGGAAAAAAACGAATTTCGTGCAGTGATTAAACACTATTATTTGAAAGGGAAAACGGCGAAAGAGACAAAAGAAAAGCTCGATAAACATTACGGTGAGTCTGCTCCGTCAGATTACATGGTAAAATATTGGATTGCTGAATTTAAACGCGGCCGAAGAAGCACTGCATCAATACCATCAACAGGAAGGCCAAAAGAGGTGGTTACTGAAGAAAATATCAAGAAAATCCTCGATACCGTTATGAATGATCGCCGAGTCAAGTTGCGTGAGATTGTTGAAATGGTAAACATATCATATGAACGTGTGTTCAACATTTTGCATGAACATTTGCATATGAAAAAGCTATCGGCAAGATGGGTGCCGCGTTTGCTCAGTGTCAAGACAACGCACCGGTTCACACAGCATTAGATACGATGCTAAAATTACGAGAAATACACTTCGAATTGGTTGATCATCCACCTTATACTCCAGATTTAGCTCCTAGTGACTTTTTCCTGTTTCCAAACTTGAAAAAATGGCTCGCAGGACAAAGATTCATCTCAGACGAAGAAGTGATTATCGAAACTAACGCGTATTTTGAGGGGTTCCCGAAATCGTATTATTCAGATGGTATAAAATAGTTAGAATATCGTCTTACTAAGTGTGTCGAACTAAATGGAGACTAAATGGTTTTTGGAAAAAAAAAATTTTGTTGTCCTACTGTGGTAGCTTCATTTTCAATCCGCCCTCGTACATTAAAGCAAATCACTGGTGCCTCAAACGCCCAGATAGAAAAAATCGAACTGCGGTTGAATCGATTAGAACAACCTACAGCTTCAACGACACCCCTAACACGTTAATCACACCAAAAAATGAAGAGGAGTTGAAGGAAATAAGTCGTTTGCCGGATTCCGTAAAGAAATTACAAATATTTGATGAAAATCCCACCCAATACCTATCATGGGTACACAACGTGGTGAATATACTCCAAGACTCTACCATATCACAACGAAACTTGACAGTAGATGAATTTTACGCAAATGTAAACCATCAGTTTTCGTTAATTGTAAATAAAATAAAAACCGACGAGTATTCACCGGAAACGATCAAAGTGTTGGTAGAAACATACCGCAATCGAGCACTAGACGTGTTCATTCGCGGGCTAAATGGAGAGCTGTCTAAAATACTGATCATCCAGAAACCAGCCACATTACCTGAAGCGTACGCATCCTGCCTAGAAATTCAAAACCTGAATTTCAGAAACATGAATATTCACAAAAGAAATATTAACAATGTTGTAACAGCTCCGACGAACCAAATCTCGTACCCACAACCACAACTCTCACCCAAAAACACCGAGGCGCTATCAGTTAAACGGAGGAATGTGGCTTACAACATTCAACATCAGAAGCCAAACTACGCCCCACCACCGAGGCCGAACTATCCTAAACCGGCAACACCGATGGATATTGACCCGTCGGTTCAAACACGTTAAACTATATTAACCGTCCCACGCCTCAATATCCCACGGTAACTAAACGAGAACATTCTCATATCCATGAACCTAGGAAACAGCAAAGAATCAACCATCTAGAAGCTGAAATAGAGGAAGACAATTATAACCAAGTGACATTTGATAACACAGAAAATGACGTATGCGATGATGAACAGGGTACAGAAGATAACACGGAAATAAATTTTATGAAGGAAGCCTCTCTAGCGTACCTTATCTAGAGTACCGTCTTAAAAACGGAGATATGCTAAAGTTTCTCATAGACACGGGGGCCAATAAGAACTTTATAAGGCCTGAATTAGCGGTTAATGCCAAACCAACGGAAAATGAATTCAAAATTAGATCAGCAGGAGGTGACATTAAAATTAGTCACAAAATCAGTGAACCGTTCTTTAAGACCATTGGCATTGGTAATACTATCGATTTTTTCATCCTACCAGGTCTGGAATCGTTTGATGGTATTATAGGAGATGACACGCTGAAGGAACTGGGGGCACTTATTGACCGGAGGAACAACGAATTGATTATTGTACCCAACATACGCATTCAGTTAAGAGAAAAACAATCATGCTAGGTCAACAATATAGAAATTCGGGAGTCATCTTTCATCAGATACTAAAAAATTATTACACACAGTCGTCTCGAAATTTACAACACTCCTCGGACCTGTTAATAACTTTGAAACCGTAGATACGGAAGTACGTGCAGAAATCAAAACAACCAGTGAAGAACCGATCTATACCAAATCATACCCATATCCATACAGTATGAGACCGGAAGTGGATAAACAAATAGCCCAACTCCTTGCCGATGGTATTATACGTCCATCTAAAAGCCCGTATAATTCCCCAATATGGGTCGTAGAAAAGAAATTGGATGCCTCGCAAATTAAAAAATATCGGTTGGTAGTGGATTTCAAGAGATTGAATGCCGTGACAATATCAGATTCCTATCCCATCCCGGATATTTCAAACACCCCTAGCGAATCTCGGAAATTCAATATATTTTACTACCATCGATCTGACATCAGGGTTCCATCAAATCAAAATGAAGAAAGCCGAAATTCTAAGACCTCGTTTTCCACCCTGAATGGAAAATATGAATTTCTCAGGCTTCCGTTCGTGCTAAAGAACGCGCCCGCGATTTTTGAAAGAATGATCGATAATATCTTGAAAGAATATATTGGACAACTTTGTTACGTCTATATAGATGACATTATTGTTTTCGGAGGACGAACGGTAGAAGAACAACGTTGAAAAAGTATTTCTGAAGTTACAAAAGGCTAACCTGCGCATAAACCTCGACAAAACGGAGTTTCTAAAACCAGAAACGGAATTTCTGGGGTATCTCATAACCAACAAGGGTATTAAACCGGATAAAAGAAAAGTATTGGCTATTCAAAACATCAAGAAACCAGAGAACTTAAAAGACCTCAAATCCTTCCTGGGTATCGCATCGTATTATAGGCGATTTATCCGCGACTTTGCTCACGTAGCAAAACCACTAACCAACTTGACGAGGGGGGAGAATGCTCAAATTAAAGCATCATAATCCAAAAAGGTGAAGATTGACATGAATCAAAAAGAGTTAGGAGGAGAGGAAGCTTTTAACAATATCAAAGAGCTCCTGTCATCAACAGAGGTATTAATCTTTCCAAATTTCAACAAACCTTTTCTACTGACTACTGATGCTTCCTCATCTGCCATTGGCGCTGTATTGTCTCAAGAGGACATCGGGAAAGAGCGGCCAATAACTTACATCTCCAGATCTCTGAATAAAACCGAAGAAAATTACACGGCGAATGAGAAGGAGATGCTGGCTATAATATGGGCACTGGACAACCTTCGCAACTACCTCTACGGCGACCAAGCGAAAACCATAGCGCAAATGATTTCGGAACTTAAGGGTCAATCACGCAAACAAAGGTCGATAAACTGGATAGGTAGTGCATGGAAGTGGATAGCAGGATCCCCAGATGCCACAGATTGGGACCAAATAATGAAAAGCCAAAATGATATAATTCGCAACAACAATCAACAGTACAGGATTAACAAGGCGTTAACAAATACTACTCAATAGTTGCTTGCAGAATACAATAAAATCTTGGACCATCTAAACGACGAATCGGAAGAAAAACTTCAACAGGTATTATTTAACCGACTAACCATTCTTAAAGATGAAATATACGAGATAGTCAGAGCTGTTCAATTAGCCAAAGGATATATCGTTTCAGCAGCTGATTAATACAATGGTTGTCCTTCAATTCCTGTAGTTGGTTGATGTCACAGATAGCTGTTTCTCTCCTCATTTGGCAGCTGTTGGTAATCCCGTATATGTTGTGTTGGTTTATAAAGATTTCTTTATATTCCAAATGAACTTGTTTGTTATTTTTTATTGTAGACCTTATTTTGACGTGGTGGAATTCTTCCTTACCAGTTTTGGGGATTGCAATGACGTACAGTATTGTGTTGTTTTTGATGATCATAGTTGGCTCGGCATATTCTATAGCTTCAATTTCGTTTGAGTAGGGTAAGGTTTCGATCTCTGTTAATAGGCGTGCAATTTCGTCCTTGTCCAACAGGTTAGAGTTGATTATCCCGCCCTTAGCGAGTTGTGCGGCTCTTATGATTTCTTTTACTTCTTCTTTCACTATTTGCAGTCGATTGAACATTAATTGTTGGAAACTTTCATTTGCATTGTCATCTAGATGTAACAAAATTTCATTATGTTGACTGAGGATCTTCCGAACCTTCTCCGTTATGGCAGTATTTATTTTATATTGCTCGTTATTGTTTTCGATGATCCGATTCTGGCTTTTAAGAGTCTCATCCCAATCGGTTGCATCTGGAGAACCTGCAACCCATTTCCATGCAGATCCTATCCAATTGATTGATTGCCTTGCTCTCGACGGTTGACCTCGAAGTTCTCCTATTAGTTTCTCTATTTCATCAACTTGGTTAAGTTAATTGTGATTTCATGATGTTCGAGTCAATTCCCTTTAGTTCTGACTTGATGTTTGCTAGTATTTCGGTATAAGCGTGCAGTTCGATCCGATGTATGATTTTGAATTTTCCACTTAGGATGTTTCCATTTCGTGTATGCTTAGAGATGTCGTTATGTTCCATAGGCATGAACTGGAAGGAAAAATATAAGTGATTTAAGTGGGTATGTTTTTAATATGAGTCTTATGTATTCTCTTCCCCGAGACCGTTGTCACGGTAACTTTATTATCTTTTGCGACCATCTCCTTGCGGAATTTAGGTTTGGTTTTTTCTTGTATCTGTTTTATAGATGTGTATATTGGTTGTCCAATTTCGTATGTTTTGGGAATGGTCCTTTTCAAATTTTCCCTTTGTAATTTAAGTCGTTTATTGTTCCTAATTCGTTGTATAATGTCTTCATTCACTTTTTCCTTGAAGTCTAACAAATTTTGATAATTTACTCATTGTTGCCTTCCGAAAAATATGTCGCTGGGCTTTTTTCCGGTGACCGAATGAATGGTGTTGTTGTACCTATCGACGGCTATATTAACCAACTCCTTAGCTGTGAAATCTTTATATTCATTTTGAAGGCATCGAACTAGCTCAATTATAGTGGAGTGGACCCTCTCTACTGCTCCGTTCACTCCGCCTTTCTGTGATGGGGTCAGATATACTTGGATGCCTAAAGTCCTTAAGTAGTCCGCTACCATAGGACCGACGAAATTGGATTCGTTGTACATTACCATTATTCTGGGTGTTGTAAAATAATGTAGGATTTTGATTATCTTGTCTCTCATGTGTATTGCTGTCCTATCCTTGACACTGAAAAGTTTCACGAATTTTGAGAATTTGTCGATACATGCTATAAATTTCTCGCCTTTAATATCGATGAGGTCGATGTGTAGAATTTCGGTTGGATATGTTGGGACTGGAGTCTCTTGAAGTCGGGGTTTGCTGGGATGGCGATCATATTTATTCTGGTTACAGATGTCGCAATTCTGAGTGTATTTTTTAATTAGGCTGTTCATCCGAGGGAAATAATACCTTTCAAGTATTTGTCCCTTATTTTCTGTGGCATTGCGATGTGCTCTCCGATGTTCCTCTTGTATGATGTGGTATTTGTTATCATCGTTCCGGATGTCCTCCACCATCCTCTGTGTTATGCGTAGTTTATAGTTTCGTAGGTGCAGGTTGTAGAGATCTTGAAGTAACTGAACATATTTTTTCCGGAATTTTAATGATGAAAGAGTGTTAATCTCCAATTGAAGTCTTGACAATGCGTCAGCTACTTTATTCGTAACTCCGGGTTTGTAGATCATTTCGTAATTGTATTCTTCAAGCCTTGCTTTCCATCTCTTCAGCTTGCTATTATTATTCCTATTACTAAGCGCGAAGGTCAGCGGTTGATGGTAGGTAAGAATCCTGATTTTTTTGCTCCATAGCGATAATTCCTTAAATTATCTAGAGCCCAAACTATCGCTAGCATTTCTTTTTCGTTGATAGCGTAGTTTTGTTGAGAGATCTAGATATATAAGTTACGGGTTGATCCTTGCCAATTTCACCCTGCGAAAGTACAGCTCCGATACTGTGGTTCGACGCATCCGTTGTCAATATAAAAGGTTTGTCGAAGTCCGGAAATATTAAGAGGTCTGCTGATGACAGTAGCAGTTTTAACTGTTGAAATGCCTTCAACTCTACATCTGTTAGATGTATGTTTATTTTCTTTGATTGATTTGCCCTTATTTGCGCATTCTCCCCTCTTGTATGAATGGTCAACGGTTTCGCTACCTTAGCGAAATCCTTGATGAATCTTCTGTAGTACGATGTTAGTCCGAGCAGAATATAAAAATCTAGTTGAGTGTCATTACCAAGATTTTTGAAGAGCTGTGCTGATACTTTGTGTTGGATTTTGATGTCACCCCCCGCTGATTTAACATTGAATTGTTTGTTGATTGGTTTTGGATTTTTGGCAATTTCTGGTCTTACAAAGTTTTTATTTGCTCCGGTGTCGACGAGGAATTTTAGGGTGTTGTTATTCTTCGTCCGGTATGCTAAGTAAGGAATGCTGGAGAGGCATTCATTGTAAAATTTATCTCGAAGTTTTCTTCCTCCTCTTCATTTTCTTGTTCCCTGTCGCTGTAGTTATTGATATATTCTTGGTATTCTGATGTATCCTCTTGTTGTTCCATGTGGAATACTCGTTGTTGTTTGTGTTGGTTTAGACCGGTATCAGGGCTTCTGTCTCTCTTTCGTTTTACATCAAGGTTCTTTGGCCGATTCATGTAGTTTACTCTTTTAGTATCGAATGACTCAACTATTGACATTGGTGTGGGTGGTTTCGGTTGCGTTGGCCTTGCTGGTAATGTTGCATAGTAATTTTGATGTTGTTGGTTAGGTTGTTGTTGGTATTGTTGTTGCGGATATTGTTGTTGTCTGTAGGGTTGTTGTTATTGCATATTGTATCCTACGTTTTTCTGTTGTACTGACAGTCTAGGTAGTGGGATTGGTTTTGGTGAATATTGGTGGTGTACGCCCGCATTGATTTGATTTACGGGGACTGTGATTGTATCGGCATGCTCCGAAAGTAAGAATTAGTATCTCGAGACAGGAAGAGTATGCTTCCGGCAGATTTGTTGGTCTCTGGATGGTCAGCATTTTGGAAATATCGCCATTGAGACCTCTGATAAATACGTACAATGCTCGGTTTCGATATGTGTCGATTAATACGGACATCGTGTCTGCACCGTAACTTTCCGTCTTAATTTTGTTGATGATCAGGGATAATTGGTGATTTATTGTCGCGTAGAACTCGTCAACGCTTCTCTTTCCTTGTATAAGGCTGCCCAACTGGAACTCCAGCGTTCTCACATCCCTTTTGTTTGCGTAATGCAGCGATAGACATCCTTTTATAGCGTGCCAGTTTCCATCGAAGATGTTATACGATACGAGGGCCGAATCAGCTGTTCCCCGTATTTTTTGTCTAATATGTTGTAATATAGCTCTGTACACTGGTTTATCCTTCACTATATCGTAGTCCTTTAGTATACTTTCTACGCTGTATACCCACGATACATACTCTATCGGGTTCCCATCGAAGACTCGTAATTCTTTGACGCAATCCGGTAGTCTTCCTATATCCTTAAGCTCTTGCTCTGCTGTGGGTCCCACAAGACTGTTATTATTAATTGTTTGATTCAATGTTTTGTTTTCTAGTTGGTCTATTCTTCTTTCTAATCTTTTACTTATTTTTATTTGAGCGTTGACTGCTCCTGTCAATTTCCTTACGGCGTCTTGAAGTTCTTCCATTATGTTACTTGTTTTTATAGATAGTTTATTTTTAAACGATTGAATATTATTTTTATTTAATGTTATTAATTATTACTTTATGATGATTGATTCTTTATTATTTGTAATTGATTATTTATTATTAATTTTTAATTATAATATTGTCACTCAATATTATTAACTGTTTTATTATGATTTTACACCTTTTTTTATTAAAACGTAACTGTATAATTTAGTTAAGCTGTACTTACAGAGAAATTACTGTTCTCATTACTGGTAATTTTTAGTTTTTTAATCTGAGGATTAGCGTTTCGCTCAGATGTTTTTTAAGTGCACTCCGGGTTTGTACACTTGAGTTGGTTACTTGTGGTTTGGATGATTAGTATTTCTCCTTTTTGGCTGCTAACGTTTACACTTGTTGGCGGCCTACTGCGGTACAATATCACTCACTTCGTGTGTAGAAAAATTGGTTATGTTCTCACGGTTTATAACTGTATTTATCTTCAGTTCGTAGACAATTTCCAAGTTCTCATGGGATTGGTTTTTCGTCTTTATTATTATGTTCTCACGGTTAATAATAGTTTGAACTTTCACACTTTTACCACTTTAGCACAACTCACACTGTTTCGGCGCCAGTTAAGATTATCGTTACATTAATCTTATAAAAAAATATTTTATGTTTGGACTAAGTCCGTTTTATTATCGATCCAACTTAAGACTAACTCAATTTTTATTATAAAACATTATATCTCAAGAAAATGCTTATTCTATTAATTCTATGGAAAATTACAATATACTATGAAAATGCTGATTATGCAAATGAAATGGAAAAGTACAAATGATTACAAATGAAATTTGGATGATCAGCGATTTTACTGTGTTACGAGGTGAACTAAAAACATGTGGAACGATGTTGAAGTATTGTGTTCTTAACTTATATATATATATATATATATATATATATATATATATATATATATATATATATATATATATATATATATATATATATATATATATATATATATATATATATATATATATATATATATATATATATATATATATATATATATATATGTATATATATATGGGGTCTTCCAATAGGAATGATATAATAATTTCGGCCATTTGTAATATGTCATGATCTGTCATTTGTTATTTCATTGTATTCAGTAATGTTTACAATTTCATCATGGTGAGATATACGCAAGAACAACGTTTACAAATTGCAATCATCTTCTCCGATGAGGCTCACTTTCATCTGAGTGGTGCGGTAAATAAACAAAACTGTCGATTCTGGTGCGAAGAAAATCCACAAATTATTCATGAAAAACCATTACATTCACCTAAATTGACAGTTTGGTGTGGTTTTTGGTGCTGGCTGGTAACACCGTTACTGTCAATGGAGATCGGTATACATCGATGATAACCAACTTGTTATGGCCGAAATTGGAAGAAGTTGATCTTTACAACATTTGGTTCCAACAAGACGGGGCTACGTGCCACACAGCAAGTGCAACAATTGAATTATTGCGAGAATAATTTGGATCATATCACTCTTATTGGAAAACCCTATATATTATATATATCATTTAAAAATCATTAATAAGTGAAAGTAAATGTATAAAAAAATACAAATAATATCATCGTATAGGATGTAAAAACAAAAATTTTAAATTTTGTGAAGCCAATAACAGTGTTATTCGACACCAGTGGCATATACCACCATTTTTACTACGTTTCACTTACCTACTAGATGCATAAAATCAATATTATTGTTGATTCATGTAAATAATAATACAATTTTATATTTACATCTAGTGTGCTGTTGAAACAACTGAAAAACTCCCAATTCTCAAACCGCGGTTTTCGAAGAAAATTCGCATACAGATAGATAGGGCTTGGTTATGACTATCAACCAAAACAAATTCATATTCATATCATGGAGATAAAATATTTAAATTTGAATAAATATCTAAATCCTATTTCGTCGGAGTGTGGTATAGGGACACTTTAAATTCTCGGGAGGAAATCTTGTAAATGAAGAAGATTTAAATATTTTTCAAAACACTAATACAATTTCTAAAAGATCGAAGAGTTTTGAATAAAATACGATCTGAAATACAATTGTGTAACGATAATCATTCCGATGACATTGAGGACGTTCACTTAGAAAAAGAGAAAACGGATCAACATAAAGACGAAGTGTACATCAACAAATCGGGAAAACACCGTTTTGTGTTACTACTAGCAGCAAAATGCATTGTTTGATTTTAAAGAAGCAGAAAAATCAATCGAAAAATGTAGATTTGGTTGTTCCTTTAGATGGTACAGGGGATCTTATTCGGAAACCATATGCCACGTGCAAATCAGTTATGTATACTATGCAATGGTTTTACCTGTAAAAAGTCAGATTAAGGACACATCCACCCATTTTGCTGTTTGTGATATGATAGCTCTAGTCATAACACTCGCACTATAGGGAATTGGTTAAGAGAATATCGTTTGTACCTATGTTGAAAATATTTTGAAACCTGGCCTATTTTCAATACTATTGTTATTGATTTTTCATTTGATTGAATTGATTTTTTATTTATTCATCGCTTCACTTTTCCAATATTTACATTTTCTCGTGAATCCTACACTTTTTTTTATATATTTTCGGGATGAGACTACACTTTTTCAATATTTACATTTTATTCGGGATGACTACACTTTAGCGAAGAAACCTACCAAAACTTTCGGGTTCGGGCCAACTTCATTGTCTTCTATAGATGTATGGGTAATTTTTTAAACTAAGTATAAATGTGTTGGTGCAAAAACAAACAAAAAATGAAAAAAAAAATCAAATTTACTGGATTATTAGTGTAACCAACACAATCTTCGGTAGTTATTTTTATCTAGGTATCTGTCAATGAGAGTTACAGAAGGACTAATATTTTAGAAGATTTTGTAGCAGGATATCTATGTACAGTTTTTAGTTTAACATTTAGCCGTTATCTATTTTGTGACAAGTTTGTTATAGAAATAGTTGTATATTTTAAATACATAATTATTTTTGCTGGATTTTGAGTCATTGTTGTACTGTTTTTCTAAAAGAATCAATTTATTATAAGTAATCCTAGATGTTGGTAATTTCGATTAAAGTGAAGAAATAAAAGGATGCAACTAATCCACGAAAACGTTTATTTATATTTTTGGTGAAAATTATACACAAACACATACGAGTATCTGCCAAGAGTTATCAAAACGTATTTTGAAAGCATTCTGTTTATGTTCTTAATTTTCGTTAGGTTATCAGTATATAAACATGGGTAACGAAATGCATCATAATTTATGCTTAACTTAGATTGAATTGAATGAATGTCATATAGAGTGAAAATGCTGCTGGCTTAGTAGCTTTGCTAACGAAAGCACTTTGTTGTTTATGTTGTTTGCAGTTATTTAGCAAAACTTCTTGCGATATACGTTTATGTTAGAATGTAGATTAGAGAGGCTTTTTCATCTTTAAGTTTTTTCATCAGAATTTTGGTTTTTTCTGTACATTCTTTCATTTTTTCTTATCAACATAAAAATACATCTTTTTATAGACTCTACTCCATTTCTTCTTTTTTTTGTATCGAAATCAATTGAAAATTCATCTACAATATGGTTTTATGCTGATGTAAAAAAATTTTCAAACACATTTTACAGAAAATCTTCATCCTAATGGTAAAAAATCATTTGAAGAAAATTACGAATTTTTTGCATTTTACTTCATTCTTTAGTGTGTGATGGTTTCGCTATTAAATAAAACAAATTTATTGTCATAAGTTTAATACACGTGTAAAACGAAAAATCGCAAAAGGATGAAAAAATGAGAAATTTACATCAATTGATAAAGTATAAGTACATATTCCAGTATGTACTGTACATCCTTGCACAAATCGGTATTAACATTATTTGAATTTGAAAATATAAAATCGACTATAAAAATGTGTTTTACGTATTACATGAAAGGTGGGGTATGCCATTTCCGTTTTATTTATACTCGCTTGCCATAAATTTGGTTTAGCTTTTCAATGTCGATGGAAATTGAAAAATATTTCAGGTGTGGAAAAAACAGCAGTTTATAAAAATTAATCTTATTGTTATATCCTGCATTAAATTTTTCGTATTCAGATTGACAATAAATTATTGCTACTCGAGTAATTGGAATTTATTCGTGCAGCGTACTAAAACAGCAATTCAAATAAAACTATAATATTACGAAACTTTGTAAAATTTAGTCCTCGTAGTAAGTGTGCAACCATGTTTCACTAAATTATAACAATTTATACATAAAGTAGAAAATTCAAAAAATATAGTTCATATTTATACAACTTTAATTTAAGAAGTCCTTCTTGTAAAGATCACACTATTTAAAAACAATTGAATCGTATATAAACTTTTTTGGATTTGAGTTGTGTGTCGCACCGCAGTCATTGATATATGGTTCAAGAGCTACCGCCTTGATAATAAATTAAAATTGAAAATTATATAGGGGGTTTATAAATGGCCAAACTATTCTCTGCAAATTTTAAATTAAATAGTGGTATTAACGAAAACTTCGAACAGAAACTGATTTACCTTAATCGGCAATTTAGTGAAAAGAGTTGCCTTAGGCACTAGCCTGAAGGAGATAATTTTGAATCAACTTAACATAACATTAAGCTCCATACGAGAAAAACTAATTCAAGATATGTAAAATATTTTTTTCAACCGATATTTTATAACCTTGTCGACCAACTTGAAAAATTTGTTTGTTTTGAGGTAAACCACTCAACCAAATTAATAATAAATTACGAGTACATGTACTTTGAGCATAGCAAATAATCTGCAAACCGGTAGTTTGAATGTCGGGAGACGTAATGAGACTTAAACATGGAATACATCAGCGGCGAAATACAAAAATTTACAGGGAGTCACGTACTACAACTGCAGCAGCATGACAACGAGGAGCTGTGGACCTGCTGGATCGCATCAATGGACCGAAGCGACTAAAAAGCTTTGTTATTTAGTATTAGTGGTTTTCTTAGTCGGTGAAATTAAAGGACTGGAAGAGCTGGGATGAACCGATAGTTTTCATCTCATAAGAAGTCTAAGAAGAATTGCAATTAAACTGACAAAATTGATAACCACTGAGATTAGTTGTAATATTATACAGAAATAAAGATTTCTAGAAATAAAACTTAATCAACTAACGACTTAAGTACACAAACTATACAGGTATTACATGCTCGTAGATTGAAGAAAGGAGATAGACTGAACAGCTTAGAGGAAACGGTTATAAATAGCCGCGAGAACAGATGAAATAATTAAAACATTTTAATAAGTTGAAAAAGACGTATGCGTTTGAAACTATAGTACTTAACATAAAAGTTAATTATCAAGGTAACCCATCCAGCACTATACCAATAGCGGGTGATTTTAATTTACCTTCAACTAATTGGACTTAAAAATGATGAATTTTTTTAAACTGATTCTCTTCAAACAAAAGGTCAGTTACGATCCTCTACACGCGACACAACAACCACGTAACATGGAAAACATCAATAACAAAGAACTACTTTTCTATGACGCGCGGAGTAACACCATACAAACCACGCACAGCAAAATCGCTGAATATACATAATTGCAACCGTGCGAATTGCAACCTGGCATAAATGCATTTATGTATCTTCATAGATCGCATGTCAACATTTTAGAATTAAGTAAGATTGTAAATTAGTATTAAGTTATCATTCGGGCTAGAAACATTAAAATATTAAATAAATAAAATTAATTAAATATTAAAGTCGTAAAAATAAATTAAATAAAGCTTTTCTGAAAATATAAATTAACAATTTGTTTTTTTATAATAAATTCGGTTCGTGAAACATAAGTGGCGCAGTTGATAGCGGATGTTTTTTAGCATTCAAAAAAAAAACCTACGAAATAAATAAATAATTAATGTGCAAAGTGTTTCTAACTATTTTCGGAGTAATAAGTGCTCGTGTCAAAGGTTTATTGGCACTAAGTGAATATAGATATATAAAAAAAAAAATAAATAAAAATAAAAATCAAGTGAAATAATAAATAAATTAATAATATTTTTTTTCCTGATATCTATTGCCCTGACCCACAGTAAGCAATAGAACATAATAAACATATAACATAAAAATACGACCAGGCGTACGTACCTGAACAGTGAAAAAATAAAAATAAAAAAATTATAAAAATAATAAGATAAAATAATTCCAAGAAACAAAGAAAAATAAGAGCTGAAAACAATTTCGAGAGTACATTGAAATTGACGCATAAGATGAATGCAGTTACAACAATAACAATCATCACATGGTAAGCGATTTTTTATAATAATTATTGTTCGAAAATTTCCCTCTATCCGAAAGAAATAACTTAATATCTCACGGAATTTCTACGGTTTATAGAATTACAAAATAAAAATAAATATTACTAGTGAACATTAAAGAAGTCTTCTGAATTAATCGGGCAACAGAACATCTCTAAAATAACTTGATTATGGCCTTCAGACAACCCCTACACTTTATCAAATATCGCAAGTAGAGAAAATCCCTGAGGGTCTCGTTGATATTAGGTTTACCAAAACTAATCCATAAGAGCACATACAATCCGAGGATATTCACAGATCTGAATAGACATCTCTAGGATTCCTTGATTGTGGCCTACGATCCACCCCTACACTTTCATATTAAATGTCGCAAGTGGAGTGGTATTCTAAAATCGGTGAGAAATTCCCCGAGGGTCGCGTTAATATGGTGGTTATCAAAATTAGTCCATAAGAGCACATACAATCCGAGGACATTCACAGATCTGAATAGACATCTCTAGGATTCCTTGATTATGGCCTACAATCCACCCCTACACTTTCATATTAAATATCGCAAGTGGAGTGGTATTCTAAAATCGGTGAGAAATTCCCCGAGGGTCGCGTTAATATGGTGGTTATCAAAATTAGTCCATAAGAGCACATACAATCCGAGGACATTCACAGATCTGAATAGACATCTCTAGGATTCCTTGATTATGGCCTACAACCCACCCCTACACTTTCATATTAAATATCGCAAGTGGAGTGGTATTCTAAAATCGGTGAGAAATTCCCCGAGGGTCGTGTTAATATGGTGGTTATCAATATTAGTCCATAAGAGCACATACAATCCGAGGACATTCACAGATCTGAATAGACATCTCTAGGATTCCTTGATTATGGCCTACAATCCACCCCTACACTTTCATATTAAATATCGCAAGTGGAGTGGTATTCTAAAATCGGTGAGAAATTCCCCGAGGGTCGCGTTAATATGGTGGTTATTAAAATTAGTCCATAAGAGCACATACAATCCGAGGACATTCACAGATCTGAATAGACATCTCTAGGATTCCTTGGTTATGGCCTACAATCCACCCCTACACTTTCGTATTAAATATCGCAAGTGGAGTGATATTCTTAAATCGGTGAGAAATTCCCCGAGGGTCGCGTTAATATGGTGATTATCAAAATTGGTATATAAGAGCACATACAATCCGAGGACATTCACAGATCTGAATAGACATCTCTAGGATTCCTTGATTGTGGCCTACAATCCACCCCTACACTTTCATATTAAATATCGCAAGTGGAGTGGTATTCTAAAATCGGTGAGAAATTCCCCGAGGGTCGCGTTAATATGGTGGTTATTAAAATTAGTCCATAAGAGCACATACAATCCGAGGACATTCACAGATCTGAATAGACATCTCTAGGATTCCTTGGTTATGGCCTACAATCCACCCCTACACTTTCGTATTAAATATCGCAAGTGGAGTGATATTCTTAAATCGGTGAGAAATTCCCCGAGGGTCGCGTTAATATGGTGATTATCAAAATTGGTATATAAGAGCACATACAATCCGAGGACATTCACAGATCTGAATAGACATCTCTAGGATTCCTTGATTATCGCCTACAATCCACCCCTACACTTTCATATTAAATATCGCAAGTGGAGTGATATTTTTAAATCGGTGAGAAATTCCCCGAGGGTCGCGTTAATATGGTGGTTATCAAAATTAGTCCATAAGAGCACATACAATCCGAGGACATTCACAGATCTGAATAGACATCTCTAGGATTCCTTGATTATGGCCTACAATCCACCCCTACACTTTCATATTAAATATCGCAAGTGGAGTGGTATTCTAAAATCGGTGAGAAATTCCCCGAGGGTCGCGTTAATATGGTGGTTATTAAAATTAGTCCATAAGAGCACATACAATCCGAAGACATTCACAGATCTGAATAGACATCTCTAGGGTTCCTTGATTATGGCCTACAATCCACCCCTACACTTTCATATTAAATATCGCAAGTGGAGTGGTATTCTAAAATCGGTGAGAAATTCCCCGAGGGTCGCGTTAATATGGTGGTTATCAAAATTAGTCCATAAGAGCACATACAATCCGAGGACATTCACAGATCTGAATAGACATCTCTAGGATTCCTTGATTATGGCCTACAATCCACCCCTACACTTTCATATTAAATATCGCAAGTGGAGTGGTATTCTAAAATCGGTGAGAAATTCCCCGAGGGTCGCGTTAATATGGTGGTTATTAAAATTAGTCCATAAGAGCACATACAATCCGAGGACATTCACAGATCTGAATAGACATCTCTAGGGTTCCTTGATTATGGCCTACAATCCACCCCTACACTTTCATATTAAATATCGCAAGTGGAGTGGTATTCTAAAATCGGTGAGAAATTCCCCGAGGGTCGCGTTAATATGGTGGTTATCAAAATTAGTCCATAAGAGCACATACAATCCGAGGACATTCACAGATCTGAATAGACATCTCTAGGATTCCTTGATTATGGCCTACAACCCACCCCTACACTTTCATATTAAATGTCGCAAGTGGAGTGGTATTCTAAAATCCGTGAGAAATTCCCCGAGGGTCGCGCTAATATAATGGCTATCAAAATTAGTCCATAAGAGCGAATAGACATCTCTAGGATTCCTTGATTATGGCCTACAATCCACCCCTACACTTTCATATTAAATATCGCAAGTGGAGTGGTATTCTAAAATCGGTGAGAAATTCCCCGAGGGTCGTGTTAATATGGTGGTTATCAATATTAGTCCATAAGAGCACATACAATCCGAGGACATTCACAGATCTGAATAGACATCTCTAGGATTCCTTGGTTATGGCCTACAATCCACCCCTATACTTTCGTATTAAATATCGCAAGTGGAGTGATATTCTTAAATCGGTGAGAAATTCCCCGAGGGTCGCGTTAATATGGTGATTATCAAAATTGGTATATAAGAGCACATACAATCCGAGGACATTCACAGATCTGAATAGACATCTCTAGGATTCCTTGATTGTGGCCTACGATCCACCCCTACACTTTCATATTAAATGTCGCAAGTGGAGTGGTATTCTAAAATCGGTGAGAAATTCCCCGAGGGTCGCGTTAATATGGTGGTTATCAAAATTAGTCCATAAGAGCACATACAATCCGAGGACATTCACAGATCTGAATAGACATCTCTAGGATTCCTTGATTATCGCCTACAATCCACCCCTACGCTTTCATATTAAATATCGCAAGTGGAGTGATATTTTTAAATCGGTGAGAAATTCCCCGAGGGTCGCGTTAATATGGTGGTTATCAAAATTAGTCCATAAGAGCACATACAATCCGAGGACATTCACAGATCTGAATAGACATCTCTAGGATTCCTTGATTATGGCCTACAATCTACCCCTACACTTTCATATTAAATATCGCAAGTGGAGTGGTATTCTAAAATCGGTGAGAAATTCCCCGAGGGTCGCGTTAATATGGTGGTTATCAAAATTAGTCCATAAGAGCACATACAATCCGAGGACATTCACAGATCTGAATAGACATCTCTAGGATTCCTTGATTATGGCCTACAATCCACCCCTACACTTTCATATTAAATATCGCAAGTGGAGTGGTATTCTAAAATCGGTGAGAAATTCCCCGAGGGTCGCGTTAATATGGTGGTTATTAAAATTAGTCCATAAGAGCACATACAATCCGAGGACATTCACAGATCTGAATAGACATCTCTAGGGTTCCTTGATTATGGCCTACAATCCACCCCTACACTTTCATATTAAATATCGCAAGTGGAGTGGTATTCTAAAATCGGTGAGAAATTCCCCGAGGGTCGCGTTAATATGGTGGTTATCAAAATTAGTCCATAAGAGCACATACAATCCGAGGACATTCACAGATCTGAATAGACATCTCTAGGATTCCTTGATTATGGCCTACAATCCACCCCTACACTTTCGTATTAAATATCGCAAGTGGAGTGATATTCTTAAATCGGTGAGAAATTCCCCGAGGGTCGCGTTAATATGGTGATTATCAAAATTGGTATATGAGAGCACATACAATCCGAGGACATTCACAGATCTGAATAGACATCTCTAGGATTCCTTGATTATGGCCTACAATCCACCCCTACACTTTCATATTAAATATCGCAAGTGGAGTGGTATTCTAAAATCGGTGAGAAATTCCCCGAGGGTCGCGTTAATATGGTGGTTATCAAAATTAGTCCATAAGAGCACATACAATCCGAGGACATTCACAGATCTGAATAGACATCTCTAGGATTCCTTTATTATGGCCTACAATCCACCCCTACACTATCATATTAAATATCGCAAGTGGAGTGATATTTTTAAATCGGTGAGAAATTCCCCGAGGGTCGCGTTAATATGGTGGTTATCAAAATTAGTCCATAAGAGCACATACAATCCGAGGACATTCACAGATCTGAATAGACATCTCTAGGATTCCTTGATTATGGCCTACAATCCACCCCTACACTTTCATATTAAATATCGCAAGTGGAGTGATATTCTAAAATCGGTGAGAAATTCCCCGAGGGTCGCGTTAATATGGTGGTTATCAAAATTAATCCATAAGAGCACATACAATCCGAGGACATTCACAGATCTGAATTGACATCTCTAGGATTCCTTGATTATGGCCTACAATCCACCCCTACACTTTCGTATTAAATATCGCAAGTGGGGTGGTATTCTAAAATCGGTGAAAAATTCACCGAGGGTCGCGTTAATATGGTGGTTATCAAAATTAGTCCATAAGAGGACATACAATCCGAGGACATTCACAGATCTGAATAGACATCTCTAGGATTCCTTGATTATGGCCTACAATCCACCCCTACACTTTCATATTAAATGTCGCAAGTGGAGTGGTATTCTAAATTCGGTGAGAAATTCCCCGAGGGTCGCGTTAATATGGTGGTTATCAAAATAAGTTCATACGAGCACATACAATCCGAGGACATTCACAGATCTGAATAGAAATCTCTAGGATTCCTTGATTATGGCCTACAATCCACCCCTACACTTTCATATTAAATATCGCAAGTGGAGTGGTATTCTAAAATCGATGAGAAATTCCCCGAGGGTCGCGTTAATATGGTGGTTATCAAAATTAGTTTATAAGAGTACACACAATCCGAGGGCATTCACAGATCTGAACAGACACCTCTAGAATTACTGGATTGAGATTTTTACAGAACCTCTACAGTTTTATATTAAAAGTCGCAAGTAGGTAGAGCGTTTTTTTAAGATCGGTGAATGTTTGCTAGTGTAACGTTAAATCGATGTTTAACAATATTTATTTGTAAGAGTCACACAGTCTAATGGGATTCACATATTTCAATAGTCATCTACCTATTGACAACTGCGGTTTAATATAAAAATGTTTAACCGCATAGACATACATAATTTAACTTTACATTATTTATCAAAATATATTTAAATACCTTTAGGTATGTATATATACTTTTGTTTATCATCCTTTTTAAATTTAAAAGTCCTATAAAAGGATTTTTTAATTAAATAAAAAAAATTCAACCCTGCTACATTTTATTCTGTGTGTAGCTACACTTTTGATTAAATTGTACACTTTTGATTAAATTTAACTACACTTTTGAAAAATGATTATTTGTGTAGCTACACTTTTGATAATTGATTAAAACTTCACACCGGTGCAATATACTTGTTCTTCCCAGTATTTCTTGCGGTTATTACTTGCATAATGCTTAGAAAAATAAGACATCATGCAGTCACCTCCCAGCAGGCTGACCCACTACCGGATGCATAAGGGCCCGGGAATATGTTGTGAATACAACATGTATATACATCATCAGACTGCTGCACATTCAGATACCATATACCATCGGATCTAATTTAATTTTAATTGTAATATAAACACTTTTTGCATTTACATACTTTTGTATTTTTTTATGTAAACTGCTTAGGCAGCAGTAAATTTTATATAAAAAGAGCTGTAATGTAATAAAAATGCCAGAATAAAGTAAAAATTCAACTTAAACACTTGTTCTCATTAATAGGCCCCACCAGTGGTAACCTATTAATAAGTATTATATTAGACGACACCAGACATAGCTCATGCGAATATAACCGCAAGCTGTCTAGTCAAAACAACTTTGAAAAATAATATGTATAAAGCTACTTTGTTAATTATCACGAAGGTTACCTTTACTAATAATATTTTTGTAATTGCGTTATTATTGCTGGACTTAACAAATTTTTTGACTATCAACTGCATGTTTATAGATGATACAACTCTATTTTTGTGTAAATAGAAACACATGTTTTTCTGTAACAATTTTTTATTTCTCGCAGAACATCACCAACAATAAACACAGAATATAACTTCGTTCTTACGAAAAAAAACACGTCTACAATGCACCAAAAAACTACAAAATAAAAGCTTTATTGTTATGTTTATAACTTTTCAAGTTTGAAAGAATGAAAAATTGCAGAAAGCGATTATTTCACAACTACGAGTAAGTGTTATTTTTCTTGATATTTTGTGTTGAACATCAAGGTACATTGTGTTTACTTTGTGTATTATGATTACATTTTGTTTTATTTTCGTGTCTTGCTTGAGGACGGCTTTTCATGTTAAATTTATTGTCGTCTGTACTACAATAAGAAAACTACAATAACGACTAAAAGTAAACGTTTTTGAATGTTATTTGGTTTAAAAGTTTTGTTTCTCTAAAGTTTCATCAATGGTTTGCAAATAATAATCTTGGCTTTCTGTATATGTAGTACGAGTGTATATTAAGGCAAGCGGCTTTAAAGGAATAGTTTTTTTTAATTTAATTTATATTTATTTTTAATTTTAACATTAATTTTTATATATAAAAATCATTAAAGTGAGAATGACTACTAATGGATTTAATGTCCTTTAAAAGTTTGTCATTCACACTTTTATGTAGAAAACATATACAGCAAATAGTGTCATAGTGACTAAAACTACATTACGCATAATAAAAAAACAAAATTCAAATACATAACAATTAATATAATTTAATTTAATTAATCAAGAATGAATGGCATTATTAATCACAAATAATCTTTCACTGATGACAACAGATGAGATTTTATCATTCGTTTAAACATAAAAATATGTACAGCGCTCTTGATATGTTCAGGTAAGTTAATATAAATATATGGCCCAATAAATGTTAATGATTTTCTGCCAAATTCCGTTCTAATTTGGGGGCACTTCAACTGACTAGAATTTCTGGTTGAATAGCCATGATCTAGAAATTCGAATTGTATAGTCGAAATTAATGATGGGATGTGTAGAGACTTAAACATGTAGACACATACATTTCAAAAATTGCTTTAATTGAGAGAATGCCTATAGCAATAGTTCGATAGAGCTCCACAGTAGAAAATAGGTGAAGCAGTTTATACATTGCTTTACAGCACCTATTTTGTAAAATCTGCAATTTATTCAGTTTCTCTTTAACAGCAGAACCAAAGGTAGAAGAAGCGTTTGAGAATCGGGTATGAATAAATGAGAAATAAATTTTTTTTAACACATGTACTGGAACAAAATCAGCCAATTTTCTAATCAAGCAAATAAATGGACAAACTTTAATACAAATAGAATTAATATGGTCCTCCCACGTCATATGCTTGTCGAATATTACTCCAAGGTACTTGAATTTGTCCACACGCTCTATGGTGCAATTTGCTACTTGAAGTGGTGGTTGCAGGCGTGGTGAGTGGAAAATTATATATTTCGTTTTATTAAAATTAACAGATATTTTGTTTAAGTGAAGAAAATCCAAAAGTAAAATAATATCATCCCTCATATGTGACATTGTTACCTGACAATCTCTGGATTCATAGAACAGGGCCGTATCGTCAGCAAACATTCTAACATGACTCGTGAGCGGTAAATTGGCCATATCATTTACGTAGATTAGAAATAATAGAAGGCCAAGGACACTCCCTTGAGGAACACCACAGTTCACACTTAAAGTGGAGCTTTTTACACCATTTAGAATCACAAACTGCTTTCGATTACTACTAAGGTAGCTTGCTAACAGTTTGTATGATAGGCCACGGAAGCCATACATTTGTGGTTTTTGAAGAACTAAACTGTGATCTATACAATCAAAAGCTTTATGAAGATCAAGAAACAAGCCACAGATATAGTTTTGCCTGTCAAAATTACGATAGATCAAGTCAGTAATGTCTGTTAAGGCCAAATCTGTACCAGAACCTTGTCGAAATCCATACTGACGAGAATAGAATATAAAATTAGATTTATTCAGGAAGTCGATCATCCGGTTAGCAATAATTTTTTCTAAAATTTTGTCAAATACCGACAAAACTGAAATTGGACGATAATTATTAACTAGTTTAGAATTTCCAGACTTAAAGATAGGTGTCAGTTTAGCAATTTTAAGACAATCTGAGTAAACACCGGTTTCCAAAACCACATTAAATAGATCAGCTAGTAATTGTAAAAAAAAATGGCAAATGATTTTTCAGAACCACATTACGAATGTTATCATAACCACCACCCTTTGTATTACTGCGACTTGAAATTAAATTCGCTATTTCGCTGCAGGAAGTGGGCGAAAAGAAACACGAATTAATACTACACAACATAGTATGAAATTTATTTAAATCATCTGAGCCTGGTCATCGTTCTACTATTTGCTGATACAGAAGAATCAACAGAATTAACAAAACTGAGATTCAATATATAAGGTTATCCAATTCAAGCTTGATAAAGTAAACTTAAAAAAAACACACAAAATATTCGGACTGTATTGTAATTTTTATTTCATTTTACAGATTGATCCTTGCCATTTTTAGTTAAACAAGATATCATTCAAATGTCCTCCACGGGACTTCTTACAGGCCTTGATTCTTTTGCGGTAATTTTCAATGACTTTTCGGCACATTTCGGGCGGTATCTCGGCCATTACCTTACGAATATTAGTTTTCAATTCGTCAAGAGTTTGGGGATTGTTTGCGTAAACACGATCTTTCGCGTAGCCCCACAAAAAGAAATCCAAAGGCGTTAAATCACAGGATCTTGGAGGCCAATTGACATCAGCCAATCGCGAAATCAAACGTCCAGGAAATTTCTCTTGCAAAAGATCTCGATTTGCTCGTGTTACGTGACTGGTTGCTCCATCCTGCTGGAACCACATATCGTCAAGATCATAATCTTCGATTTTCGTAAAAAAATAATCGGTTAACATGCGGCCATAGCGCTCAGAATTGACGGTAACGGTTCGTCCATGGTTGTTCTCAAAAAAATACGGCCCAATCACACCACCAGACCACAATGCGCACCAAACAGTGGCTTTTTC
Source organism: Nephrotoma guestfalica (assembly GCA_963691935.1). Taxonomy (NCBI): domain Eukaryota; kingdom Metazoa; phylum Arthropoda; class Insecta; order Diptera; family Tipulidae; genus Nephrotoma; species Nephrotoma guestfalica. The sequence goes on along the minus strand of OY829914.1, from coordinate 150,958,771 downwards.
CGGGTGTAATGGCTTCTCTACAATCAATTGTGGATTTTCTGAGCCCCAAATTCTACAGTTTTCTTATTAACGTATCCACCAAGCGAAAAATGAGCTTCATCACTGAAGAAAATTTTGTTCGAAAAATCAGCATCGACGGCCTGTTTTTCCAACACCCAATTTGCGTATGTTCTTCGTTGTCCATGGTCAGCAGGCTTTAGCTCTTGTGTCAAATGGACTTTATACGGATGAAGATGCAAATCCAGATGCAAAATGCGCCATAATGAGCCATAAGATAGGCCTAAATGTTGAGCTCGACGAGGAATTGACAAATTTGGATCTTCTTCCACACTTTCAGCTACAGAAGCGATATTTTCAGCATTGCGAATGTTTCGATGATGCACAGACCTTACAATATCAGTAACAGATCCAGTTTGTTCAAATTTATTCACTGTATTCAATATGGTTTGCTTTGTAGGACGATTATGACGACCATAATCTGCTTGTAAAGCGCGAAATGTGGATACGGCAGAATCACTATTTTTATAATAAGATTTAATAATTTTAACGCGTTGGTCGATTGTTAAATGCTCCATATTCTTAAATGGCAGAATGTCAACTAAATAAATGACAGCGTACTTGACGCTTATCTTTGACAGATGTCGGTATACAGATTTCTACTTTATCAACCTCGAATTGGATAACCCGTTATTAACAATAGCAGTAGGATCATGATACTCAACGTCATTACAAATAACGGAGTGGATCCTATTATTAGAGTTATTTATCATGAACTGATTTAACTGTTTCCAGATTTCTTTTTGGCTCAAATTATTAAATAAATTGTCAAAATAATGCTTCTTTGCAAAATATTTTCAGTTTTTGATCTTCCTATTTAGCAAATCTAATTTATGTTTTAGTTCTAAATTTGTACTGTTCCTTTTAAAACGCTTCAACATCCGGTTTTTAAGTTTAATTAGATCCCAGAGTTCAATAGTCATCCAAGGACAAACACTTGCATTTTTCATTTTTACATGTACTTCCTTCAAAACGGAAAACTATAGAACAAGTTTATTATACATAACAAAAATCCGTTCAAGCGTGGACTCAGGATTTCTGACGTCAAACACGGTACTCATTAAAAAATATTCAAAGGACTCATTAACCTTGTACCTCATTTTTTTGTAATTAACGTATCTCTTCGTTAGTGTCCGAGAACAATATTTAGGCTTGAAGCGAACTTTTGCGAGCGCAAAATTATGTTTACTTATGTCGGCTTCAATGGTAAAATTCCGAACTTGCTCAATATTATGGAAACTGCTAACAGAGTGGTCTAAAATATTACGGCTCAGTAGTCTGGTAAAGAAAGTGTTTGTTACAATCATACCATGAGAGAGCAAGGTTGTGTTATAGTCTGAGATTAAGTTAGAATTTTTATTAACAGGTATGTTCATGTCACCAACTAAAATAAAATCGTGTGTAGATTTATGGTTTCTGAGAAGTTGTTCTAAAAAATCAAGAAACGATGCTGGGTCAGAATTAGGCGGCCTATATATTCCGCATACCTTCGTTAGATTAAACTGTAAAAGTTGAATGCATATGTTGTAACATTTGAGATGTTCCAGCAGGCTGATTGATAAGGGCTTAGAATTACTCATTATTAATCATCACTCATAATAATTATTGGTATAATTAGCTCATTATCATTATTTTAAAAAAACTATCGTAAGATAGTTGGTGATGCTCGTTGTAAATTTTTGTTCTGTTGTCTTCTTATTATTTTTTTTACAACAAAACAATAATCAGAAATTAAAATTTTTTTTTATTAGTCATTTGCGTTTGTAAAGAGTACGTACAAGGTAGCTTGGTCATCAGTCTACCACAGTTAGAGTGTTTATAATAAAAATAATAAAGTAGCTATTGTTATTAATACAAATTGTGAGATACAAAATCTGTATCAATAAAATATCAATTCCAAACGTACGTGTCAAGTGATCGTGCTAAACGTGAGTCGTGTCAATTAACCAATCGTCGTTTAGGTCAGATTGGTTGTTATGTAAGAAACATAAACTGTAAAGCTTTTAAGTACTAATAATTATGCGTGCTAGATGAATTTTGTTTATTTGTATATTTTTGCAATTCTAGTCCATATCACTTTATGTTTCACCGTTTAAATTTTTCCTACCTTGGGCAAATTTCTTGCATTAAATTGAAATATTAGTCTGCTTGAACATCATGATGATGTATAATTAAATCTTTATGGGCTAGCATAGTAATTCAACCTTTGGGGGTCTATCAATTTTTCGCGCTTGATATTACCATGGGAAGGGAGGTGTGCGCTAGTGGTCCACCATCTTGACCACTCACATCAGCAAATGGCTCTACAATATTCGTGTTGATTGTTTTAAATACTTTAATTCATTTATTTATATAATTTGCTTATTTTTTTTTTTTAATTTACGTTTTTGGTCTGTGATCCTGTGTTTAACAATTTCCCATTTAAGAAGCGTTTCATTCCCATTAATTATGTTTGTTTTTCCATATTACATCCGAATCGTAGGTGTGAGTACAGTATAGCAGCGCATCCAGTTCTCTGTGGTTGTCGTGACAAGGACTCCGCCCACCTTCTTCACTCTAGCCGGCAAACGTGCTGCAAGTTACGTATATATAACCACGGAGGAATTCTGCTAATGAAGCGATAAATATGCTACTTTGTTGTTGCGTCTCTGTCGCACCTTAGTTCGCACAATGTCGTTTCGTTACAATGTATTGGAATGTTAAAGTACCGTCATCCATAATTTTCATGGTGAATGGAATATCATTCCTAATGAACATAGCAATACCACCACCCGCTCTATCATCCCTACAAGAGAAAATACTCACGTAATCTCTAATATTATAAGAAAATTTATTTGAACTTTGAACAAATGTTTCCGAAACTACTACAATATGTATATCCGTTTTGAGACTCTCTATAAAAAGTAATAACTTATCGAATTTAGCAAAATCGTTCATACCCCAAATATTTATTTGAAGTATCAATATTTGCCGAATAATCATTAACACTTTCCAAATAAAGGTTATGGCACTTATATTTGAATGATTTAAAGCTCATAACCACAATAATAATTTAAACTTATAACCATCAGAAAAGAAAATAATGATAAAAAAACATAGAACCATTACCAGAAGATTAATATTAATAAAACCATTACACAAACAATTATTAATAGGGAAAAAATCCATCTTAATGGCATATTGAAATAATATAATGATAATTACTGCACAGAGAAAATTTGCATTGTATATCAATATTCCGTGGATAATACTTATAAATAAAATATTGTAGTGTGTTACGTACTTTAAAAAATGCTGAATTCTTTTTAAGGGTTTACAGCTAAAAAATAATCAAAATAAATAAAAAATAAACAAAAACTGTATAATATAATTAAAATTGAGTACAATCGGGGATAAAATAAGTAATAACAAACAAATACGCGTTTACAGCTAGACCCGTACACAAAAGAATACAGAAAAAACAAGATAAAAATTAAATAGTGCTGAATTGAGTATAAAATGTCAATATTTAGATAAACAAATACAAAATTAAAATTTAACAGTGACGTATCAAAAGTCTTTGTAAACAAACTTATAAAAATTGAAATAAAAGTGTTATAATTAAAGTTTAGAAGAATAAAATTAAATAAAAAGATTATTATGAAGACAATATTTACACTAATACTGGTGGTGTTAGATGACATCCTGAGGTGATGTGATTGTTGGAGTATCAGCTGCTGCAACGGATGACTGGTGGGCTTTATGTAAACGGCTAATATCGTTGAAGGAATAAATATGGTACACTTTCGAGTCCGATGTTTTGCGTAAGTAAATCTTATTTTCCTTACACCATAAAAACTGGTACTTATAGTTAAATTTAATCTCTTTAGCTGCGTTGTACAATCGAGATTGAAACCGTGTAAGATGATGATGTATCCAGATTTTGTGATTAGGAGACACCATTGAAAACTCTGCACCAAGTTGATGTAAGTAAACATACTTCCTCTTGCGAAATGTGTTTAATATTGTAGTTTTTAGATCGACAGTATTTAGTTTAACAATGTATGAGTGTTTGAGTTGTGATGCCGATTCATTGTTATGAACCATTGGTTTAACAGAAATTAAATCGTCACTGGAGATACGAACGTCGACTGCACCAATAACTTTAAGAATCAAATTGGGGATATCTTCACCGGTGTGAAGTTTTTAACGAAAAGTGTAGCTACACAAATTAATGAAAAGTGTAGTTACACAAATTAACGAAAAGTGTAACTTCTAAAATGTGTAGCAATTAAAAGTGTAAATAATACACCTACTAAAAAGATACCGTCAAAAATGTATACTTCATGCAAATACCGGGATCAAATTTTATCATAATAATTCTAGTCTAAAAGTTAGGGTTATTAACGGGTGATTTTTTAAGAGCTTGAGAACTTTTTTTTAAAAAAAAACGCATAAAATTTGCAAAATCTCATCGGTTCTTTATTTGAAACGTTAGATTGGTCCATGACATTTACTTTTTGAAGATAATTTCATTTAAATGTTGACCGCGGCTGCGTCTTAGGTGGTCCATTCGGAAAGTCCAATTTTGGGCAACTTTTTCGAGCATTTCGGCCGGAATAGCCCGAATTTCTTCGGAAATGTTGTCTTCCAAAACTGGAATAGTTGCTGGCTTATTTCTGTAGACTTTAGACTTGACGTAGCCCCACAAAAAATAGTCTAAAGGCGTCAAATCGCATGATCTTGGTGCCCAACTTACCGGGCCATTTCTTGAGATGAATTGTTCTCCGAAGTTTTCCCTCAAAATGGCCATAGAATCGCGAGCTGTGTGGCATGTAGCGCCATCTTGTTGAAACCACATGTCAACTAAGTTCAGTTCTTCCATTTTTGGCAACAAAAAGTTTGTTAGCATCGAACGATAGCGATCGCCATTCACCGTAACGTTGCGTCCAACAGCATCTTTGAAAAAATACGGTCCAATGATTCCACCAGCGTACAAACCACACCAAACAGTGCATTTTTCGGGATGCATGGGCAGTTCTTGAACGGCTTCTGGTTGCTCTTCACTCCAAATGCGGCAATTTTGCTTATTTACGTAGCCATTCAACCAGAAATGAGCCTCATCGCTGAACAAAATTTGTCGATAAAAAAGCGGATTTTCTGCCAACTTTTCTAGGGCCCATTCACTGAAAATTCGACGTTGTGGCAGATCGTTCGGCTTCAGTTCTTGCAGGAGCTGTATTTTATACGGTTTTACACCAAGATCTTTGCGTAAAATCTTCCATGTCGTCGAATAACACAAACCCAATTGCTGCGAACGGCGACGAATCGACATTTCACGGTCTTCAGCAACACTCTCAGAAACAGACGCAATATTCTCTTCTGTACGCACTGTACGCATTCGTGTGGTTGGTTTAATGTCCAATAAAGTAAACTGAGTGCGAAACTTGGTCACAATCGCATTAATTGTTTGCTCACTTGGTCGATTATGTAGACCATAAATCGGACGTAAATCGCGAAACACTTTTCGAACCGAACACTGTTTTTTGTAATATAATTCAATTATTTGCAAGCGTTGCTCGTTAGTAAGTCTATTCATTATGAAATGTCAAAGCATACTGAGCATCTTTCTCTTTGACACCTTGTCTGAAATCCCGCGTGATCTGTCAAATACTAATGCATGAAAATCCTAACCACAAAAAAATCACCCTTTACAAGTAAAAAAATTAATTCTTTAAATGTTTGAAATGATATACATATCCGAATCTATGGTTGATTAAAAAAAACTCAGAGATGAATCCAATTGTTGGCATATAACGACCAATAGTTAACAACTTAAGCTGTTCAAAACAGTTAACTAAATTAAAATAAATTGTTTTGAAATGGATTCACACAAGAATTAGGATATACATTTCATAAACATTCAAATATTTTTCAAAATATCTGCTACACTAAAGCCGATTCCGAAAAACTCAGAGATGTTACCAAGTGAGGGCATATATTTTCTGAAAGTGGATGAATCGTCCTGTTCAAAACAGTTAACCACGTCAAAATAAAAAGATTTGGGATTGCTTCACAACAATTTTAATTCGGTAAATTTAATGAATATTCTGGTATTCGTCAAAATATCTGCTACACTATTGCCGATTCCAAAAATCTCAGAGATGTTACCAAGTGTGGGCATATATTTTCCGAAAGTGGATGAATCGTCCTGTTCAAAACAGCTAACCACGTCAAAATAAAAAGATTTGGGATTGCTTCACAACAATTTTAATTCGGTAAATTTAATGAATATTCTGATATTCGTCAAAATATCTGCTACACTATTGCCGATTCCAAAAATCTCAGAGATGTTACCAAGTGTGGGCATATATTTTCTGAAAGTGGATGAATCGTCCTGTTCAAACCAGCTAACCACGTCAAAATAAAAAGATTTGGGATTGCTTCATGACAATTTTAATTCGGTAAATTTAATGAATATTCTGATATTCGTCAAAATATCTGCTACACTATTGCCGATTCCAAAAATCTCAGAGATGTTACCAAGTGTGGGCATATATTTTCCGAAAGTGGATGAATCGTCCTGTTCAAGACAGTTAACCACGTCAAAATAAAAAGATTTGGGATTGCTTCACAACAATTTTAATTCGGTAAATTTAATGAATATTCTGATATTCGTCAAAATATCTGCTACACTATTGCCGATTCCAAAAATCTCAGAGATGTTACCAAGTGTGGGCATATATTTTCTGAAAGTAGATGAATCGTCCTGTTCAAAACAGCTAACCACGTCAAAATAAAAAGATTTGGGATTGCTTCATGACAATTTTAATTCGGTAAATTTAATGAATATTCTGATATTCGTCAAAATATCTGCTACACTATTGCCGATTCCGAAAAACTCAGAGATGTTACCAAGTGTGGGCATATATTTTCCGAAAGTGGATGAATCGTCCTGTTCAAAACAGCTAAGCACGTCAAAATAAAAAGATTTGGGATTGCTTCACAACAATTTTAATTCGGTAAATTTAATGAATATTCTGATATTCGTCAAAATATCTGCTACACTAAAGCCGATTCCGAAAAACTCAGAGATGTTACCAAGTGTGGGCATATATTTTCCGAAAGTGGATGAATCGTCCTGTCCAAGACAGTTAACCACGTCAAAATAAAAAGATTTGGGATTGCTTCACAACAATTTTAATTCGGTAAATTTAATGAATATTCTGATATTCGTCAAAATATCTGCTACACTATTGCCGATTCCAAAAATCTCAGAGATGTTACCAAGTGTGGGCATATATTTTCCGAAAGTGGATGAATCGTCCTGTTCAAGACAGTTAACCACGTCAAAATAAAAAGATTTGGGATTGCTTCATGACAATTTTAATTCGGTAAATTTAATGAATATTCTGATATTCGTCAAAATATCTGCTACACTATTGCCGATTCCAAAAATCTCAGAGATGTTACCAAGTGTGGGCATATATTTTCCGAAAGTGGATGAATCGTCCTGTTCAAGACAGTTAACCACGTCAAAATAAAAAGATTTGGGATTGCTTCACAACAATTTTAATTCGGTAAATTTAATGAATATTCTGATATTCGTCAAAATATCTGCTACACTATTGCCGATTCCAAAAATCTCAGAGATGTTACCAAGTGTGGGCATATATTTTCCAAAAGTGGATGAATCGTCCTGTTCAAAACAGCTAACCACGTCAAAATAAAAAGATTTGGGATTGCTTCACAACAATTTTAATTCGGTAAATTTAATGAATATTCTGATATTCGTCAAAATATCTGCTACACTATTGCCGATTCCAAAAATCTCAGAGATGTTACCAAGTGTGGGCATATATTTTCTGAAAGTGGATGAATCGTCCTGTTCAAAACAGCTAACCACGTCAAAATAAAAAGATTTGGGATTGCTTCATGACAATTTTAATTCGGTAAATTTAATGAATATTCTGATATTCGTCAAAATATCTGCTACACTATTGCCGATTCCAAAAATCTCAGAGATGTTACCAAGTGTGGGCATATATTTTCCGAAAGTGGATGAATCGTCCTGTTCAAAACAGCTAACCACGTCAAAATAAAAAAATTTGGGATTGCGTCACGACAATTTTAATTCGGTGAATTTAATGAATATTCTGATAATCGTCAAAAAATCTGCTACACTATTGCCGATTCCAAAAATCTTATTTCATTAAATTTACAGAATTAAAATTGTTGTGAAGCAATCCCAAATCTTTTTATTTTGACGTGGTTAACTGTTTTGAACAGGACGATTGATCCACTTTCAGAATATATATGCCCACACTTGGTAACATCTCTGAGTTTTTCGGAATCGGCCATAGTGTAGAAGATATTTTGACGAATATGAGAATATTCATTAAATTCACCGAATTAAAATTGTCGTGACGCAATCCCAAATCTTTTTATTTTGGCGTGGTTAACTGTTTTGAACAGGACGATTCATCCACTTTCGGAAAATATATGCCCACACTTGGTAACATCTCTGAGTTTTTCGGAATCGGCTTTAGTGTAGCAGATATTTTGACGAATATCAGAATATTCATTAAATTCACCGAATTAAAATTGTCATGACGCAATCCCAAATCTTTTTATTTTGACGTGGTTAACTGTTTTGAACAGGACGATTCATCCACTTTCAGAATATATATGCCCACACTTGGTAACATCTCTGAGTTTTTCGGAATCGGCTTTAGTGTAGCAGATATTTTGACGAATATGAGAATATTCATTAAATTCACCGAATTAAAATTGTCGTGACGCAATCCCAAATCTTTTTATTTTGACGTGGTTAACTGTTTTGAACAGGACGATTCATCCACTTTCAGAATATATATGCCCACACTTGGTAACATCTCTGAGTTTTTCGGAATCGGCAATAGTGTAGAAGATATTTTGACGAATATGAGAATATTCATTAAATTCACCGAATTAAAATTGTCGTGACGCAATCCCAAATCTTTTTATTTTGACGTAGTTAACTGTTTTGAACAGGACGATTCATCCACTTTCAGAATATATATGCCCACACTTGGTAACATCTCTGAGTTTTTCGGAATCGGCTTTAGTGTAGCAGATATTTTGAAAAATATTTGAATTTTTATGAAATGTATATCCTAATTCTTGTGTGAATCCATTTCAAAACAATTTATTTTAATTTAGTTAACTGTTTTGAACAGCTTAAGTTGTTTACTATTGGTCGTTATATGCCAACAATTGGAATCATCTCTGAGTTTTTTTTAATCAACCATAGTTTCGGATATGTATATCATTTCAAACATTTAAAGAATTAATTTCTTTACTTGTAATAACCCTAACTTTTAGACTAGAATTATTATTATAAAATTTGATCCCGGTATTTGCATGAAGTATACATTTTTGACGGTATTTTTTTAGTAGGTGTATTATTTACACTTTTAATTGCTACACTTTTTAGAAGTTACACTTTTCGTTAATTTGTGTAACTACACTTTTCATTAATTTGTGTAGCTACACTTTTCGTTAAAAACTTCACACCGGTGATATCTTCACTCTTTGCTGGAATTCCACATACCACAATGTTGGAACTATTTGATTCTTGCGAACTAATATCCAGTTGAGCTTCAATTGTATTAAGTTTATTTTCATGAAATTCCATTTTATTTTCCAGAATAGAGATTCTACGGGTACAACTAACGGAATCATTGGTCAACTTCTCAACTGTAATTTTCATCTCGTCCAGCACTTTGCAGCAGAAACTTACTGATGCTTCAAGTGTGTCAAGCTGGTTTTTCATTGCTTGAAGAATAATAACCACATCGCTTAATGCTGGAGTATCATTATTAAATAAATTTGGATTGTTGCTACCATCGCCAATATCATCTAAGATGGAACTGTTGGATTTACTGCGACAATCAGGGCACAGCCATGAAGTTGCACCACTGCTAAGCTCTCTAAGCACCTCGTCAGATATGCCGGCACATTTAACATGGAATAAACTCGCGCAAACACCACATTTAACACCAGGAAACTGTGCTTTGGATATTCCCTTGAAACACTTCTCACAATTGGAACTCATTTAGAATTCGCGCCAAGAAATATGTCAAAACAAAAACTTAAATTTGCTATTAATTATTAAATTTATTATTAATTATTATTATTGTAGATAAGCGTTTTCTTTTAGAATAAATAAAATTAATTAAACTAATCACTCAACTTTATGTTTTCTTTATATATTTTTAATTTTTATTTATTTTGTTTTCAATTATTATGACACTGAACGATGTTGATAGTCAGAACGACGGGCGAAGTATGAACTCTAATGTATTGTTGGTTTTGATATATTCGAATCGAATGATAGTTGCAACCAAGATTTAAAAATAAAGGTTATCGTAAATATGCAGTTAAAATTTTAACACGTATGTTTTTTCCGGACTATGGAGAAAACATCGAAACTCCCCGCAATGTATAAACATTTCAAAATAATTCATCAATTTTATAATTTTGTGTTTACCATAACGTAACCTCTTGCTCTAGTCTTCCTTGAATGAACAACTTGTTAGATTATCAATAGTTACTCATCGTTGGTCACATTTAATTTTATATCGGGGAAAAGTGAAATTTTAATAAAACAAGTTCATTAGGCTAATTTAACCTTTAATAAGCTAAAAGCATCTTTAATATACGAGGGAGGAGTGAGAAGTCGTAAAATACGTTTAACACTATGTGCCGTAGGTACTTGGCGAAACACACTAACACTTAATAAACACATTCTATCACTTGTTTAATTATAATTTCACATATTGAATATGTGAAACAAAAAGCTAAGCTGAATGTGTTGCGAGATAAGGCTTATCCATTTAACCGTAGAGGTAATTGTGGTTCGTCTGGTTTCCAATTTCATCCACGTTTTAAGAACTTGTCCTCAGTCGGTTTCAGTAGCGCAGAGATTGAAATGCTGAGCAACGGAGTTAGTTTTGCTCCTACGCCAAATAAAATCAGCCTTCAGTCATTCGAGAATCTTGCTGTAGGTGCTGAAACTGCCTTATTTGACCAGCCGACCCAACTAAAATCAGTATGTGCACTACAAATAAAGAAAGGTATTGATAACTCTTCTTCTCCTTCTATCTCTTCTTTTGCTGCTTCTGTCGCTTTTGCTTCGCCTAATACTAACCTCAAAGTGATTAGTGCGATAAAGAAAAAGCTACGTGACCATGACCTGATAGGATGTAAAGCGGATAAATGCAATACAATTACTGTGCTCGCAAAAGTCGATTACTGTAATAAAATTTCTGATTTTATTACAGAAAGCAAAGCAATAGAGCTTGGTAGGGAGCCAACTAGGTATTTTAAGACTTCTGTCAGTAAGTGTATCAACCAATGCCAAAAGTTGTTTAATGGAACTGGTTGGAAGTACTCATTAATCCATCTGCTCCGATTCTTTATGGTTTACCTAAAATCCAAATCGGGAGATTAGACCAATAGTCGCGTATTGCAATGCTCCTGCCTACAAGCTATGTAAGGGTTTCATAAACATTTTCAATGATCATACTAATTTCTTTTCGGCTTACTCGGTAGAATTGTTTAGCAAAATTCAAGACGTCGATTTTCCACTACATTCAAACTAGTTTCGTTTGACGTTGCCAGTCTTTTCACTTATATTCCAATTAAAACTTTATCTCAAATAGTTTGTAATTACTTAGATAGGGATATTGTAGATGAGGGCTTACGTCGTGAACTGAAGCTGGTGTTTGAGACTTGTATTAAACAAAACTATTTCTGTTTTGATAATACATATTTCAAATTCGATGATGGTCTACCCATGGGCTCCCCTCTATCACCATTCTTAGCTGAAATTTTCATGAATTTCTTCGAACAAGTGATTTTATCAAACAACAATCCTTATATTCGTCATATAATCTTTATTATATGGAATGGAACTGATAGACTGTTAAACTCATTCCTTACTTGAAAGAGAAGAAAATAAATGTATTAATTTTCTAGATATAACAATAACCAGGATTAATTATTCTTTAGACTTCAAAATTTCTCGGAAACCGAGAACAGTATAACCGTATACAGACGCTATTATCTCTAGTTCTTCAAACCATCCCCATAATATTAAAATGTCAGCTTTCCACTCACTTATAGATAGACTAATAAACATCCCTTTGACAAATTCAAATTACGACATAGAGCTTAATATAATTCTACAAATAGCAACGAATAACGGATATGCAACTAAGACTTTATTAAAATTATTAAATAAAAACCTAAAGTGTAAAGCTGTAACGGATATTTATCCACCGGATAATCCAACGCAAGAAAATTGTCGCTTATAGTATATATAGAAAAAACTAGCCAACGGATTACCAACATCGTGTCCGATTATACCAATATTAGTTTTGCTTTTTATAATAATAACACAATAAAGAAAATGGTTTTAAACAATAAACTTAGAGTTGATCGCCATTCCAAGTCTGGTGTTTATAGGACTAATTGCAATGATTGTAGATTCTTCTATATTGCACAGACTGGGCGCAATTTTGGAGTTAGAACTAAAGAACATTTATCTGGTTGCAATCAATCAACATTCCATAATCAAAAAACTTTAGAAAATCATACAGTTAGCTTAAACAATTTAGACATTACATATACTGTGATACAATGAGTTGTTTCAACTTCTTTTATTGTATCCTATTTTGAAACCAATAACAATACTACATCCACAAATAATTATGATTAGCAATTCAAAATACTATTGCCAAATGGCATCTCGATTACTCTCGAACATTGAAATTAATTTAGTGTACACTACAGTAAGGTAAAATTTAACTTATTATGTGCCAAGTATTATTCATGGAGGGCTTACAATTTCGACACATCCGTTGAGCAGTCGTCCGAGCCCCAATAGCCTCGTACAAAACGCATACCTTATTCACATATTCACTAGAGCTATAATGATTAGTTTTTTAATCAATTTAAATTTTAACTCACGTTTGAATTCACTGATTGCCTAATAACTAATTTACATTCAATTAGTTTATGAAACAAAAGCGTTTTTTAACAGTTAACGTTGGTCATTTTGAGAATTTAGTACATTTTGGTACCAACATACTTGTGTCTAATAAAGAAAAGACAAAATTTTGATTGCGACAAAAAGATTAAAACGACCTAAACTATAAATTTCACCAGTTCAAAATGAAACTAGGGCAAAGAACATGAGCTATAAGTACAAAGCAAAAAGCTTTGTTGTTTACAACCCACCTCGAGAACACGTTCCAGCCTCCGCCTAGACAAACAGCAGAGGAAAACATACCACCAGTAAATAAAATGGATAACTGCAATATGTTTCCTGTCACAACACAAGAATGAAAATAAGAAATCAGTCTTAACCTAAATGCAAAGGAATTTCCAAGATATGGCTTAATTACAAAACAAATAGTAAAAGCTTTTTCTGATAAAGGACTACGTAAGTTACTCCAAATAATTAACGCAGTATTCAAAGTTGAAACACGATTCAAATCAATTGAAATCCGCAGATATAATCATAATGCCTAAGCCCAACAAACCACTTAATGGCAAAAATTCGTATAGACCGATTTCCTTACTTCCAGTCATTTCAAAAATATTCGAGAGAAGACTCAAACCAATAATAGAAGAAAGAAATCGTATTCCTCCAGATCAATTTGGCTTTAGAGAAAACCATTCAACAATAGAAAAAATATACCGAATTACAAACATAATTGAAGATGCACGTGAAAATAAGAAAGTATGTACAAGTATCTTTTTAGATGTAGCACGGGCCTATGACAGAGTATGACATAAAGGCTTGGAATATAAATTACAAAGAGACTTACCAAAACAGTTTTGTGAAATACTAAAATCTTGCATATCTAACCGACACTTTCGTGTTAAATTAGATGACGAATACTTAGAAATAAAGAAAATATAAGCAGGAATGTAGCGTTCTGAGACCAACTTTACATGTTCTATGTACTTCGTACCTACCAGCAATAGAGGAGACTAACATAGCAACGTTTGCGGATGATATGACCATTTTAGCAGCATAGAATCCTAAAACCTGTGTGGACAAAATCCTGGGCAAATCCTAAAACCTGTGTGGACTTACAGTATTCAGCTCCGGAGCTGTACAAAGAAAATCAATGACAATATCATCCAGTCATGCCAAAGCAAAGTCCTGCGTGGAGTAGATGATGCCCCGTGGCACATAAGAAATGACAACCTCCATAGAGACCTGAAGATGGATTTCGTCAGTGAAGAAATAAGCAAATACTCCAGAAAACACATGCAACGTATTAGTCTACACCAAAATGCTGAGATGAGTCATATGTTGGATGAGTCAAACCCAGTTAGACGGCTGCGAAGGAAGAAACCACTTGATCTACTAGATCCAATCTGGATCGACTAAAAATATAATAAAACAGTAAAAGGGAGTAGCCAAAGGGCTACAACGCTGTAAATCAGTTGTAATAAATAAATATAATGGAATGGAAAAAATTAACTAAATACTCATAATTATTATACCTTATGTAAGAGAGAATGTTATCAGCTTTTTAATGAAATAAAAATGATTATTTTCCAAGATTTTGAAGTTACTCCTTCAAATAAAACACTCATCCTTTAAACCACTGTTCAATTTTGTGTTGCTTAACTTGTACTTATTCGTTGTTTAACAACTAATTACCTGTTTCACTGTAAAAAATCACAACTGTGTATGTGTTCCAAATTGCGCGCGCGTTTCTGTTATTGCCATCCACTGTTCGGAATTATTAATTAAATATTAATTTGTGAATTCCATTATTTTACATGATGACTATCGCCACCATATACAGTTACTTTCTTTATTTTCAAATTCCCCGCCACTTGAAATGCTATTCTAAAATCCAATTTTCAATCAGTGTTAGAGGAATATTTGACGCGTTAACGTCGCTGCATATTAAGAATAATAATCACTTAATAAAATTGAGGACCTTGATTAGAGTTGATTCCTGGAGTTGGAGGATGATAACACTTATTGGTGTGCACCTTAACCACTCGTCCACCAAGTGTTATATCTGTGAGAGTAGAATTCGTAACAATATTATATTTATAAGGGGATTCGTTCAGGTCTGCATAATTTAAAATTGCATTTTTCAAAACGGCATATTTAAAAACTGCATAAGGTACAAAACAGCATTTTTCAAAACAGCATATTTCAAAACGGCATTTTTGGCATTCAAAACGTCATTTTTCAGAATTGAATTTTTCAAAACTGCATGTTTCAAAACGGCATAGGTAGAAAACGGCATTTTTCAAAACGTCATTTTCCAAAATTGCATTTTTCAAAACTGCGTACTTCAAAACGGCATAGGTACAAAACGGCATTTTTTAAAACTGCACAAGATAAAATAAAATATTTCAATCGATTATAAATGTAGAATTATCTCTTCATTAATTTTTGGAATATGACCAACAGGTACGGTTATTTATTAACGGAACACGATGAAGTTTGACATGAATGAAATTTTTGAACGATTCTTGGATCAAATTCTAGGATAAACCCTACAAAAAGAACTTGTCTATTTCTTGGTCGATTAAGATCAAACTTCACATGCATAAAAACTTTAGTAGGTATGTTATAAGAAAAATTTACCTTCATTGGAATTACAAATTATTGGAAGATTTAGTATGCATATAATATTCTCCTTCACTTAAATTTTTATATAGAGCTTCGAAGTTCTAGTTAGTTACTACAAATGCATGATGGTATAGCAGATTACTCCATATTGGAATACATCTCATGCAAGCTTTTTCTTAATTTATCGGGTTTATCGAAAAATTCTATTCTAAGATATTAGTTTCAAGATATGTAGCGTTATGAACATGCGTTGCCACTACAATTTTTCTGTGAGGGTTTTTCCTACATTTTAAAGAAATCACAACAATTTTTTGTTTATCGACCTATATAATACGGTGTACGTTTACATCAGAATATAATATATAAAGGGTGGTGAAATTTTAAGGGCCGATGTTGATTTTGAATAAAACACAAATTATTTAGGAAATTATTGTCAATTCTTTTTATTATGATAATATGGTATGGTTCAATTATGTATGGAACAAAATATCGGCCAAATGGCCGCCGCGACCTCGGAGGCACACCTCCACCCGATGGTCCAAATTTTCGATGATTTTCGCTTAGGCATAATTGAGGTTCTATGCCTTTAATGTGCGAAATTATCTCATCTTTTAGCTCTTGAATTGTTGCTGGCTTATCAACGTACACCTTTTCTTTCAAATAACCCCAAAGAAAGAAGTCCAACGGTGTCAAATCACATGATCTTGGCGGCCAATTGACATCGCCACCACGTGAGATAACACGGCCATTGAATTTGTCGCGCAAAAGAGCCATTGTTTCGTTAGCTGTGTAGCAAGTGGCACCGTCCTGTTGAAACCACATATCGTCCACATCCATATCTTCCATTTCGGGCCATAAAAAGTTCGTTATCATCTCACGATAGCGAACACCATTCACAGTAACTGCATGATCGGCCTCATTTTAGAAAAAATACGGTCCGATGATGCCGCCAGCCCATAAACCGCACCAAACAGTCACTCTTTGTGGGTGCATTGGCTTATCGACAATCACTCTTGGATGAATCTCTCTTGAAGGTGATTTTCTCCGAAAATTGATCATCCACTGTTGCCAATTCTTGCCACCATTCTGACCATTGACGACGTTTGGAATGGTCAAGAGGCTTTAGTTCTTGAGTCAATTGCACCTTATAAGCGTGTAAATTCAAGTCTTCATGCATAATGTTCATCAACGACGAGCGTGAGAGCTGCAATTGTTGGGCACAACGACGAGATGAGGTGGACGGCTCTTCAGCCACACTATCGCGAACAGCAGCAATATTTTCTGCTGTACATACCCAGTTTGCCCAAATTTTTGCACGATTTTTCCGATTGTACGCACATTTGGACGATTAAATTGACCGAAATATCACGAAGTGCACGATATGCATTTTGATTTGAACGCCCATTTTCATAATATGCCTGAATAACTTTAACGCGTTGCTCGATTGTGTATCTTTCCATGGTTCAAATTGAGTTAGTCTGAAATTGAGAAATATCAAATTAAATGCAGAAAAAACTTGACGGTTAGGTGTGGTTCACATTCAACGTTGGCCCTTAAAATTTAACCACCCTTTACTACAGCGAAACTCAGGTATATATTTATACACATGACACCTGGTATGTATTATTATTTAAAAACGGTTTGTAATAGTTTTATTAATTTGATGTTAATAATTTGATGTTACTTAGAAACAGTGGGCGAAGTGCAAAGGAAATACCTACTAAAATGTATCGAATATTTCAGCAGCAACGAACAACGAATTATTATGTATTTATATATGTATGTATTAAAAGAACCTGAATAAACGATAAATGACGTTATGAAAATTGCCGTTTTGTACCTCTAACATGCTATTTTGAAAAATGCTATTTTGTACCTTATGCCGTTTTATACCTTATGCCGTTTTGAAAAATTCAGTTTTGAGAAATGCCGTTTTTTAAAATGCCGTTTTAAAATATGCAATTTCGACCGGGACCCATTTATAAGGTTGGTATCAACGCTCGAGCCAATTTATCTTATAGATCAATCTTTGCAAAATATAATGCCACTGAGAATAGCATTTTTAGCAGAAGGCTCAAAATGTATAATGATATGCCACTGCCAGACAGTAAAAGAAATTCAAATAAGTTTTCTACTTTATTACTTTACGTGGTAATTAAGCAACAACCTATTGATACTTTCCGCACTTGATTAAAACAATACAATTAAAGTTCAAAAACGGAGTGCTTATTTTTATGGTATGTATTATGCCTTATAGTATCTTCAAATCCTTTTAGCCATAGCTTACATTATTTAGTGATCTTACAATTGTATGTACATACTTTGTAAGCAATAATGTATTAATTTATTTTGTTTCCCTTTTAAAATCTCTTGAGTAAGTCAACACAAAATAATCTACTCGTATGGTTGTTCAAAATACTTTTGAGGTGTTCATATGAATGAATTATTATCAGAAAAAAAATGTTAATTGTATGTATTGTAATGCACAATAGACTTAGGTCATATTGTGAAATGGGTTGGCTTCTACACGCAGTAGGGCAAACCCAATTTCACAGAATTGCCACTATCTGTATGGCATCCCTCGCGGCATTTGTTCCCGCGGCTCAGTCGGTTGAGGGAACGGCGTGGGTAGATACATTGAGTGACGTCGGTTGCAATTGGATACATACGTAGATATGAAATATTTTTATGTTCATTGTATTGCATTTTATACCGTTTTCAGGTATATGAATGCAACAACAAACACAAAGAAAACTAGGGGATTCCCGCATGACTATCTAATTAAAGAATCTTTGTGAAGATGATCTCTCCAAGGTCATGGTGGAATCACATATAGGAAAGATTTTGGGAAATGGGTTGATAGCGGAATATGATAAGATTCCGTAACAGCGTGGGGAAAACCCAAACCCTGAGATGAAAAGAGATCTCATGCTCTATTTAGGCGGGGAAAATGATTTGGATCAGCTTGAAATAGCTCAACGTGGCGGACGCCCCACACTCTGAGATAGTCTCAGCCGGGCAACTTAACCTTAATTATTAAAACTTATTAGAATTTTTTTTTTTTTTTTTGGACCTTAACAATTGTTTTAATCCTATATTATAAATAAGGTATACTCTTATGTCTAATTATCATATTACAAGGTTAAGCAAAATTGATTGCTAAGATACTCAAAAAGTGAATTTTAATTTTGTTTCAATTTAGAAAATTTTATATAGTTAAAATTAACAACAACTAATGGACTTACGGAAAATACAAGATTTGAATTTTAATCAACCTAAGGAAAACTTACAAAAACTGTACAAAAATAAAAGAAAATGAATAAAGTTAATGTGATTTACGTTGTGATGTTGAACTGGTCCTGGATCATGCCTTGAGTGGTTGTGCTGACCGTCGAGTAAAGAACAGTAATGTCGAAATTTTTGTTGCTGCTTATTTGCTGCTTCCTTCTACTTAGTTATCGCGAGTACTGGATCTGAAGTACTGCTTTCCTTATTCCGGCTTTGTATGTTCGTTTGAGGTAAATTTGTTGAGGACCAAATGTGGTTTGTTTGGTAGTTTATTGATCCGGCTATTCTTACCACGGCATTCATAATAACATATTGCTTGTTAGGCCGATCCATCCCTGCTGTACAGCGATACATAATTGTTTTGTTCCCGGCTATGTTTGGCTGGTAAAACCTCGAGTCGAACTACGTTGGATGAATCTCATACCTCAATGTGTCATGCCGATGACTTATTTACATTCGTCTTCTAACTTTGAAGAAACTGTCCATCTGTCTGGTTTAGCCATGATGTTTGGTGATTATTGAATGTTAAGGCTTATTCCTCTCATGTTGATTTTGTCCTACGCTTATGACTTATCCTAGATATGTGTGTTACTTCACGTTCTAGTTACCGCAAATCATATTCAATTTTTAAGCTCCATAGCTGGATAGTATTTTCAGTTTGATGATTTATATATGGTCGTAGTTTAGTTGATCTGCATCGTCTGAAGTTCAAATGTATTTGTTATCTGGTTTGATGTGAATCCTCCGAAATGTTGATCTTCAGTTCTGTTCCTATGATTACAGCCAAGTTGTCGGAGAAAGTGATGTACCACTTGGTACACAATGATTTTATTGTAGTTGGATTTGTGCTCCAGGTCTGATTTATCGGATATGCAATTTGATGTTATTACTAGCTTGCCGTTTTCTTTACTTCAACGTAATCTGGCATAAAATGAACACAGTGTAGGTTAATCTCCAAATAATCCATCCAATGACAATTATAGACATTATAGAGTTAATGACCTTAATAGTTCACGTATAGAACCGAGTGTCTATGTAATTTCCTTTATGCCAGATGGAGAGTTGAGTTAAAGGCAACCAAATGACAGTACTGCGACGGAAAGTGCTGATGGTGTTAATCGGCCTCGGCTTCTTGCAAAGTATATCATACGAAACTGTTCCAACTCGTACTAAACATTGGATGTATGTTTGGTTGTCTCTATTGACATGGTACTCCTTTATCGCGTCCTACCCTGTATCACATTACCTTTACCATTTTCATTCTAACCTTATTAACTTAGACTAATTTAGTCCAAATATTCATTACAAGAAGTTTTCTATAACGTTTATAACATTTTAAATTTGAATATTTTTATAATCCTTAACTTAATACACTAATATCTAGTATTGCTGATGGCGTTACCTCAATCCCGCTTTGCTAACTTATATGAATAGGGTTGAGCCAACCTCATCCTTTCTTTAAATTAAATACTAAACTTAATGTTCTTATTAACTAATGACGCGGGTATACATAATATCGCGCGCGGTATACCAACCTTCACCTTACCGTTACATCATCTATGTACACGCCCGACTATACATAGATGGTCTAATGGGAAAGTGGATGAAGTACGCATTTGCGTTTTATACGGCGGCGCTTCCAATTTTGATGTAGAGTCATCGCTAGCAACTTCCAAAGTTCGTCGTTATAACTTGTCTAGGTTGAAAAAAACCTAAAAAAAAAATATACCTAACCAAACCAAAAAAAACAAAAAGAAAACCTAACTAAAAACCTAAAATTCAATATAAAACAAACAAAATATACACACGCACAGTCCTTCTGATCTCACGTGATGAGAAGACAAAATATCCCGCACTTCCTGGGTCAAACAAGGAAAGGAAAGGAAAATTGAACTTGAAATTTTGATAAACTGATTTTACTCATCCCAATTTATTGCAATGGGCGTCTTAACTCCTATTGAGCGATCCTCACTGCTATTGTGAATCAGTAAACAAAAGTTCAATATTGTACCCAAAAAATCATGACTCTGTTTTTGCCGATCTTACCACAATTGGCAGTCATACTCTAACCGTTAGAGGAGCTCAACCGTGCGATCGACAACCACTTCATCATGCCAGTCAAATGACGTTAGCGAGTCCTTTCAATTAAGGTCCTCGAACGACACTTGCTATTAGTTTATCAATTGGGAGTAATAACACGCCGGTTATCACTAAGGATTTCCATAATGTAGTATGACTTCACTTAGCTTATGTCCAATCCTGAAGTCTTATATTCGTCCACTAATAGAACCTAGGTATGAACAGCTAGGTGAGCCATACCCTGGACGTAGTTAAAACTAAATTTGGTGAACTGGCGAACCCCATCTCTAAGGATGAAAATTAAATTTAAAATGCTGAAGTAAAAATAAACGCAAATACCTAAATATACATTGTATTACTGGAAATCCATATTTTATTCGAATTAAACAAATTTATCCTTACTTGAAGTAATTGCTTACTACAAACTGGATAACAAAACCGAGGTAAATGGAAGGGCAACCTTACAATTCGAATCGGGATATAGAATGATGTTTCAAATTAATCTGGGAATGAGCAGCCCTTTATACCCCCGGTATTCTACTGGCCAAGAAAGGGATATGCCCATTACTCCAGGCATCACATCATTCACCCTTGCCTATTCAGAAATGTAAAATTGTTGGTTGTACACGGTACCGAAAACCGTACAACTTATAGAGAAATTAGATACCAGTACCAGTATCCATTTTACATTGTGACAGATGTATTCTTGAATTCCAAATACTACCACAATGTCGTTTTATCCCCCGGAGTGCGGGTTGGGACTTGCCACAGATAAACCAATCATTTGGAGATCCAGTATTGCAGTTCAAAAATTATTAATTCTAATCAGTACGTGTATGACCCAACATTGCATCTGGTCAGGACCACCAATAAGGCAGTACCGCAGCCATACTCGTACCAAAAAGGATTTTACATTAGTCATTAATTGAAACTTGTACTATACGACCATTTGCACTGGTTGTATTAAAATATTTAAGAATGTTCGACAGTATATTAATGCCGATATAATTTAAATCAGAACAAATGTGAGAGAAACCTCAATTAAATTTAAAATAAGATATATTGGTGGTAGATCCTACCAAGATTCCTGGGCCAAATTATGGTCCCTATTGGGCGCCACTTGAAATGGGTTGGCTTCTACACGCAGTAGGGCAAACCCAATTTCACAGAATTGCCACTATCTGTATGGCATCCCTCGCGGCATTTGTTCCCGCGGCTCAGTCGGTTGAGGGAACGGCGTGGGGATGAGGATGCCCAGATAGCAGCCTTGTTAACCGCGAAATAAAAATGAGGAGAAAACCATAACCCAAAAGGATAGACGATGGAATTTGGACGGGTCATCGGACCCAGAAGTGGAAACACAACAGGAAATCTATCAACTCATCCTTCTGATGAGTGACCGTACGTGTATATATCTGAAGACTCTTAGTGAGTCATCACTAACCGGGTGTTAACCAAAAAAAACACAAATGGGCAGCTCGCCCTTTTTAATTTCTAAATTGTTAGTGGAGATGGTGTAGCAGCTGGCTCTAACGAAAAGGAAAAGTACAGCCTAGGCCGTATCAGTTCCGTCTCAGAAAGACTGTTAGAGGAACAGTCTGCTACCGTTTTGTTATTCACTGACACTTAGTTTTTATCCTTACCGATAAATACTTACCACTATGAACCACGTACCAACACGGCAGCAATCTCTGCAACCAACAGCAACCACTTCACAAGCACAAAAAATAACTCCCAGTCTTTTTTTTTCTTTTTATTTTTTAACATCTTACACAAAAAAAAAACCGCCCATTTAAAAAAAATGTGCTAATTTGCACTTGGGGAATTTATATTGCATGTGTCGCGGAAAGTGCAATTCCTCAATTTCTACATACAGGTAGTTCGATTACCTCCATGTAGAACGTTTACCCTTTGCGCGCACAACACAAAACACATGACTACGCAATCCAACAACAACATAAATATTTACGTTTACTCATTTGTATTTATAATAACTACATTATAGCTACATTGAGTGACGTCGGTTGCAATTGGATACATACGTAGATATGAAATATTTTTATGTTCATTGTATTGCATTTTATACCGTTTTCAGGTATATGAATGCAACAACAAACACAAAGAAAACTAGGTGATTCCCGCATGACTATCTAAGATAGTCATGCGGGAATCACCTAGAAAGATTTTGGGAAATGGGTTGATAGCGGAATATGATAAGATTCCGTTACAATTGATCCGAAATAGTTAATAAATAAACTAACTAATGAAATCTCTTTAGAAAAATATAAAATTTCACTTATGTACTACTATTATAAATCCATTGTAGGTTTGAATAAAAAAATATAAATTAACTAATTAATATTTGTGTAGCCTTGTGGTATACAACCCATCACGCATCGCTTTACTCTTATCAGATTTTAATAGTATAATTTAGAGAGCAAACGAAACATGTGCCACTATCGAAATGATAAGTAAAAAATTTATGTTTAAAAATTGGCCACTTAAAAACCACTTTATAATCTAACAAATAGTCATATTTTGCCATTTTGATAACCCACAATTTTTACTACATTTCTATCGTTGTTTTCCCAAGTTTACTAAAATGATCGTACCTCTTCGCCAACCTAGAGAATGATGAAATAGAACTATTATATAGTTATAATATTATGCAGTTCACGTTTTCTTGAAAAACTAATGGTTTTGTTATCACAATCACAAATGTTCTAAAGACCAACGGCAGCCAAATAAAATTAAGTGGATATAATATAATGAAACTGTAAAACTCACAACTTATAGCGTTTTGTTCGTGTTCTCCACCCTTTCTCCACCATACACTCCACTGTTATATTAAAAATTAAATGACAAACCGTTTTAATTTTAGAATTAATGGCTTTACCACTTTTTTCGGTTAAAATTTCCGAGAGTTATTTTATTGCCACGTTTCATTTTAGCAGTGGCACGTATTTTGTTTGGTATTCTTTATGCATATACGTAACTTAATTTTATTTTTGAGGAAATAATAGTTAATGATATGGTGGACATAGTCGTGGTGTTATATTATAACACCATGTATTAAATAACACGTTCGCATTATCAGATTTTTTAATATGGTTTGCCTTGACCCATAATTTACTTAAAATGAATTGAAATTTCTAGGGAATGTCGATGTTTGGTGAAGGAGTATTGATTTCTACGATATACAGAAGAATTAGATATACACAGAATAATAAATCATTTTCATTTCAAACATGTTTCACACGAGCCCAAATAACCATGAAAATGGAGCAAAAAATTGTGTATACACAGAAAATCAAATCCCAAATTTCATTCCAATAAAATACATCATCCAAATTAAAACGAAATAAAATCGAAAACAAATAAATAGATCATCAGCGATACTATCAATTTGTATTCAATAAACTAAATAGAAATTTTCCCTATAGAATACCAACCCATAACATAAGAAAAATATCAAAGATTTCTTTTTCGATTATTTCAATTATTTTTCATTCAATTTATGATGATCAAACACAACGAGATTTTATAAATGTTGGTTGAGGGTATCGTGCTCCCTTTCGTTCTAACTCTTTGTCAACTCAATTTCAAAATCAATCAATTTTTTTAATATTTAAGTATTTTTTTTATTAATTTTTTATTATTTATTCAATTTTTTGTATTCATTCTGATTGGTCTCAATTCTCTTAACAAATTTAATATCACCATCATTCGTTTATTAGGAAAACATATCCATCGATTGTGATAGAATTATTTCCATGTAGAAAGTGATTCGTCAATTTCTTGATACTGTACAGTGTAAAGTTTTAAAGCACCTTTCACATACTCTTCTTTTCTGTGATGTACTAACAATTTTAAATAAGTTTTCTTTCACTATTTTATATTACTTTCTTTTACTACGTACAATAAAATAAAGCAATCATGAGAATTTTCGTCCTTATCGCCGAAGTGAAAAACAATAATTTAAAAAAAGTCTCAGTGTGTGTGTGTATGTGTGTGTGTGATGGTAGGTAGAGAAAATGTCTGTGTCCTCTTTACAGCCCTGTACCGATGCCGAATTTTTTGTTGAAAATTATTTTTTTCGTCATTTTCGCTTAAATTTTGGAAAGATATGGTTGATATGAAAAATATGGTTGCAGAATTAATTTAAAATCTTTTAGTTCGTAATCCTATTTCTTGTAAATGTTATATACTTTTCTAAATAATTGCAAGCAACGTATAAAAGTTCCTGTGGGAAGCTGCCACTTCCAGTGGACACTGAGGGCTGATGCATTGATTAACTGGGATAAATCTTTATACGTAAGCTTTTTCTTAAATTGGGAGGTCCCAGCGATTATTGCTCTGACATCGGTCTAATAGGAGTGGCAGTTTCTTTAGCTTTTTCAATATTTGGAATGTATATTTTCACCGACCAAACGACACAGTGGTTAAAGTTTTGGATTTTGGATCGGGAGGTACTGGGTTCGATTCCCAATTGTGGCAGGATACAAAAAGGAACTGTCATCATCAGAAAAGGAACACAACTATGACCTCCTGTCGGAGTGCACAGCTCTTGAGCCTACCCATCTTCCATGCCAGTACTACATGCTGGCATGGAGCTATGCAATGTGCAGATTGTAGCGAACTTCTTAGCGTCAGTTATTTTAATTGCAATAATGAAAGCCGTGAATGTGCAATATATTCAGACCCATCCCAACCTGTATATTGTAACCAAATAAATATTAACAAAAAAAAACAAAAAATTTTGTGAAAAAATTACAGAAAATCTTACAAAAAAAAACAAACAAATTTAACATACATACTAGTTCTTTTGTTTTTAATTTTATTAAAATATGTTTTTGTACTTAATCGCAATACATGATGGTATCCATTTTTGTAACATCTCATATGTATCACTGGACTGTAAACCAAAAGTATTCGACCTTCGTACCGAAATTATTTAATGTTATCGAATCCGCAAAAGAAAATTCACTGGCAGGACCTATTCTCTCGTACCGTTTAATACACCTCAATGCACAATTCACCGCAGAATCTTCATCGCTCACTTGAACACAATAAAGCGGTTGGGAAAACAAACCTCACGCGAAATAGCGTACTTGTTTGGTCCGCAAGCATTCACACAAATAAATAACATCCACCAATTTTGTGTTCTGTTTTATAGTATTTTTTTCTAGTATTGAAATAAAAATGTTCCAAATAAAAAAATTTTCTTCACAAAAAAACAAATATGATGAAATTTGTGTTGTAAAATGTGTATATGATACTCCACTCTACATGTCTGTGAAGTTAGCTTGAAAAATATACCGACAAGATGCGATGGTAAGTAACCTTAAAATCCTAATATCATAATAATTGTCAATGTCGTCCCGTAAAATCAGACTAATAGCGACTGTTCTTTTATATATCATCCCGGAAAAAATTTCACTATTGTGACATTTTTTTTATATCAGTACGGATCAAATCTATCGCAACAGGTTTTTATCGAGTCATCCCGAAAAAATAAGTCACGATAGTTACGTATGTGAAGCTGGCCCGAAAACCATCCCGAAAAACGCCTTTAAATCGTAGGTGCGATTCTCCGCTAAATTCTTAAAAGGCCCTTCAGCTCGAAAAATTAAAATAAATATAGAGAAAATCAAATTCCATCCCGAGAAAGTAAAACCAATCTCACGTGTGTGTTCGTGTATAAAGTTAGTAAGTATAAAATTACCTTACAGTGAGGATAAAGGACCGCCCCAGTTGATTTGTATACATATTTGGCAATTTCTGCACACACACTCGTACATAATAGAGGTGCTCTTAACCTGCACCGATTAAATTAGAGTGCTCTTAACCTGCAACGACCAAATTAGCCCGCCTCAATGAAACCTGTACTATAATTTGTTACACATTTATTACAATTTATTACAACAAATCCCGATTTTATTACAGTTACCGTTTTCGAGGAACGAGTGGTCGGTTTAGCTTACAATTAAACCTGCACCGCCAAAATTGTAACTTTTGATGTAGCTATGATACCGGGATGATTCTTGAACCAGAATTTATTACAAATTAATTACATTGAATTAGTTAGTTCAAGACCACCCCTATAACTATCCTAAGGGTAAATTTCACCCCAAAACGATTATATATTTCACAAACGTCAATTTAACCAAATTTAATAAATTTTTTTACACCAGACTGCCATAAGATTTTAGGAAAAATGTTGCAAGAAGTCTTGTCGAGAGTAGTTAAGCCCTATCCAGATGTGTAATAAATTATTTTTGTGTCACGATACGCAGAATTGGCTCCCAAAGGTAGAGGCCTCGAATAGGTAATTTAAGGGTCGATTTTACCACCTTTAATAATTTATTACACCAGACCGCCACCAGATATTGGATCTAATGTTACTCTGTGGTTGTTGTAACGGGTAGGTCAACCTTATACAGGTGTGTAATAAATTATTTTCGAGCCAGCTTACACGGAATTTCCCCCAACGGTAAAGGTATGAAATTTTTAATTTAAAGGTCGATTTTACCCCCTTTAATAATTTATTACACCAGACCGCCACCAGATATTGAGTCAAATGTTACTCTTTGCACATTGTGGTGGGTAGGTCAACCTTATCCAGTTGTGTAATAAATTATTTCTGTGTCAGGATACGCGGAATTCGCTCCCAACGGTAGAGGCTTGGACCAGACCGCCACCAGATATGGGGTCTAACGTTACTCTGCGGTCGTTGTAAAGGGTAGGTCAACCTTATTCAGGTGTGTAGTAAATTATTTTTGTGTCAGGATACGCGGAATTTGCTCCCAACGGTAGAGGCTTCAAATAGGTAATTTAAAGGTCGATTTTACCACCATTAATAATTTATTACACCAGACCGCCACCAGATATTAAGTCAAATAATAATCCTTGGACATTGCGGTGGGTAGGTCAGCCTTATCCAGTTGTGTAATGAATTATTTTTGTGTCACGATACGCGGAATTCGCTCCCAATGTTAGAGGCTTCAAATAGGTAATTTAAGGGTCGATTTTACCACCTTTAATAATTAATTTCACCAGACCGCCACCAGATACGGGGTCGAATGTTACTCTGTGACCGTTGTAAAGGGTAGGTCAACCTTATCCAGTTGTGTAATAAATTATTTTTGAGTCAGGTTACACGGAATTCGCTCCGAACGGTAAAGGTATGAAATTTTTAATTTAAAGATCGATTTTATACCACTTTGGCCTTGTGGTGGGCATATGAACCGTATGGATGTGTTTATTTTATTATTTTTATGTCAGGTTACGGAATTAGCTTCAGAATATATGGGTAATAACTATGGTTCAAAAAGGTGATCTACTTAATAAACGAAAAAATTAAAGTTGTATCTAATAAATCATTGAAAATTAAATAAATTTGTTAAATTCAATTGGTTGGTGCTTCTAACGCAAGGCGCGGTTTAGAAAAAATGTGATATATTTCGACATCCAAAATTAACACTATTTTAGATGTTAGATACATGCTACAGTGGTTAATTACCAATATAGATTTTTAATTTTTTGCCGGGTAAAGTAGAGTCTCAATTTTATACTTTTAAAACTTTTAGTTTTTTTGAGATTTTTTCCAATCACATAGAAAAAAAAATTTAACAGTGTAGTGTCAGAAGGTAAAGGTTGTAATCCAAATGCACATATAGCACTGCATACTTTTATTAGAAATTCATATTTATTTGTGAATATTCCTTATGCTAAAGGCGAATTCTATCTGCCAATTAAACGAAGCGATTAATTTAAAATGATATGTTTTTCGCCTCGAAGTAGACCAAGAAAAAGATTTTGCTTCGTTTAATAATATAATAATAAAATGTTTTTGCGTTCATACGGGTATAAAATAAACAGTGGCACGTTTTTTCGTCTTATTTGGTAAAAATAATCCACACGCAGTTTTTATTATCACGATTATATTTCTAACTAATCTAATATTGTTAACAATTTAAAAAACGATTGAAAATAACACATTTAATTGAATAGAGTATGAATACCTATAAAGGCCGGTTCCTAATTACTATAAATGCTTGCCTAAATGTATGCAAATTAACGCATCCATATTTTTACTAACGATGAATCAGAACGTTTTTTGTACGACAAAAAAAGAAAGTAATTAAATGTTTCTGCTTTTGTGAAAACGAACGATATTTTTTAAATTTTTGTATCTAAAATGACTTTAAAAACGTTTGACGATCTCAAAAAGCATTTTTAATAAATAATAATATGCAACAACTATTTCTTATTTCTGTCTCATTTGTGCATTAGGTAACACCTACAATAAATACTGTTTGTACTGCATTTGGCTGTTATTTTATATAGCAAGTTGCAACATATTTTTAATTTAAATTTTTCATTATTAATAAATTAACTAATCACTTTCAAAACGAGTAGTTACAATATTGCATTTAATACAGTATTGTACTTGACTGTTGCCATGTTCGTAAAATCCATGTTGGAGGAAAAGCCCTAGAAATCACGATTATTCCACGAACAAAATGATCGTGATTTCTTTCTCCAGTTTTATGAACTTAATGACGGTCAAGTTCAAAACTTTATTCATTTTAATACTTTAGAACCATTTTTCATGATTAATTTAATACTGGCTTAATGATGAATAATTTTATTAAATGTAAGAATTTATTCTAGATTTCGTGTTATTTTTTGTATGTTATACAGATCAGGGATAATATGTTCGCTCTTGACCGGATGTACCAAATAAAGAAATGTTTTATTTACTATTATAAAATTTCAAATAATAGTTTTGGCGTAAAATAGTTATAGCAATTAATTAATATTTATTAATTAATATTTAAAAGACACTAATATACATTTGGCCACATTTTGAATAAGATATTTTTATTCTTCCGCTAAAAACGGCCATCCCGCCAAATGATAGTAATAAATTGAGATCACAATATTGAAAATCGTAATGCAAGATCTGGTCCGTTATTTAGCTATAAAAGCACTTACATTTGAGTCCACATTTCATATAGTTTTGAAATTCCTTTCCACATGGAACAAAATTAAAGAAATTTTTTTTTAAATTATTAAAGTATAAACCAAATAGTTCCTATTGTGTGAGAAGTGTAAGTGAAAGTGAGGTGTATAAATTAAACCAAAAATACGTTTTTTGAAAAAAAATTCAAGGATGAATGGCGACGAGGAATTAAGAGGTCGTCCACTTCTTATTCAAGAAGTAACGTTCGTAAGTATTATTTTGTCCTACAAAAATCGCAAATTTACCCTTAGGATAGTTATTGGGGTGGTCTTGAACTAACTTATTCAATGTAATTAATTTGTAATAAATTCTGGTTCAAGAATCATCCCGATATCATAGCTACATCAAAAGTTACAATTTTGGCGGTGCAGGTTTAATTGTAAGCTAAACCGACGACTCGTTCCTCGAAAACGGTAACTGTAATAAAATCGGGATTTGTTGCAATAAATTCTAATAAATGTGTAACAAATTATAGTACAGGTTTCATTGAGGCGGGCTAATTTGGTCGGTGCAGGTTAAGAGCACTCTTGATCCGTGGAAAACGCAGTTTTCTTCTGCGAATTCTTATCCATCGGAATCTGGTGGAATCCCAATTTTAAATCTAAGGTTGAAAAATAAGTAGATTTTCCAAGGCTTCTAAATATTTGAAACCTCAACCGACTGCAGCGAGTGTGTTATGGCTTAGAAACATTTTCACAGCGATTTTTTTATGTCCTCCATCTTATTTTTTTGTCATTTCATTAATTTAATCAATTTTTTTTTACTGGCCAATGTTACATCTCGAAGAACAAAATTACTTAGCTACTATTTAAAAAACCGAAAACGGCGATATGTTGTCTCGGACTATTTTATTATAATTCAATAATATATAGGCCACAATAGGACATCCTGACGATCCACATGGACATGTGGCGTATTTTCGCGAAATTGAACGGCTTTAATCTATTGCACTATGTATGTGGCTATGTGGCAAACATCTCCAGGATTCGCTCCACAGAATTTCCATTTTCAGTCTTATTTGTCTTAAATATGATAAACTGAACGGACCAAAATGGGACACCCTGACGATCCGCATAGACATGTGGCGTATTTTCGCGAAACTGAACGGCTTTAATCTATTGCACTATGTATGTGGCTATGTGGCAAAATCTCCAGGATTCGCTCCACAGAATTTCCATTTTCAGACTTTTTCGTCCTAAGTATGATAAAATGAACGGGCCAAAATGGGACACTCCGACGATCCGCATAGACATGTGGCGTATTTGGCTATACAGCTTTAATCGATTGCGATTCGCATGTTACTATGTATATGAATTTGGAAATTTTCGTTTTTATTATAATTATTTGGCCGTATTTTTGATGGGTTGAACCCACAGTACTAGGGTTTGAAAGTTTAATGTTCATATTTAATAATGACGAAATCTTTAAAAGGTGTTTTTATTTTTTTTTTAATCTTTGATATGTTGTGACGGATTTATAACAAGGAAAGAAATCTTGGGAAACGCTGCTTCCATGAGAATCTGGAAAAAAATACCTGCGGAAATACAAACAAATCAACAAAAAAAAAGTGAACGAGAATGAATTTATTATTTAGCGTTCTGTTGAATCCGCTGACTTTTCCAATTTTTTATTCAGCAATATTTTTTTATTTCGCGTACTGTATGATTCGTTAGTAGTATAGGTATTAATATTGTATAGACTAAACGTTAATTACGAAAATTCATCGTGTTTCGGATGGAAATAGATTTGGCTCGGCGAATACCGTGGACAAGAGGTGTGGAGATGGATGATGGATATTGAAGACGGGGAGTACAAAGTTAACTTTGAAGGTGGGTGGTTCAACCGAGAAAAAGGGATTTTAAAATGGAATGGTTGAGCGTCCCAATGGCGACAAAATGATAAAAATTACAAAAATAATAAAATTAAAATAATAAATGTTATAATAAAATTAAAAATAATAAATTTATAATAATTAAATGAGTCAAAAACAATAATAATAGTAATAATAATATAAAAATTAATATAATTTATTTAAAAGTCGTGTAAATTAAATATAATAGTGGTAAATATAATACCATAGGTATACAGTGAACGAACCATGGACGAAAAATTGTAATAAATAAACAAATACCGGTGCGTGTGCATAACATTAATTAAAAACTAAAGACTGTTGCTTTATGCACGAGTGTAACAAAATATATTAAAAACATAAAAATTGTTAAAGTGAAAAGGCCACGAATTATCCAGGTGGTCGACATTAAAAACGGTGAAAATTATCAATTTCCTTCGGCGGCAGTATCGGATCCGCAACGGGGCAATAATATTTTTATTTTTCTATTTGTTATACATATAAAAACTTTGTTTATATAATTTCTTCTTTTTTTTCTATTTTCTTTTAATTTAAGGTACTAACCACTAACACTAATCTATGCGGGCGAATAAAGGATTGGGAAATGATTAGGACAGCCTACATTTAATGGTTCCGGGTTTTTTTTATATAATAATAAATTGATTCGAAATGTTATCATTTGTTGCGTTCATTTCTTTGCGTCCGGTGTAAATTTTCAATTTTTCTTCGCTCTTATAAAACAGTGTATTTCTTTTAAGATTTCTTTCTGGTTTAGTGCGATTGAATAAAAATGTGTAAGTAATTTTTTTTGTAGTGGTTTCGCTGAAGATGAAAATGTAGCACATCCTAACTCATAAGGAAACCGAAATGTCTTACCTGACAACATGCAGCAAATTCAAGCTCTTCTGCGTTCCAGAAAAGAACCACCCCTCAACCACTGCTGCTAGCCGGCTGAGACATGCTGCACTGGAATCAACAAAGAAGAGTCTGAAACAGTTTTATTATCCGAATTGTTCCGATAATAAAACTGTTACAATGTCATTATGTTTATTTAGTTTTTTAATAAATATCATATTTAAGGGTCTTTTGAAATTAAATAAAATTTAAAATCAAAATCTTGTAGTTTCGTCTTATACAGTGTTAACTAAATACACATAAAGGAAAATGTGGCTTAGTGAAAAGTTCTCATGATCCATCCGATTCGAGAAATGTTTACTAAAGATTTTACTAAACAGTTCGTAAAGAAATTAGTAAATTTTTTCGGACCTATTAAACGGGGAATATTAAAAAACATTAATAAAATAAATTTTGTTTTATTTACCTAAGTTTTATCTAAATGTAAATATAAATGTAAAATTGACAAAAAAAATTGCAATCGAAACTATTTTTTTATCATCTGTCATTTATTCCACAGCTCGCGAGCAGTGGAAAAATTCTCATGATCTATTTTTCTCAACCGATAGTGCTCATTTTTAGCATCATAAAAAACATGTTGGTAAACATTTTGCCGGCATTTCATGAGAATTTAACACACACACAATGATAGAAAATAGACACACACACATTAAATGTGTATATTATCAATGTCTTCTAAACTACTGGCCGCTTACACCAAATGATGACAAAACGCTAAGTCGATGGTTCAACGTATTTTACTCAGGTGACAGATAAACTTTAATAACATGAATTAAATTACAAAATATATTTAGTTGCAATTATTACATCGAAGTAAGAGGTTAGTCGTTTTTTATTTTCGTTTTCCAGCTTTTTTTAGTTTTTGTCTCCGCCTCTTGAAACCAAAATAAATTTCGTCATACAAAATAATAAAGTAAAAATATTATTTCTTTCTCCATTGGATACGTATAAGGAGTATAGTATATAATTTTATGTTAGCGTGTGTAATTTTTCTGTGGTTCAATTTATTTGTTTTCTGCGAAGTAAGCATCAAAAATTATGAATCGGTACAAATCGGTTCAGTTGTATGGTCGTTTTGTTCTCTCACTTTTTCACGTCTCTCTTGCTTTTGAAAAGGCGAGTTAACATGTTCGAGCAAATGACTGCTATAGCAGACATACAACTTTTTCGTTTTTTAACACAGTAGCGCAAACAACTTTCATTTTTTGAGGAATAATTCGACATATTTTTCAATTCTCAAAAATACATACCTTTCCGCGACGAAATATCATTGCAATTACAAAAGTTATCAAATGTGTGTTCCTGAGTAGTACACACATTTAGAAAGCGCGTCAATATGTTAAGAAAAAAAATTTAACTAAACATATTACGATTTTAATTTTTTTTAAATGTGATGTCGAATAAACGTTTTTTTTTCGCAGAAACACAAAATTTGCAATTATTTTATAACTAAAATTAAATAAATTAAATTTTATTTAAAGCATATTTGCATTTGCAAATTTTAAATTATAAATGGGAACGTTATCTAGAAATGTTATATCCAAAAAATGGCGTGCATTCGCACTAATAACACAAATGCACATACCACTACTATGTACTTGCAGTTATTTTTCGTCAAGTCTCGGATTTTGAACAAAATCGACCCCAGTTGTTTCGTAGTTTTGTTAGTGTCGAACAAGTTGTTGAAGCCAAAGGGTATTCTTATTTTTTGTAGCAATGCATGATCATTTTTATTTTAGATGTTGGATTTTTTTTGTCATTTTTATCCAACCTAAGTTGATTTATAATACCATACAATCCGAAATTGTTGTAATTGGTACGTAAATTCAACAAAAATAGCAAAGAATGTACGAATATCATGTTAAATACAGAAAAAATGCGTCCTACAGCTTCGATTAATTGTGTGACACGAAATACATACTTTATTTGCTTAACAAAAATAGATACATGTTGATGTCGTTTTGCGTGTTACGAGTTGGACCAAACATTTTTGGAATTTCTGTTCGAAATGGCATAAAACTTTAATTTACTTTATGTATTAATAATAATATGTATGAATAATAAATATTATATAATAATACATTGCTTTACTGAAAATTAAAATTTGAATTATTTATTTTCTTGATTAAAAAAATTTAAAAGTTGTGAAATAAATGTTATACTTGGAAAAAATTCAATTTATGATTTAAAAAATCAATTAGACTTAAATTGTTCATAATTTATTAATTTATTATATAATAATTTAGATTTTTGTTAACGGCAGCAAAAAATGCAATGTTGTCACTGGCCAGTACTATAGAAGGCACTGATATTATACACTGAATACGTATATTAATTGCAATATAATGCAATATAATGTTGTTTTCGTTTGTTATTAAAAAGATAATAATTTTGTATTATAAATTGCATTTTTCTAATGATTGGTAATTCGTAAGGCAGCTAATATGACAAAACGGAATTAGGATTTAATAATTGACGACATACTAAGAATTGTAAGATTATCATATGTATATAATACATACGAAACATGATGTCGAAGCCTTACGAACATATATCCCTCGGGTTTATTGGTGTAGGGTTGGATGCCAGTGCAACCGTGTTATACAGCATACGATGAAATCACTCCTGTATACAATTGATTAATTATTCTGGTCATTTGCGACTGACGACGAGGTACACATATGATATCATTTAGATATTCTATATTTAATCCCAACTAACACAAATTAAATAATTAACATGCCTTATCCACAGATAACGTCTACATGTGTAAATAATTAACAAATCGTATATATAATTTATTAATAAAATAGTTATGCAGCGTGGCGCCCTAGTCGTTGTATATTACATTTAATGTGAAGATGCAAGCAGGGCTTGGGCTCGCATAATTCTGCTTTTAATATTGGATTACACCTACACTAGGAATGTGCTATTCATATCTAAGTCCGCCATTATGGTTGGTCTGTACGTCTCTTATCATATCATATCAAGAATAAATTGCCAAGAAATTTGGTCCTGCGATTTTTTCAAAATTGTAAGCGAAACTGATAACCACGTTTTAACTAAAAGTAATAAAGTACTATTTGTTTGTTTTTAATCTTTGTAATTTGTTCTGGGACGGAACTACCAACTGTTTGCGGTTAGCTGTTACGTCCTATATTATACGCAATAGCTAAATAGTTGATGTACGGCTATATGTTTTGTTTATGTAGAACCATCTGCAAATAGCATAGCTCCATGTCGGCCAACACAGAAAACAATAAATTTTTTATTTTACTTATTTTAGTTATTTAAAAATGAAATCTCTAAAACAAAGTTTATTAATTCAAGTATGTGTAAATTGTTGTTTTTGTAAACACAAAAATTTGACACATTTTCCAAGTTGTTTGGAGCATTTTTATATTCAGTATTTTTAACACGAACCTTTAAAATTCTGTTATATTCAGAGATAAAGATATTGGCTGACTGATACGATTTGCTCAATCGATGAGTCGCTCAACTTTTAGTTGAGCAACAGGGTTCTTAATATTCCCGGTATACCAAATTTTAATGAATAAGTTAGCGCTGCCTACGATTAGTTTACATACGCATCACTGTTCAAAAATGTCCGAATACTGCGCAAAAACAAAATTCCAAATCGTGAATAAAATACGTACACTACATAGGCATAATAACGATACCACAATACATCTCTCTTTACTTTTAAACCATAGTATTTTTATTTTATTAATTATTCTCTACTTCGATACAAAAATAAGTCTCTTAAAAATGTATTATTTCGTCTGGAACAATTAGTTTATATCTCCCTATATTTCTGGCTGCGGATTGCAAAATTTATATATTGGGTAACAAAATTCGATTAATTTGTGTCGTCGTAAGTTTCAAGATATGTGGTTTAGTATTATTTTTCAATAGGTGTGTTTCTATTCTTTTCTTTATATAAATCTCTGTAGTAAAATATTACGCAAACGGCAATAGCTATAAGTAGTGATATTATAATTAAATTGTAATATATTTGCCATAATACCAATACAACGAAAAGTATTATAACATCTAAAACTACTACTACAATCCACGGTAATAGGTAAAATCGATTTTCCTGCAACAACAATGCATATTATGGTTAACGGAAAGATTTGCTTAACATAATTTAAAATATATACCTTTATGGCAGCGATGACTAAGCATACAGATATAATAATATGTGGAATATCTATGCTCAAAAATATTAATGAATAATAGAACTCAATAGTTCGCGATTCTTTAGCCCCGGCTTTAGATGGAAAAAATAACACATAGATAAAAATTCCCGCAAAAATAGTAGTTAGCAACGTTCCACATATCCCGAATATTAAAATTATTATTTTCATTTGTAATGAACAACGTCCGTAATTAATTCGCGGCATCGTTGTAATCAAAACAAAAATTAGACTGACACTTCGTTCATATATACAAATAATAAAAAATGTTATCGTGTGCGAGTTATTTTAGTTATATATACTTCTATTTTCTCTCCACATACACAATTTAAAACAAAATCGGTCACAAATTGAAAGCGTAAACAAATGTAAGCAGTAAATGTGTGTAGTGTACGTTGAATGTATACAAAATTTCATCACACAACTTAGTAGAGATATCAATAGGCGATTTAATTTTGTGTATTACGTATTCGTCGCTTTCTACGAGTAAACAGTTTGATACAACCACCAGCTGCACAAGCGTACTTTAGAAATAACACAAACCTTTTCATTTTCCACTTTTACATTTTGTATTGTATTTCTAACATGCCAACCTTTTACGTTGTAACGGAATTCTATCCAATTCCATTACCAACCCAAATCTAAATATTTAAAAATTACCTATTGGCATAACCTTCGAGGTAACACCTCAAAATTATATCATGAATATATATCATGCCGATTTTTCGCATTTTCTTTTGTGTATACGTACTCTACGTAACCACGGTATATATTTGGTTGAATGAACGTATATCTTAAGTTAATGTAACATGATCGCTTTGTTTTGATTACGCAAAGGCAAATGTTTTTGAGGTAAATGGCATGAGCAATGAACTCTGCTATTGAAAGTAATCAAAAATTGCAAGCATCTTGCAATCTATTTATTTGGTAAAAAAAAGGTTTTCGCGTGGATCAATTTTGCAAAATTGATGTCACGTTTTTGGACATTGCCTTTATACATTTTTGTGACGTTAGCGCTAAAATCGTCTATCGAATATGTATAAAGAGTGAATGAATTTGTTGGGGAGAGGAGTTTTTTTTAAGACGGTGAGCAGTGTGGCTGTGTTT
Organism: Nephrotoma guestfalica; assembly: GCA_963691935.1. NCBI lineage: Eukaryota > Metazoa > Arthropoda > Insecta > Diptera > Tipulidae > Nephrotoma > Nephrotoma guestfalica. Next base: position 150,920,612 of record OY829914.1, on the reverse strand, counting down.
TTTAGAGTTAAAAGTTGAAATTTTTTTTATTTGTGTTTTTTTGTGTTAAAATAAATTTAGTTTCTTTGTGATGTGGTAAAAAAGAAAAATTGACTGGGGCTTTTTTTTGTTGTTGAGTGACTATACAGCCAGTAAGTATAGGGATGTGGTAGGCCTGCGACATTGAAATCAATCAGTGGCGAGGTCCCTTGGTTGGTCTAAGCAAAAGCTAAGAGCGTGAGCTTCGAAAGTAACGCTGTCCATAGGCGGGACACCCAAATCTCCCTTTCTGCCAAGGTCCTCCTCCAACTGGATTAATACGCTGGGTTGTGTGTAATCAAATCGTGTTTTTATTATTTTTCCTCTTTTAACATAGTAGATCTTTAGGGATTATGACACCCTAAAGAACCCAAAATAAACAACCACGGGTGTAAGCCCATTTCTCACGATGGTTTCAGACCGCTAATTTTGGGTCCGATATCCTACTCAACCCTTTTCCTTTTCTTTCATTTTATAAACAGTTTTTTTTATTCCTCGCGGTAAACTAGGCCATTATCTGGGTACCCCAAAACCCACGACCGTTCCCCTCTACCAGACTGAGCTGCGGGAACCAATGCCACATGGAGTACCAGGCAGATAATGGCAATTCTGTGAAACTGGGTTGTCTTTAGCTGTAGCTAAAGTTTACCCAACCCGTTTCAACGTGTATAAGCATTCAAACTGACTATATATTTTTTGTAAAATATCACTTAATCTACCTTTTCCAACTTAATTTTCTAATTCATCAATAATTTTATATTACGAGTATGCCGACTCACACAATAATTACACGTTTTTTACGGCGCGTGCAATTATTTCATTCATTCGAAATATTATATTACAATATTCAAATTTACTTATAATTATTTCACCAGCGTGTGTGGAGTTTAAGGTAATTTTATATCTAACTTATGGGATAGAGTCACTACACTGTCAAACCGCCATTCTACACTTTGATTCATTCTAACAACAGTTTGAAGGTGAAGGGGAAGGAGACGAAGAAACAACCTAAGTGTGGAACGGCGGAAAGACAGACTAATTTACAAATTATTAATTTCTTTCGCTTCTCATGACAACATATTTTGATCAACCGATGTCGTAAAAATTGTTTGATACTGTTATGCTCGAGAAAATTTTTAAAACGGTCATATCTTCATCGTTTTATATACTGAGCGTTATACAAAAGATGAATCGGTATTTTAAAGACAAATTCGCAAGAGGAAATTGGTGTGTGCAAAAGAAATTAAGATACGTTTAAATTACATCAACAAGGGGGAGCTAGGTAGAATTAAAATATCTATATAAATCTTAAACCCGAAACTAACCACATATAAGATGATAAAGAATCACTATTAATGTTCAGGATATTTAAATTTTCTCAAGGATGTAAAGTTTTTAACAAAACAACAAAATTAACAAAAAACAAATTTGTTAAATTAACAAAAACAAACAGTCGGTAAAAGAAATATTAATAATGGAAACCTAACAACAGACAAATTTCATTTAATTAAAAACTATTTTCAAAACATAATTTTGATTGAAATAAAAAAACTAAAATTACAACGAATGTGAAGACTTTAATAAAACGGAAAAATTAACTTAACATGTACGTACACAAAATTTGTAAATTAACAAAAAAATGTAAATGTTTTTGAAAACCAGTAGGTAAAAGCAATTTCTTACATTCCATAAACATGAAAATACATATAACAAAAATTATCCATATTAGCTTACAAAATTAAACAGAAGGTAGTTGTTTGTCCGTCGATACGTACCATAGTAATACGTTTTGTGGCAAAAAAGACCATCACAATTTCACTGAATGGCATTAACTGCACTGGAGATTAGCCAAATCACAGAGATGTTCTGGGGGTCTCACCTACGCGGTTAGTTAGCCAATGATCTGTGCCTTTATTAAAAGTTAGTGGCATGTCAATGCGGCTACACGAAAGCTTTTGTTATTGGCTGTGAATGACAAACATGTTTATAAATTTATACGTAATTTAGAGGTTTACTGTACTGGAGATTGGTCAAATCACAGAGATGTTCTGGGAGTCTCACCTACACGGTTAGTTAGGTATAGACATTAAAAGTGTTCTTGCCTGATTCATTTGAAACTACCCAGGGAGCTCCACGTGGAGGTATGAATCTCGGTCTTCGCTAACCACCCTCCCTCTCTTCCCTTAATGATTTTACAATTAGTGTAATTAATTCTAATTATATAATAAAACAATTCAAATTTTAATGAACTCCAAAATTATGAACTTTGATTAATTAAAGTTTGATTGTTTACAATAAAACAAAATTGCCGGATTTACGAATTGCTGATCCGTGGTTATCGTGGGAAATTTTTTCAAATCATATATTTCCCAAATGTTATTGGGTCTTTTAACACCGGCTGTATAATGTTTTCCCAAATAACTGTAGTTCACGATTCCTTTTAAAAATAAAGTGTCATTATCCAATTTAATTCGATCGTCTATCTCGCATATTTGTATGTGGAAGCTTTCATTATTATACGATTGTACATCGGTAATCGTTAAACCGTAGCTGCTTACTATTTTAGAAACTTCTAAATTGAACCACAATAGAACACATTAAAGGTACAAACGAGAAAGAACTTCCAACGTTGCGAAGAGTATTTTCATTAACACTAAAAATGTCGAAAGGTAAATAACAGCTAAGTGGATTTCTTATACGAATCACACCTACCTCTATACACTTTTGGTATGTCGTGGTTGGTTGCGGTTCATTTGGTTTATTAAGTAAGTAATCTGACACTCGGCATCAAGTTCAGTTGAATTATTGTACTTCTTATTTGATCTGTTCAAATAACTGAAACAATAAATCAGTTCTGGAGTCATATGTAGTAGCGGTAACTTTTTTTGCAGCTATTATGTTAGATACAAACTTAAAATATTCTGTAGCAATTTGATCAAATTTAATTTTAAATGATTCTGTGTCGAGGGCGCAACAGACTAAAATCGACGTAAGAGAATCAACGCCACACGTATTTACGACTGCTATAGTTTCCTCTCCATAAACTCTAGCATTACCATTTTTCATTATAGGGACTTGCTCCGATATTAAACCCTTTAATACATTGATCCTTTTCAATCGATATATCGAATAATTTTTGATTTTTATATCGACTTAGCACATTTTTACTTAGCACATTTTTTAATGTTTTGGTGAGTTATTGGAAGTTGTTTGCTTATTTTTTTATTCCACTGCTCTTGGTTAAACAAGTCATCTGGGAGACGTTTCCGTTACATAGTTTTAGGCGTAGAATGTAATGGCTCGGACATTTTAATTGATTTCAATTTCTGTTCGTTTCTAAATTTTAATGTATTTACTACTCGTCCAATTTTAATTCGTTTATTTTTCAAATAATGGTTTTTCACTGCGCTGAACCATTTTTCTGTGACTGTGTTGGAAATATTTCCCGGGACTCCAAATTTTTGCGAGAAGAAATTTGCCCATAAAATAATATACGAAAAATATTTTTAATAACAAATTCAATAAAATCGTTGCAGTAGTATTTGTTTGATTTACTTCCTCGTTCTTTCTCTATCCTATTTTTTATTTCATGGTAAATAACTTTATATTTTAAATAAAACGGGTTTATAGTATTTTCGGGCCAACTATGAATATTTTGACTTAGGACCTCCTCGGGCTTATAACTTTCCGTTACGGCATAATTTTCGCTATAGATTTTTCCCAAACTTTGTACAAAAGATTCGTATGCAAACTTGCTGCTTTTTGTAATTTTTGGTGAGCACATAATACAGCAAAATTGCCGAAATAATCCGTCCACACAGCTTATAGATTGAGCACAAAGAATTGCGCAAACAAAATCTAGGATTAAATTGCGATGGTCGGGAGTTATATTAGGCAATTTTTTTTTTATTTGGACAGTGATTATATTCACAAAATGTGAACAACAAATAAATATCGGAACAAAATTTTTCTTTACATGGCCTTGACTATTCCATGTATTAAAGCTCTCTTGAATGTATTCGGTAACGGTTGTTGAATTAAATGCCACAGTCACTGCATTAATCAGCGCCCACGACTAGTCAACAACAAAATAGACCCCTTTTAGTTGTTTCCCACTAGGTATTATTTTTTTTTTTACATCTGTCTAGAATTTCGCCAATGTCCATGCGGCATGCTTGCATGAAATGAATTCTGCAATTGGGATTATATTATAATTAAATTTTATTACACATGCGGAGTACAGAATTCAATTATATTTATGTCCTTTATGGCAAGTTGGAATTTTAACTATACCACCGGTTGCGTCTAAATGTATTCCAATAATCTCATCATGCAGCAAAAGAGCTATTTGATGATTTCGCATTAACGTCACCACAAGCGGTTCGGTTACAGAATATATATATATATATATATATATATATATATATATATATATATATATATATATATATATATATATATATATATTTATATCGATTATCATTAGATTGCATACAGCATTGGAAATAAATATCCACTAAGTCACAATCGTGAACGAGGTCATTTGTTTTATAAAACTCTGATCTAATTTGTCGCAAAACGTCAGGAGTGGTTATGTTTTGAGTGTTACCTTTTTGGTACAGATCGATATCGGTTGCGCTTACTAGATCCAAATACGTAGTATGAGCTGATTTATGTTCCGAAATTTGCTTCATTTTATGCCGTTGTATGCCGCGGTATTAACGAAATACCTTTTTTATCAGAATGAATAATTTCACCTTCATTACCTTTCGTAAATGCTTGTATTTCTCCCGAGTTATAAAGATCAAATTTTTATTTTTCTTTGTGTAAATTATCCTTACAATAACCATAAACTAGCATTTTAGAATTTTTCTTAGAAAGCTTATGAATCGTTTGGTATATAACGACATAAGGATTTTTCGTCTCTATTAAAATGTTGTTAATTAAGCCTCTAATTTCATCATTGCTTAGCATTTCTAAAGTTTCGGAAAATTGAGCGGTAAACTTAAGAACCCATTTTGCATAAATCTTTGAAGAATTCTTACGGTGTAAATTATTAACAAATTTTGGAACTATTTTAAGGTTTTTATTATCATTTGTCTATGTACCAGTATTATTATGTTCTTCATCATCGTTTAGATACCGATGTTCAGGTGTCGCCGATTTTTTTCCTGGTCAATAAATTCCCATAAAATGCCGTCAGACTCGAAAATAATATTTTTATTCATTAAGTCATTCAAAATTAATATCGCCAACTGAAGCATTCCCGGAAATTACAATTTTGTTACTAACAGAAACATTAAGGCCAGATGTTTTAGAATCATTCAGGTATTGTAAATCGTTACACGACCCAGAGTTACCAATGTTTTTGTACGTTTCGTCCAAGCGTAGTGTTATACTAGCGTAGTATAACTTGCAAGTGTTTTGCTTATTAAAACTTATGTGCATCAATTTACAAAGTTTCTCCATCTCCGGAGATTTATATCTAGAAAACTTAAAACTTACAGGATCTTCAGACATGGAATTCAATGCAATGAAAATAGCTTCTGGACTTATTTTCTTTAATTTCTTATAATTATATTTCATTTTGATGTTGTGTATTATCAACTAAGAGCAAACACACATTCTATAAAAACTTAATTTTTGTGATAAAAATTCAGGATTAATCAATAATAAATTAATTAAAAAAACTATTACTTAAATACAAAAAAAATTAATAAAAAAGATACCCAATACCAACAAATTAAAGTTAATATGAACTAAACTAAACGTATTAAATATAATCTTAACCTAACTTACTATCAAAATCTGAACAATAGATTTCACTTTCATTTCAAGCTTCAAGGATTCAATTTTGAAATTGAATTCCGGAAACGATCCCAGAATGCCGTCCCGGACGCTTTATCCTGACTAGAAATGGAATCACTTGACATTTTGCCAAATATTCCAAACTATTCATTCCCCTTTGCACGTTGATTTAATATCCCCATCTTTTATAGATTCCTCTTATCAGTGATTAGCATGCTCACTTCAACGGACTAACAAACCTCTTAATCTATTTTCCGTTCAAAATTTAATTTACATTCAACCTTACTCTAACAAATATAGCCTACCAGATATTCCATCCTACGAACTGGTAATCCCGGTTTCTCTCAGATCAGGTTTAATATAAAGTTTCTTTTTGGATATGTTAAGTAACGGCCTTGATAACCGCATCGAAAAATAAAAAAAAATGGGAAAGAAAAAGGGGGTATCGGACCTCGAAGTAGTGATGCAGTTGTCAACCCATTATGCGGGTTGAATCAACCGGGGTTGTATAATGATAGTTTTAAACTATCATCTTAACTACAAAAAAAATATTGCTCTCAGGCACATAGATGTGTTAATAGAGTATTTTGGGTCCCAGAGCGGTTGTGGCAGAAGGAAAGGAGTGCTTAAGCAACAACAGTTCCGTCCCGTGAGACAACCAGAAGTACACCCTGTTACCTGGGCCGGTTTATGTTAGTATGATGAATCACTGGTAAGTATACCAAAAACTTTTTTTTGTATCGCCCCGCCTTGCCTTACTCAGAAAAAAATAAAAAAAACTTGAATTTACTTTACACAAAAACCAAACTTAATTTATTTAAAAAAAACAAAATTAATTTCCTAACTTTGTTGGCTATCTGCCGAGCTGAGCTACTGCACGGATAGCACACCCAAAATTAACTGCCTCTCCCACTGCTTTTATTTCAGTCTTTATACCAAATTAATTGACTGGGTGAGAGGAATGGGGGACAAGAAAAAGTTAAATAATAAATAATATGGTTAGTTGACTAACACAGTCAACTAACCATATTATTTCGGCGTCAGCAAAAAGTACTACCGAATTGGTATAAATTTTCACATTGAACTTGATGCAAGCACAATTGCAACTCTTCACTTTTCCGTTTATTATGTAGCAGGTTACCCATGCTACATACGAGGGATTTACTTGCACTTAATATGCATACGGAAAAGAGAATTGGGTTACGCAAAGTACGTAAAAACAACAAGAAGAATTAAATACTTATGTCTGTTCACATGTTGCATATATGTTTACTATATATATGGGGTGGGCCAAATAATTTTTTTTAAATGCAATAAAACAAAAAGTTCTCAATATTTTTTCAAATTTATTTTTTCATTGTAAAAAACAATCCTTCCGATTAATTATGGAATACTATTTCATTCATATGACTGCCTCGGCTGGCCTTGACGTACCCCATACGGTCGGTACAATTTTTGAGCACATTTTCGATGGTATGCGGCATTATGTCTTCAATGGCAATGCGAATATTGTTCTTGAGAGCGACAATCGTTGCTGGTTTATCAGCGTAACCCTTATCTTTGACGGCACCCCAAAGATAATAGTCCAACGGCGTCAAATCACAGCTCCGAGGCGGCCAAATCACATCAGCATTTCGGCTGATAATTGAACCTTCGAAGACAGTGCGCAAAAGATTAATTGAAACGTGTGCTGTGGGGCACGGAGCGCCGTCTTATTGAAACCAAATGTTGCCTATGTCCTCCTCTTCAAGTGCCGGGAACAAAAAATCGTTTATAATGGCGCGGTAGCACTCACCATTGACAGTAACGGCGGCTCCTTGCTCATTTTCAAAGAAAAATGGTCCAATGATGCCATCGGGCCAAAATCCGCACCAAACAGTCACTGGTTGAGAATGCATCGGCTTCTCTACGATCACATGCGGGTTCTCCATGCCTCAAATGCGACCATTCTGCTTGTTTACATAGCCGCCAAGATGGAAATGCGCCTCATCCGAAAAGATGATTTGTTTGGCAAAATCGACATTTTCTTCAAGTCAATCGCAAACCTAATCAGCGAACCGAATACACAACCATTTTCGTTCAGCGGAAGGATAAAACTAACTTTCTGTCAAATCAGAAGTGAAATAACCCTTAAAATACTCAAAAAACCGCTAGTTAAAAAAAATATTTGGCCCACCCTGTACTATTCACGGTAAAAAATCTGGTCTAATCTTAAAACTTTTTTTCCAACCTTTACAGTTTTGTCGAATTTTAAAACAATCTAGCAATAAATTTAAAACTTTGAAAAGCTTTGAAAACTATTTTAAAACTAAATAGTTGAATTTTTGAACGGAAAAGTTGAAATAATTTTAAACATCTAAAAATGCAAACTATTTTATTTAAAAATAAATCTAAGAAACAATAGGTGCTTAATTTTAGAAAAACAAATTCTAAAATACAATTTAAGAATAAAAAAGTTTGAAATATTGCCTAATCTTTTTTTAATATGCGTTTCAGTTTTTAGTTGAACTCTATCAGGTTCAATCGTGCAAATATAAAAAGAGAAATAATCGGGCTCTACAGATTTTATGATAAAGTTTTTTCTGAAATAACACATGTTCAACAATTTTAAAACATAACCAAGGTAGTACTAATTAACTTTTATAATAAACAAAAATTTTAATCAACGCTTATTATTTTATTATACACTAATGTGAATAAAGCAAATTTTAATTACGGACCACAAGCATGAGGTATGTTTAAAATGCTTAATTTTAGTGAAATACTATGATTATTGGTTTTAAATAAGTTAAATTTACTTTGCCAATCTCGGAAAAAATATTCATCCATTAAACCATCCCTTCAGAGATCCTGATGGACGTTCAAAGTTTTCTTTCTATTTTTCGGACCTGAGGCCGTCAAAACGTCACGAAAAGTGGTTTTGAACCAAGTTCATCAAATATCTAATCAAATATCTCTCTATCACCAAATTTATCAGGATTTTAATAACTTGGTCTTACAGACCAAAGTTGATTTAAAAGCCTTCAGCACTATAGCATTTCTTTTCAATACTAACGTGTTGTAGAAAAGTTTGTAACGTTTTCTTACAAGGCATTTTCTATGACATGCTATATATAATAAACGAATAATTTGCCACCAGCTCAAAAAAAATGATTTAATGAATTCAAGTATTGTTATCAAAACCGTTGCTCGGTGTAACACCTGTCAACTCAAATGGTTCATGCTTACATTGGAATGAATTAAACTTAAAAAAATTGCACCGGCTCAGCGCAATAGCCGTAGTTTTCAGTACTAACGTTTTTGCGCTAAATTAGTGATGTTCTTCAAATTTTTTATCTGAATAAATAATAAAATGCCACCAGCTCCACAAGGTGGATTATTGAATTAAAGTGTTGATATCGTAAGTGTTAAAACTGTTGCTTGATATGGGACCTGTCAAACGAAATGACACATGTTTATATCGAAATTAATTAAATTTACAAAATTTACAATTTTGCTCAATAGCGGTAGTAACTAAAATGTTTCAGTTAAATTTATAACGTTCTCACCTTCACAACGAAAAGCTACACAATTATATTCTGTAATATGCGAATAATTTTCCAACGGCACCAACTCGGTGGATATTTTAAAATTGTTGCCTGATCTTAAACTATTAATAATAAAAAAAACTGCAAGATCGTATCGAATTGTCGGGTGGTTCTTGGGGTTATTTCGAAAGGCAGGTACCAAGAACAACTTAAAACAATTACAATTGTGTATGTTATTCTTGAGAAATACAGTCATCGTCAAATGGAAGGGTATTTTTTCGGCCACAAAAATTGAGAACAGTGACATTAAAGCCATGACATTTTGCCAAGAATTGTTTAGAATAAATGATATTTCCCATTTTCCATAACTGAATTTGGACCCCACTATTGAATTCTATTTCCAACATAGAAAATTATTATCACTCATCAAATTAGTCCGAAATCAGGACTCATTTCATTGACTTCCTGATATTCTATAGATCTACATACAATAACACGAATCGAATAAAATAAGATAATAAATTGTACTCGTTCATAATTTTACTTTAAATCTGTTCAAAAAATTTAGATTGTTGACAAATCTGTCAAAATTATATCAGAAATTTTTAACTTTTAATATGAATAAGTAAAATTAAAATAATTTACCATTTTATTTTTGAAATACTTTTGAAATATTTTCGACATTTGAATAGATAAAATCTACGTTAATATTTTTATGACTATAAAACTCTGGCGAGTTTCAAATGAATGCCAAGATTTCAGTCGAGAACTATGTGTTCTATTGCCTTCAACTACATATATTTTTTAATATTACATTACGATCAAGTTTTGTTGACTTTTTTCGACGATCAATGAACGAAAAATTGTTTACTTTTTACTTAGTCATATGTCAAACAAAAAATGCGGTAATATTAAACTCGTTTACTAAATACGTTTTCATTAAATCATTTCTCTTTAGTTTTGTTCAATAAACTATTAAAAATCAATATAAAACATTTTTCGAAAAGAAATATATATTTTTACGAAATATTCACTCAAAAAATTAAAATGCAAAACAAGTGAAATTTTGTACTTGTACTGATTAATTAAAAAATTAATATGACTAGTTTTGATGAACCTTACATAATTTCATATAATCCATGGTGAATATTACAATACGAAAATCGCGAAAATTCAAAATAAAACAAAATGTCGTCTTATTATAAGCACTTTTGTGTGTTCTGTTTTTATATCCACATTTTTCTTTAATTTACGGCCTTTTACTATACTGGTGTTGCGTTTGTGTTACATTTTTCTAGCGAGCATTATTGAATATTTCATTAGCGATCGTCAAGCGTGTGTTTTAAATAAAATTTAATATTTTATCATAAAGTTTAGCATTGAAGAAAAGTGTATCCAGGTGAAATATAATAACGAAATTAAATATATCATATTAAGAAAGTTTCAACAGGACAAGTCTGGGATATGTTATGAAGACATAATTTCATCAGGTTGGTATAAAGTGAGGTTATAGTCATTTTCCCATATAATCTTAACAAAATGTATTTGGAGTAATTAGATTATATATAAATGAACTAATTTAAATTAGTATATTTAATATTATGAAGATTTCTATAATTTTACAGTTATACTCGGTTCAATTATATTTGTAATTCGATCAAAATATATTATGAGAGAGTAAGAGCGAATAACTCTTAAACTTTTTCTTAGCGATATTTTGATTAAAATGTTATTACCTTGCAGTTGTACAATACGAACAATTATTAAATAATTATTACATAGAATATTTAATACCAAAAATTAAAATTATATTCAAGTCTAATTTATTTGAAAATTACATTGATTGTTTGAGCAAACCTAACGCGAGTCTTCATATGGCATAAATAAGGTTATGTAATTTTATGGGCTGTTACTTTATTGTTAAGGACCAAAATATCCATTTGTAAAAACTTCCAGCTGTACAATGTTAGGGCGAATTAATAAATTAAGTTTTACAAATCTTACAGGTGACATGAATGCACCAAAAAATCCCAGCATGAAAATTTCGTTTATACAAAATGTTAGTTATAAAGTGTTTGTGGGTAAGATTATTGTTTGCACCAAATATTTCGTCGGCATCTATAATTTCCTTTTGTTTGCGCGTGAATCTTTTTTTATAAGCAAAATCTGTACTTAGAATCATTAACTTTTATTGAATTACCTATACATACATTTTATTACATACAAATTAATCGAAGTAAAAAATAAAAATTTAATTTTAAATAGTGTAACTTTTTATATACAACCTATACATTTATTGCTTTTCCATTTAGTTCTTAGTTCTTTTAATGTTCAACGGGAGAATATTTTGTGTTTTCGAGATAAAAACGGACAAGAACTAAATCCAGAACTAGCTACATTGCTAGCCTATCAGTACATATATTGTTGTTCATTCCGTTAAGTGCTATGCACGACTGATCAAAATCGAGGTGGTTAAATAGATTAGTTATAAACCTAAATCATTTAAATATATTTTTAACAGAAGCTGTTCAGAGAAGTTACTCTGCCCTCAGTGCTGGCGTGAATATTACTAAAGAGGTATGTAAATGTAATCTAATTGATAAATTTTATTATCACCATTTCATTACAGTCAATAACAATTATCTACACTATTATAAAGGGTGTTTTTTTAAGAGGTTGCCGATTTTTTTTTTGAATAAAACACATATAAAATTATGAAATGACCAAAATTTTTTTTTATTTGGTAGATAATTTTTTGGCATTTAACATTTAAACACAATTTCTGGCATATGGCTACCACGACTATTTTTCACAAATGTCATTCTGGAGGTCCAATTTTCCAGCACTTTTTCAAGCATTTGAGGGCGTATGTCAGCAATGACACGTTGAATATTGGTTTCCAAAGCGTCAATCGATTGAGGTTTATCCACATAAACCAATGACTTCACGTATCCCCACAAAAAGTAATCGAGTGGCGTCAAATCGCACGAACGCGGAGGCCAATTCACCGGACCATTTCTCGAAATAATGTTGTCGTTGAAAGTTTCTTTCAATAAGTCGATTGTTTCACGTGCTGTATGGCAAGTGGCACCATCTTGTTGAAACCACATTTCATTCATATCCATATCTTCAAGATTTGACAACAAAAACTCATTTAACATGGTTCTGTATCGATTTCCATTCACGGTAACGCGTCGTCCTTCCTCATTTTTAAAGAAATATGGACCGATGATCCCACCAGCCCATAGACCGCACCAAACAGTACATTTATCAGGATGCATTGGTAATTCTAGAACGGCGTGTGGATTATCTTTGCTCCAAATGCGACAATTTTGTTTGTTGACGTATCCATTTAACCAAAAATGCGCCTCATCACTGAAGAGAATTTTACGGTAAAAAAATGGATCTTCGTTCAATTGATTTAACGACCAATCACTGAATTCACGGCGCAAACGATGGTCGTGTGGCTTTAATTCTTGCACCAATTGAATTTTGTATGGCACCAAACCCAAATCTTTACGTAAAATTTTCCATAAAGTCGATGGACAAAGTCCAATTTGCTGAGCACGACGACGAATCGATAAATTGTCGTTTTCTTCGACACTGGCCTCAACGACAGCAATATTTTCTTCTGTACGAACTCTTCTCATTCTTGTCGGTGGCTTGGCATCCAAAAGAGTGAATGTAGACCGAAATTTGGTAATTACGTTCTTTATGGTGGTCTCTGACGGACGATTATGTGCACCATAAAATTCACGAAGTGCTCTATAAACATTTTTAATTGAACACTGATTTTGAAAATAAATTTCCACGATTTGAAAACGTTGTTCTGGAGTTAACCTATTCATAATGATTTGCCAAACAATACTGAGTAGAAATGCCACTTTGAGCTGTCAAAACAACTGTCATAAAATAAAACGACATCTATCGGAAAAACAAACCTCCTAAAAAAACACCCGTTATAACGTAACTAAACGTTTAGTGACTCTCAAAATAAACTTTATTGAATTTTAAGTTTTAAATTAAAATATGTGAGAATTCATAAAACAAAATTTCTTCTTAAAATTAAGTTAAACTTTATAAACCGTGCGTTAATAATATGTGTATGTATTGTATATGCATGCTTAAAACAAAAAAAGATTGCATGGTTGGTTACTAAACCTGAATATGAACGGTATGAACCGTATATGTGCAAAAATAGTGATACGAGTGAAAACGTATTTGCTACGTTGTGATTATAAAAACTAAATTAATTTAACCTATAATAAATAAATCAATAATATGAACTATTAATTAAAATTTTAAAAACAAACATAAAGTGTGTAGACCGAATGCTTCTGGTGAATTAAAAATACTTAATACTAAACTAATTAACTATCAGTATTTCCTAACTCTATAAATATAATAAGAAAACATATGATTTCGACTAATAATAATAGTAGTATTAAAAATAACCGAATCTAAATAATTAATACAGTTAAGCCCAAATATGTTCGGTTATTGTAAATGCATGGACGACTTGTAAGAAAATCGGTGTGCTAAAATAACAGTTACAATAATTTGCCTAAAAAATTTTTAAGAAGGCGACTAGTAATAATATAAAGTAAATTAATAATAAGATTCCAATTAATAATCGTAAAACTCCAATATTTCATACAAGTGCTAAATAATTAAATCATTGGTGTGTTAATGAAATTTATGGTGACCGCTTCGAAAATTATCACTACAATCAACATGCATCTTGGCGTCGCATCGATTACCGGTGTAAACATATTGCGGCCGCAACGATATTAACAATTAATGTAAGAGTTTTTATGTTTATTATATATGTATTATATAAATTAGTTATTATTAAAAAATTTTTTTTATAATTTCTTGGGATTTGGTTAGACTTTGGTAGAAGTAGTTTCTTTGATATGGTATACCAGTTTATTTACTAAAGTAAAATTCATTGTTTAAAAATAGATAATTTTGATAATTTTTTTGATAGTATGAATTTTCACGTAATCAAATAAAATCTAAGATTCGTTTGAATCGTTTTCAAATTATGCAAAAAGGTTCTGTTTTTATTTCAATAATCTTTTCTTGCAGTTTCACTAAACATTTTTTTCTGATTTTTCTGTCGTTTTTATTTTCATTCAAATGTTTGTTTTCGTTTCATCGGTTTTGCTAGTTACATAATGAGAAGCTAAAAGCTTTTAGAGTGAGATGAAGAGGTAAGGTCGATCATTTAAGTTTGGTAAGTTGCTTCCCTAAGCCTTGTGCCTTTCCCTATACGATTTCCGTTCTTAAATTATGTCCCTCATTTCCATCCTAGCGGTCTATCAAGACTCAATCATACTTCGGGAATCCCCACGCCCGTCCTCTGAGAACTAGCTGGCCACTGATGACCGCCTTGAAGTCCCTGATTGAGTAAATTTCTGCTAACGGACGAAGATACACTATCGTTGCCCGTTACAGTACCTTGGCTAAGCGCAAACATGTTTTCATTCATAACGATAGAATTAACTAAACTCACATGGCTTTTCTTAAAAAAATACATATAGAGATATAGAGTCATTTAGAAAAGGCTAACGTTTTCAAATAAAGTCGGTTTGGCATTTCTGAATTCCGGATTAATTGCCCAAAGATAATTTAAAATTTTTTTTTTCTTTAGCTCTGAAAACGATTGTTCCTATGTCAAATTTAAATAATGCCAATTTTTTAACTGCTGTTTATTTCACAGCTAACCCGGCCTCTCCATTTATACCATATATGTAGTAATATTGCTAAGTTTTACACAGTAATTAGTAGAGACACGAAATTATTATTATTTTTTGTTATATTTTCTTATATATTTGTAAATATATAATATATAAGAAAATTACCTCTACAAGCACTGCTTAATGTAATGTGAAAGAAACGTAGTAAATTACTAAAGCAAGATTTTGTGGCTCTATGAGTTTTGTAAATCAAAAACATTACATTAATCGAAGCATTTTAAATTAACTCAGAGACTCAGAATTTCTGCCTGAAGAAGTCAAACCTTCAGAATTTCAACGATTTAAATTTAAATGACGTGAAGTATAAACAATGATTAGCGGACATTTAAACCCCCATAAGGCATTTGGTCGTGGCCGTATTTACGGAAGTTTGAAATATTTTAATGGTAAAGATGAAACAAAAGTAGACTCGTATCGTTCAATCAGTTTTCTGTTACATCTGTCAAAACTCTGTGAAAAAAAAAGCTTTAAAAACCTTGAACCAATTGTGCAAGTGCAAAGGATTTTACCAGATCACCAGTTTGCATTAAGAGATCATGAAAACATAGAATAAGTGTATAGGGTCGTATAAGAAGTTTGAACAAAACAAATACTGTGAAATATAATAGCGCATCTTCCAATTTAAATGAAATATACCCAGGCGTACCCCAAGGCATGGGGCAAGTCCACTGTTATTATTTAATTTTGTCAGTGAACCTTTCTACTTGAAATTATGTGACAGTTTCAATATTTGCAGATTATACTGCATTATTGGTTAAACATGAAAACTCTGTAAGAACTAGAGTAGACGAAATTAGACCTATTAGAAGAAATAGGTAAATAGCTTTCCAAATGGAGGATAACGGCAAACGAGCAGAAATCGGGACACATTCACATATTACATTCACCCTCCGTAAACAAACTTGTCCCCCAGCGAAGCTAAATAACATTAATCAACCTCAATGCGAAATCATTGAAAACCAAGGTCTCTACCTAGATAGAAGCTTCGATTTGATAGAAGTTCGGAAAACATTTTAAATTAACTCTAGACTGCAAAATCTTGTTGGAGTAGAAATATAATTGAAGGAGTAGAATTGTTTTGCTATATTATAGCTCACCGAGAGGAATCTCGATCGTGTACACATATTATTTTAAACAGTATGTTATACAAGTATGTACGATTTATACATAATGAAGCAAAAACGAATGAACTCACACGTACGAGTTTTCATTTCATTTTGTTTCATTATGTATAAATCATACGCAAGGCAAAGATATACTTTCAAAATAACATAAACAAAATAACATTTTTTATTTGCACTTATTAAAAAAAAATATTGAGCGAGAAATATGTATATTGAGCAAATAGACCAAAATGTGGTTTAGGTTATAGCTAAGCATTATAAACTGCCACTAGAAATATGTTTCCATTTGTAATGACATCGATAATTTGATTTAACAATGAATTTTCCTTTGATTTAGGCCTGTGATAGTGGTTTCCTTGTACTTGTATTAACCTGCAATTCAATTTTTCTACTAGCTCACTTACTTAAGTAGTCATCAAATATTTTTATTCTGTCGTATCATCATTATAATTTTTTATTCCTTTAATATTGTCAGAATCGGTTTAATGCGATCCTTTATCAATGCAGGGAAAAGCAATAGAAACTGATATATAACTTTCCTTTATTTCATTATCTCTGGAATGAGTAACAAAGTTCTTTCGTTTTCACAAATATAGTAAATAAATAATTTTTTAAATTTATGTTATAGGCTTTAATAGCTATTAGTATTAAAACTAAAATTACAATTTAAATTATCACACTTCATGTTCATCTCTTTGCTGAATAAAATACTGATATATCCGGATCGTCGGTCGAATATATTCAGTATCACATTCCTTATCCAATCATTATACCACCTACTGAGAAGGTAAAAAAAAAAAAAATTAAATGGTTAAGTTTAAGTATAAAGAAATTTTGTCAAAACAAAAATAATGATTTGTATGTAGCCTAGCACTTACTACACAAATGGAACAGGACATCATGTTCATGATTAGTTTTGTATGAACGTATGGGGTCCGTATTGAAACTTCAATAAGCATTCCAATACAAAGCGCCTCAGAATTGGACGATAAAACGAAACAGGGTGGTAGGGGAGCCTACCTAAAATGGTATCACACACCGGACTATTCACAACAAAACGTTTTTATCAATTTTTGTCACAAAGTAAGTCGCGTTTATCAAAAAATGCACTTAGCAAAATTTAGATTTCTAAAATCGATGCTTTGTCAGAAATAAAACAAAATGATGAACACAATGGTAAAGTAAAGTATAACAATTTTTTTATGCAAATCTTTTAAGCAAAGCCCGAATTAAACAAAATTTGTGGTATAAAAAGAAACACATTTTGTAATTCATGTTAGTAGTTCCATACATACATACTCGAACGTTTATAATTAAAATGTCAATAAGCTATGTGGCTTATTCCCATCGCATATTCGCTCGGGCGTTGCCATTATATAAGCCATAAATGGAATGCATTTCATTTGTGGCTTATGTAATGGCAACATCCGAGCAGCAGCAAGATAATACCAGAGACGATATCCAAATGGGGAACGCTTTTCCGATTGCAGAGTATTTCAAAACGTAAATCGAATGTACAGTGATGGCGAAGTCCTTGGCCGTCTTCTCAAGAAACAGCCGGTCAACTTGATATAGACGAAGATAGAGTAATTGGAATGGTGACAGACGACATCTATAAGTGTTCGTTGGTGATCAAGGCATTTGGGGGTGCACGACAACGCTCCATGCCATCGCAATCCCAGCCCCCACGGTTTATTACTTATTCCGGTTGATGGCGCATGGCTTGGCAGAACTACACTTGGCCATTTTCCAAGAAGTGCAAAATTGTTTCGAATAATGGTTTCGGTTCAAAGATGCATTTTATCGTCCTGCTATTCATGTATTGCCAGAGCTGATGGCAAAAATGTGTAAGTAGCAAAGGACAATAATTTGAATAAACCATTTCTATTGAAAATTTCTATTGAAATTTTCCATTTTTCATTTTTCAAAAAAAACCGGAAATTTAGTTGTGCACCTAGTAATATAATAATTTCTCGATGTTCTCCAAATAACAGAGAATAAGCAACGTGATCATCTCAGGATTATACATTATATTTTTGTCACCACACATTAGTATTGGGGGAATACTTGTTGAGGTAATATTGACGCAAAATAAACTGTTTCTTTTTAAATCAAAGCCATCTGGCTGGGATTAAATCGCGAGTCGTGACCCTGTAACAGAATTCTATCTAATTCCGTTACAGACCTATCCCAATAGTACTAATTTCCCAAGAGCATGACCACGAAGATAATATCTTCAATAATTTCTACGTAATGTGACCGTCATGTTTTAATTTTCTACATTTTTAGGGTTTATTTAATTGAAGGTAACATAATTCATTCACATTAGAATATTTTATGTGCCGTGGTTAAATGAACTCAAATATGTTGATGAAGGTAATTTGATTATGTCGTTTATGCACATATTGAAAGGTAAGTTTCTTTATACATATGCATAGGTAAATGATAATAACCGATGCAAAAATTGGAAATGTGGCATTTGTTGTTGTGGTCAATTTACCGATAATGCATAAATTTAACACGCGCGGTAATTGATATTCATTTTTGGTTTTATAAATTGTTTCAGAGTGAATTTTCAAGTTAAGTACAAAAAATAAAAAAATTTTCCCCCTCTCAACCAACTTTCTGATAAAAAAAATAGTAAAAACCGCGTTTTTGGAGCGAGTGGTTTTGGTGGATGGATCAGTAGGGGTTTAGACAGAACAACGTGTGGTCAAACAAGTTTTTTTGTCTTTGTGATTGTTTAAAATTTAGTTTTAGTGATTTTAAATATAATAAAATGGTGTTTGTTAAATTAATAGACCGTGTTTGTTGCTATTGTTTTTTTGACGTGCAGATTTTTGATTTGGTAAGTAAAGGAGTGTAGGGAGTTTAATTAACACATTAAATAACGATAGTGATTTAACACCGACTGCCCGTGGAAAGAAATTGTTGACGTTAAGCGGCGCTTTTCTTTTCTGCTGACCTCGATAGCATACCACTATCATCTTTACTAACACTACCCACCCCATTAGAGCCTACGGTCAGCTTTGCCCAAACGATGGCTGGATAGGCAAACTACTATTTCGGGGTCCGATAATACCCCAATTCCCATTTCCCCCCATTTAATTTAATTATTTTTGTTTCTATTGCGGTAAACTAGGCTGTTACCGGGGTACCCCGAAACCCACACCGTTGCCCTCTACCAGACTAAGCTGCGGGAACCAATGCCGCATGGGGTACCATTCAGATAATGGCAATTCTGTGAAACTGGGTTGGCTTTAGCGGTAGCTAAAGTTTAACCCGTTTCAACCCTTTGGATTATAACACTTGATGGTCTACATCTTAACTTTAATATAAATCAAAATTTATTTCGATCCGTTTATAACTAAAATATTACAACGGACAATATTTTAAAGACTATTTACTCCAAAACCTTATACATCAGAAGAGTAAAAACCATTTATTATAAATGGAACAATAACCAACACTCAACATTTTTGTTGTACTTTATAATGATTATGTCCAAAATGATAAAACAATAAAGTGTTATTGTACATAAACTTTCACCGCCTCTTTGTTTTTCCCACAAAATTTATTATTCTTGTGTTAAATGTTAAAAGAACACTGCTTATCAGCACAACAAGAATAAATGTATAGCACCAACAACTGGCACCCTTAAACGGAGAGCAGGAATAACACTTAAATTATGTCAATCAAAGTGTCATATAATAATTTATCAAATTTCCAATTTTTTACGATTTCAAAATCTTATTTTTGTATCGTTATCTTATCATTAGAAAAAGATAAATATACTATCATTATCACAAAAAAACAAAAATTAAATCATTAATCATAATAAAATTATTTCAATTTTAATGCTTTTGTTTTTTTTCTATTTCGTATTACTTATCATATCTTCCGTATTTTGCTGATTGAATTGTTTCTATTTCTACTGTGTTGAAAAGGATAATTGGATTTAAATTTTCAATTAATTTATTTGAAATGAAGATGGATTAAATTAAATGAAATACAAGATTTATCTAAATTTTATTAATTTATGACAAAGTATGCGTACGATATAGACATCTGTCAAATCCCTGGCATTTAAAGGATTTTTATTTTTAGCCTTAAAGGTACGAGAATAATTTAATCAGATTTTTGTTTATGTGTAAACCTTAAGATGGAAAAACCCACAAGAAATTTGATTTAATAAATACTATTTTCAATTGAAAAGCTATAATATTAAAATGTCAAAAAATCTGTCAAATATAATCAGAGCTGCTGTGCTTATTCAGTATATTTAAAGGAAACGTCATATTGTATTATTATGTAAGAATATAATATGTATATTGTACATATAAATCAATAAAATAAAGTTGACATTTTGAGTGTTTTTAAGAATATTAATCTATTTCGAACGTGTTTAAGTTACGTTACCAAAATCGTGTTATATTTTTTCTTGGCCATCGTTTTCTGTATGTATAGAAGCACCAATCTGTATCGTATACATTGTTTACAATCTACGAGTATGATGTAAAACATGCCAGTGAAGAATTTTACTGTTGTAAAATTTCCAAACTATCGAACTGTCGAATATGGGTCTCGCTGTCTTTCAGCCATGTAATAACACAACATCGTATTTTTTTCAAAAATATTTTGCTTTAAATTTACCTATATAAATGGCTACTAGATTAATTTTGCCAGGTCAATTCAAATTTAAACACAATTTTTTTAAGAATGTATATTTGTTTTGCGATTATAAAGTAGAAATACATCAAATGCTATTGTTGTGCGGAGCGGTTCGGGGATTGGCTATGGGGAACTTCATGTTCACTGTGGATTATTACATTTTATTAACATTTGTATTGGTGATGGTTCACATTTATTTTACAATTTATTCTAAATTCACAGAACTTAAATTTAAACCCTTAAAATAAATTTACTAATTACACATTACTTAATAATTACTGGTCATGACTTTCCATAATTACTGTTTATAGTTTACCTTAAAACTAAAATATTCGTCTAAAATTTAGAGGAAATGAAAATGTTATACACTACAAAAAACAAATGTACATTTGCCGAGGTTGCGAGGTTGCAATTTCATATTTTGGGCGCAATTGTGTTTATTTTGTTAAAATTTAATGACTTTACTTAACAATGACTTACAAATCGATTTTTTCCGGTATACATATTACCAACCATTCGTCCCCTTTAGAGAGAAGTGAAATTTTCTGGAAGAAGATTTTTCTTGATGAAATATGGTTAATCGTATATTGAAATATGCGTCATTTAAATGTTCTCTTGGATTGTTTGGATGTCTTCTAATATTTTAGTTCTGTTTTAACCTAGATTACTTATAATTTACATACATATAATTCTTTTTAACATTATTTTCTTGTTTATGTACAATGACATTGCTACTAGAGTGTTACATTTCGTAATTGTTAAAGATTGAGGTTTTCTATGTATCATTTTGATTTGAATTGTATTAAAATATATTTTGTATGCTATGCAGAAATTTATGCTGCGTTTTTTTGAAAAAGCTGCTATAGACCGCGATAAATTATATTTTGATTTTTGTGAATTGTTTAACATACAAACAACTCTTGACATTATGTGGAGTACAACAGAGTTCATCAAAAAACTTAATAATTCCAGAACTGACGAAACAGGGACATTTTTTTAGTACACAATTGTTTGATTGTTCGTTACTTCATTTACAACTGGAAATTTGAAAGTATGAAAATTAAATTTCTGAATTGTATTTTTAATAAGAAAAAATGGATACCTTAATGTTTGCTGGTGAAATTAATTAATTTATTTTAATATTGGATATTGTTGTGTTTAATTATAAACCAACAATTAAATGTCAAAATTATTGACTTGAAGTTAGTAAAAGTTGTTGTTCTAAATTTTTTTTGTCTAAATTCCTCTGTATTTTACCGGACAAGTGGTGCAGTGGTTAAAGCTTCGGCACTTGGACCGGGAGGTGCTGGGTTCGAATCCCATCAGAGGCTAGATGCAAATCGAATTTTCATCATCGATTACGATCGGTGATGCTAATAAATACAACTAAGACCCTCTGATGGAGTGCAGAATTCCGTGTCACGCGCCGACCCACCTTCCATGTCAATGTACAGGTTGACATGGAGCTTGCAATGTGCAGGTGGTATACTGTAGTTGTGTGAGTAGGTGAAGTAGGTGGGTTAATGATGTGGAGTGAATGAGTGGTATCACAATGAGCCTAAAAATTGCCCTAAGTGTGCAGTAAGCAACCACTGAAACCTTCCCTATATTTTATCACGGTCTCGAACACCATATTTCAAAAAAACGCAGCTTTAGTAGTGTTATAAATATTAAGAAAAATTACAGTACGTTACAAAAGTTGCTTATGAATGAGATCGTTTTGTGATTAACGTTTTACCACAGAGAAATAAATCGCAATTGTGATTTATTTATTTCTCTGTGGTTTCACGATGGTCTATGTAATGTTAAATTTAAATTGTTTTAATATTGTTTCTTTATAATTTATCGCTAATTAATTTAATATGTCTAATTATTATTTTTGTTTGACTAGAAAAAAATTAAATAAATTAGTTAGGCTTTGATAATGCCATTTGAAAGAGAAAAGGTGTTCTTCAAAATTGTAATAGCTGATTTTGGTAAGTCGTTTAAATAATATTTTGTTTTATTGCAAATTGTAATGAATTGTGTGATATTTTTTATCTATCCTATTTCTCTTCTTTTCACTCTCCTTTGGATGCAAGAGTTCAATAGCATAATTGCAGTAAACAGTTCTAATTTTCTTAACGTTACCATTCGATGAGTGTATGTGCTTATTCTTATTGGACTGTGAACTGAATCTTGTGATGGTCATCCTGGCTCATATGATTGTTTGTTAAATTTGACAGCTGAAATTATTGTGCGATTTATTGGATGATTTGATAAATGTTTGATTTTCGTATTACAAATTAGATTATAAGTGTTTGGGCTTGTTTGGTTATTAACTAAGTGTGGTGAAGGGACGTCTATGCTCGAATAATTGTTAAGTGATTGATTGATTATATTATGAATGTCTTGTTTCATTTGCTTATTAACTAACTACGAGTATGTTGAAAGGGTTTCTGGGTTCGGATAATTGTTTTGTGATTGATTTATTGATTGATTGGTTATATTTCAGTTTGAATGGTTATATTTCTGTTCTGATTGGTTATATTTAATAAGAAAAAAGGAGGGATAGCAGGTAAGCTATTAGTCATCGGCTGAGTAACAAAATTCAAGGTATATTGAAGTACATTTAATTACTCGACTTTAATTATTAGTTATGCTATTAAGAGTGTGAGAATAGAACTGGGCGGGATCCGTAATTGGTGAGAAACGGATTTCTCTGTTCGTTAAGAATATTTTGGTAAAGAAATATGGATTTTCGAATTTCCTAAGATTCTAAGGTATCTAAACGTCTGCTTTTGGGTTGTATATGTAATATGTCTAAATTGTTTAAGTCAGCTATATGATTTTCTAAAGTAAAATGACTATGGAAAGTTGATTAATTGCAACCAGATAAATGTTCTTTAACTCTAACTCCAAAATTGCGCCCAGTCTGTCCAATATACGAGAAACTACAGTCATTACAATTAATCCTATAAACACAAGAGTTAGAAAGGTGATCAATTATAGGTTTATTGTTAAAACCATTTTCTTTATTTAGTTAATTTAAAAAAAAGCAAAACTAATATTGGTATAATTGGACATGATGTTGCTAATCTGTTGGCTAGTTTTCCTATGTACTCTAAGCGACGCCAATTTTTCCGCGTTGGGCTATCCGGGTGGATAAATACCCGTTAGAGTTTTACGCTTTAACTGTTTATTCAATAACTTTAATATAATCTTAGTTGCATATCCGTTATTCGTTGCTATTTGTAGAATTATATTAAGCTCTATGTTTTAATTTAAATCTGGTAAAGCGGTATTTATTAACCAAGTAAGGAATGAGTCACATTAACCATACCACCATAGGCATCGTGTCCAGTGGTCGTTTTTACTATTAGGAATATTAATAAAGAGTAATAAATATTGAAGTATTAAATAATAAAATTAAAGCAGTTTAATCTAATGATTAGTATTAATTAATACAACTCAATTTTGCTGGAAAATCTTAAATAAAATTATTCGAATTCAAACCACCAAACAATTAGTACATTAGAATAGTACTTACATTCAAAAAAATCTCGTAGCTGAAATTAAATAATCGATTTCGATGAACTTTGAAGAAACGAATAGTTCATTTGATTAAATTTCTTCGTTTTGAAGAAATTGTGATTGAGTTGAAGAATTGACGTTACAACAAATTCTACTAAATTTTGATGAATCAAATAAATGTATTCAATTTAACAAAATTGTCAACCACCTTTAGAAAAAGAGTACTTTTGAAGAAATATCTTCAAATTGACGAAAGGTCGGTTATAATATTTTAAACCATGAGGAAGACCGCTTTTAAGTCAATTCTAGGCGCATTGGGTATTCGGAAATATCTAATACGATTTATTTTTATTTTTAAAGGAATATTTCAAGCACATATTTCGTGTTAAAATTAGAATAATAAATTATGAAATTTTGGGTTATTCTGGGTAATAGCCAGATAGTGTTTTTACATCTAGGTGAGTTTACCAAGACGTTGGAAGTTTGGTTTCAAACTAATGAAACATTGAATTCATTATTGATTGATTGATTGATTAAGAATCTACGACCAAGTTCTTACACAGGATCTCCCGGGTGACGCCGGGTTCACCGTACACTATTTTTTACACATAACAAAACCGAAGGATTGGACAACGTTAGTAACACCGAGACAGCACACAACTCGCAGCATCGCAGTTTAATTATATGATTCTTTTAAGTTCGTGTGTTTTTTTTATTGAATGAACATATGTATATTAGAATGATAATTTATTTTAATGCTCTTGTGTATACTATATTTTTGGTTTTGCCTGGTTAGTTGGCGGGTTTTCCGACGCGTGAACAGGCCAGGCCACATATAGCTGTCCCTGTGAGAAGCACGGATATTGTAGATTCAATCCACAATCTTGAATCGAGTGTCCTTGTGCTTTATTAATGGTTATTGCAAATGCGAGTCGCACTAAAAATTGCACTTTTTTAAATTCGATTGGCATATCGGCCGGTGTCATTAGTATTCGCGGTAATTAGACACGTTCTCCTTTGAATTTGCAAATCAATATTGTTGTTTCGATATAATCTTATTCATCAATGTTTTGTCTGCAAACCTGGTGCCATTACACAGTCAAGGCAGATCGATATTTCGAAGCACAATGATGGGTGTACCAATTTTCATTATCAATTCGTGTGGTGGTAATCCTGGCAAATCAAGTGAACTCAGGAATTCGACCGAATAATCGACAACTTCTTCTTGATCCATGACGCAATCAACTGACATAAACGTTGTAGAATTGCCAGATATTTGATTTTGAATAGCTGTGTTAATATCATTGACATCATTGTTTTTGGCCACTAATAATGCACGTTCGCTTAGCCATTGGTGATTTTTGTAATTGCAATTATTAACAAAGTAACAAAAATTTGGAGGAATGGAATTGCAATTTGTGGTGCAATCGGTTGCCATTTTACCGTTTCCAAGATCTAAAAGTAGCTTGCCGAATGGAGCAGCGGATTCGTCTTGTTGTAGTTGGACATGCGTGTTGGTGGTCAATATAATTTTCTGAATATTTTGCCAAAGAACAGATGATTTGAGACATGCGTTTAGTTCATCGGCGGTGTGGAACGTGGTATAACTGGTAAATCTGACGAAAATCACCATTATTACCTCTCAACTTTTGGACCGTCTGATTGATTGCTTCCAAAGATTTTTTGTGGGCCATTGTGCATTCATTCCATACTATCAGTTTACATGTTTGCAAAACTTTTCATGGCCGAAATTGGAAGAAGTTGATCTTGACAACATTTGGTTCCAACAAGACGGGGCTACGTGCCACACAGCAAGTCCAACAATTGAATTATTGCGAGAAATGTTTGGATCATATCACTCTTATTGGAAAACCCTATATATATATATATATACAGTGCTGGGAAAAAAAGTGGACAAACATATTTTATTGCAAATTCGAATCTTTTTTTGCTAAAATTACAAAACTTTTGAAAGCAGTTGGCTTATTGGTTCATTTTAAATACATGTATGACCTAATATTTAAAAAAAAAATACCTGCAATTTAGGGGCAAAACCCGAAAAATGCCAAAATATTCAAAATACGTTGATTGGAGTTAAAGTAATGGAATAAATTAAGCACCTATTTTTTAATTTTTTTTTTTTTTTGGTTTTTATTGATTTATAGAAGTTCTATCTTTAATATTGATATTTTGTTGGACCGCTATTTGTTTTTATTAAAGCGACATACCTCCGATCCATTTAATTTGTTAAATTTTTCAAAATCGTAAGAGAAAAAATCGTCATCAACAAACTTTTTAAAGCTTGAATCAATTCTGGGCGCTTTCTTGCTACTTTTAGCTTTATTATAGACCAAATATTTATATATATATATATGCATATAAATTTTTTTTTCGATATATGAACTATTATTCAGAAGAATCTGGGAAAAACAGAATTAAAAGTCTACGAAAATAGCAACTTTTTCGCTTTCTATGAGCTCATCAATGAGCTCTAACAAGCGTTAGATTAATAATTGATCCTAAACCACTTCTACAGTAAGAGTGAATGTATCGCTTTCATTTAGCAGGACAATGTCTAATACTCAGAATCAATATACATATTATACCGGGTGTTTCTTTTAAACTGAGACGATCAAATATCTTGAAAAAAGAGTGGCTCTACGGAAAAAATATCCATAATCAAAATTTAATCATACCGCGGTGGAAATACATTAGTGCAAAAAAAATAGTCCCCCACCCCCCGCTTTGTAGGTGGAGCGGGGGTAACTTTTAAACTAAGATTGGAAGCCATATTTTTTATGGCTAGATACGGGTTCTACGACTAAAAGTACGTATGATTTGAATGAAATATTTTGTTCGGTTCATGATAGATGGCGTTGTAATCGACGAAATTCAATTTTTTCAATTTCTCCTTCTTAGAACACACGCATTCGATTCTGCAATACGTTTGAAATAAAAAACATCACGTTTTCATTGGAAATACTCGAAATTCGTCATCTATTCGTCAATTTATTTATTCTGTTTTGTCAATTTATTCTGTTTTGTAAATCACATTTAACGTTTGTGTTATTTCTTATCTTCATGTTTTTCGTAATTGCAAAATAAACGATAAAATACTTTAGAATGGAGCGTTTAACTGTGCCAGAGAAAATTGAAATGGTTCTGGTTTATGGAGAAGCTGGCAGAAATCTTGAAAATGCTGTTGCTGTTTACGCTCAACGTTTTCCGGATAGGATTCGTTCACGTGCTTCATTTGGCCGTACTATCAAACAATTTATTACTGATGGAAATGTTCAATATATATATATATATATATTTCGTCGTATGTACGGTGCTACTTTGTAATTTATATGTATACAAAAGAATATACCATGATAGAGTGAAGAGTTTCAAAATTAGAGAAAACGAAATTTTTCTTGCAAAAAGAAAATTATCTTCATGCAATTTTATAATTTACGAATAAACTAATTTTAAAGTTTTTTTGTAATTTTCTTCCTCTAAATGATGGTAGGAAACATCTTATGTTATTCATGTTCTATGTAATTTTTCTTTTATTTCTGTACTGAAAATAACCGAATATACATTTGAGATTTTTTTTATACGAGTTTAGTTATACCTAAGTACGAGTATTATAAAAATACACGAGAATAATTTTATAGATTTTGGATTTAATGATGTTGTTAAAAGTAAATTAAAAGGATTTCCATGTTACTTCTTTCTAATTCTGTTATTTTACTCTGGATACCTTACATTAAAGTTTCAAATTTCCATTGTGTATTTTATAAACGAACTTATGTATATAGAGAGTAATGATACCGTTCATATGTTCGCTGGAACTTAAAAATAATAAATATATGTAAAACTCAAATTCCGGTAAAATCATGTTCCATTTGCATTTAGACAATAACTACTCAATACAATTACTCTACTTCAGCATTGTGTATCCACATGTACATACTTTATAGCATGGCAAGATTTCTTTGTGCAATAAGTTTTTATTTACATGTGGCGATAGTGTACCGGATATGATAAATAACGAAAACAAAATATAATTTTGGTTGCATTATATCATGGATGATGAAAATATAAAATGAAAACGAAAATGTTTCGTACATTTTTTAATTTATATAGCTTAGATTAACATAATTTTTTTGCAATAAAAAAGACAATTATGTTCAAGAATTTGCATCTGTATAGAGTTGTTCCTACGTTTAAACAATAAATTCGAGATAAAATATGATTTCAAAAATGAGGAGCCAGAGAGACGTAACATTTTGTTGATCTTTTCACCTGTAGTAATTATTTATTCTTCTGACAAGATAGATTTTCTCTGTTATCACGATGCTAGTGCTTGCGTCTAGTTGAAAATTGAAAAGCTACGAGAATTATTAGAACAGAAAAGATAAATAGGATACTGTATAATTTAGTTTTCTGTTTACTTCGGGGGTCATTTATACATTATGTAGGTCATCCTTGCATATTCATTTTATGGAAATAAAATTTCAGTTGAATAAACTAAACTTTTATTTTCAAGAGAATACAATTTTTCAATTTTTCCTAGATACGGTTTTCAAATAACGATAACCTTTTGACCGGAATGCTCACAAACTCCTTGATTTATTACTTTAGTATTCTAATAATAAGATCAAAATTCGTTATACATGAATTCCTGTTTAAAATTTCAGCGAAGTCCAATATATGTTCCGTTTACCACAAAAATTTGGATATTGTAACAGTCTGTGAAATTTTGCTAAATTTTATTGGAACGACCAACACATCGGCTCCAGTATCAATTGCACGTTAAATTAATTCTAAATTAACAGCCATCCGATAGTTAGTGCTTTATCAGGGGCAGTCGCCACATCCCGATGCAAATTATTAAATATGCACTTTCTAGTTTATCGAACAATTTGCAGCCTAGTCTAAAATTATGAGCAGTATATTCGAATTTATAATGATAAAAACATTTAGAATTTAAACATTTATTGGAATGGAATGTGATTGTGAAAGATTCCTAAACCACAAACAGAAAATTTTCAAATTTGAAATACATATTGGCATGCAGTTATAAAGTAAACGCAAACACCAAAAATAAATGAAATGAAAGAACTGGCGAATTCATCTCGGAAAACAACAACAACAAAAAATGTATCACATGACAATTGACAATGTGAACTCGATCGTCTTTCCAATTATTTTGTAATAAAATATTCTAAAATATTAGGTTTAGCTGTTTTTGTGGCATTATGGTTTAAATAATATATGTACAGTACGGGGCACAAATGTTGAACTAGTACAACTGACATGCGCGGATATTCGATTTTAAAACAAACCTTTCGCATGTAACAGTGCAACAGCTACAATCGTGGGGACGACACACGCCCAAGAGTAAGCGTCAAAGCCGAGCCTAAAATTAATAATATTGATTGAATTCTTTACAAGTTTTAGTCGTTTACTACGACTTGATTTAATTGTTTAGGAGTTACCGAACGAGTCTGGATTATTGGTTAGCGTTTATCCTTAGTATGATAGATCCCCATTGTTTTACCAGATTTGTCACCGACTTCGTAAGACACATTGATAAATTTAAAAGCTAACTTTCCAGAAAAGATCTTTGACGCATTGCTTTGCACGAAGTTTCGAACAAACACCTGCTGCCCAATATTGAACGGTCTGTATCTATAGCACGTAAATTTGAAGATAAACGCTCAGCACTTTCTAGAACATATGCTTGGTTTTCCCCCAGATAGTGTAATTCCCGCAAAAATTTGTACGAAGCTACTTTTATCGACATTTATAGTCAAGTTTGTCAATCAATTTTAGCAATCTGGTTATTTCAGTCAGTTCTGAAATATGCTCCTCGGAAGAAGCAGACACAACTAATAGGTCGTCTAGATAAACAAATACTCGGTCATGCAGGTGATGAGGAATTATCTTGTCCATTAGTCGACATATCGTTTGGGCTGCATTACACAGCCCAAACGGCATGACGGTAAAATGGTAGAGTGGACGACCCGGTACTGTAAAGGCTGTTTTTCCCTCGACGAAGGATCGAGGGATATTTGCCAGAAGGGCAAATCTTTTAGATTCATGGAGCTTAGATACCGTGTTTTATTCAATCGACTAGCAACCCATCGATCAACGGCAAGGGATAAGCATCCTTCACCGTAACCAAGTTTACCTTCCTTGCATCGATTTCCCGTTTGCCATTTTCACGAGAGTTACGGGGGATGACCACGAGCTGGTACTTTCCTTGATGACGCCCAAACTTAGCATATGGTCTAGCTCCCGATATATATCTTCTTGTACTTTCGAAGATACAGAGTAATGGAGTGTGCCAGAATATGCGTCCTTCCCAAGCCAAATTCCTCACCTGACGGGAATTTTTGAACAGTTCCATTTAATACTTCTTGTTCCTTCTCATCCAAAACATGTTTATTGTCCAACTTAGCAGATGAAATATGACCATTGTCAAACTCATTTACCATCATTGGAATCAGTCCAAACCGCTCCCAGAAATCTATCCCAAAACACAGTTTCTGTGTAAGATTTGAAACGATGTGCACATTGTTTTAGATTTTTCACCATCAGACACCTTTGCGATTACATGTCCCAGTACTCGTTGTCGATCACTAGCAGTTGAAACTGAGGCCTTCATGTTGCGCAGTTTAATGCCATTTTCTTCAATAAATTCTACTGCACCTGGACCAAGAATCGAGATGAGACCGCGGTACGATATTCCATTAATTAAACATCCGTGTACGGCCTTTTGTCTTCGCTCGTGTTCTTCGTCTGAGATGATCTTCTTAATCTCTCTCCTTGTTTTAAAATATTTTAACGTCCGTTTTAAATCATTGGTTCTCTTAGTGGGTTGGATTTCTTCGGTTGAGGTTTGAGTTGCGACAGATACTTTCGAAATGGTAATACCTGTTTTCGCTGAAGGATTCTGTAAAATTCGGGATTTGTGTTTGCAACCAAATCTATCATTTCTGGTTTGGGACTTGATTGGTTTTGGGATCTCAGAGTCCCAGAACTCCTGATGACCTCTCTGGTAGTTTCCCAAAGCCTAATCATTGCGACACATTTTACTTTGGTGAGCTTTCTGGCTCCACAGCAAAACCTTTGATTTATTGGAACTGGACAGTCTTTAAATAAATACTCGCTACTTCTGCAATTTCAACATAGGTTTCGTAGGGTGTTATTTTAATTGTTTCGCAGATTCCCTACAGCACACACGGAATCATAGTTCGTAGACAGTCAGAATAATCGAATCGTTGAGACATTCCTTCACCATAATCAAAGGCTACATCAATAAGCTCGTTTATCTGGCATTTAGTTTGAAAAGCTAATTCTGGAATCCACGTATCTTCAACAGCTATCGATCGGTTCACTAAACTTGAGATGTCATTGAGTGTTTGTTTATAACCAAGCATTTAATTGTCCAGCCAGCTATCATTGAGTTTATTAACCTAAAAGTAAACAATAGCATTAGTACATTAATTAATACTACACATACTTACCAACTAATATAAATATTTAACCCAATTGAAATCAACCTAAAATGAAGAAATATCATATAAAATATTAATTTAATTGTGATTTTTTAAATTAGAAACACTTAATTTATACTTACCTTTCCAAATTCTATAAACGTTAAAATATAATGAAAACAACTTGTCAATTAACAGATTTTTTAATTATTATAATTTTAAGATGTACTAGATTAAAGCAAACAGTTAGTTCAATGGAATTAATAATATTAGTACATAACTTAATGTAATTTTGAATAGTACTTTTAACCTGGCAATTTTAGTATCATCTACATTAATTTAGCATTTAAAATTGACAAAACTAACGACCAATTGTATTGTAAAAAATAAATCAATTCTCTTAAAACTGGCGAACAAACAAGATTACTAAATTAAAGTCTTTCCAAGTGTATATTTAATAAATAATAAAGTATTATAAAATCTGTGCTCAAGTGTATTAAGCTAATTCTGTTAAGCTGCTTATTAAATTAAAGTACATCATATATCAAGTTGGTTCTGGTTCACATTCATCGGGAGTTTGTTTGTGCATAACGTAACGCAACAATCCAGTTATTCATCACCATTTTCCGGATTTCAACTGTATTTTAACCTACACATTTATCGGAATAATCATCGCTTCCACCGGCTGGTTCTCCACATCTGTACTAACAATGTTTGTCCAGTAAAATGTGATTGGAGCCCAGGCCTCATATTCCTTACCAATAAGTTAATTGTTTCTCAGTCATCGGATGCTCCAGAGGCAGTGACATAGGACAAGGATTTCTTTGTAGAAGTCCACAAAAGGTTCCCTCACTCGCTGTTTTCGTTGTTCTAATGCTAGTCTTATACCTGCATCCGTTCGTCGATCTTGGAAGCGATGTATGATAGCGCCTTTTAAATCATTTCACTTCACGTTCCTTTCTCGCCCCATTAATATCCAATACCATTCCCGGGCTTTTTCATTCAATAACACATTGGTATTTTTAACCAAAACATCAGTGCTGATACGATTTGAAATAGTTAAATTCTCTACTCTGTAGATAAATCATCCCATCGGGATCACACCACATTCACCACTAAACGAAATTGGCCATCTATGGATTTCAATGCGCCCCTGTTTTCTCAGATGTGTATCTGGAGGCACTGTAAAATCATATTTATGCGATGAAGATAGAACAGTAGATGCATGTAGGCCCTGATTTGCAAGTGCATTTACGTCATTAGAAAAAGTGGTATTCTGCTTACCATCAATTATCGGAGGTAAATTCAGTTTTGTAATGAGAACATCAACGATTGAATTTATCTGCTGTTGATTCAGGGAATTGCTATCAAGTGCATCTACTGCTACTTGGTGCGGATGCTTGTGTATTTCATTGGTATGATTTATAGTTTGGAAACTAGTACCAGGTTTGGCAACATTTTTATCATCTTGTCCACCTATTCCATTGAACTGGAGGTTGCTACTTCCAAAATGCGTATCTTCTTTACAGTTCTCATTTGTTATTATCATTAAATCTTTCAGCAACTTCTCAGCATCTGGCATGAAAATTCGTTTACTGCGTAAGTCTAAACGACTTACAGTAAACGAACAACAGCTGAATAATTTAGTGCAATTTCCCAGTAAGCTTTTAGCGCTATCCTATGCCGAACCAGTTTTCGTTAATTTGATCCTATCAAGCCGACCTGACACATGTTCAACTTCAGTCGCTAACACAGGGCCATAACTAAGTAAATTGAAAATAAGTACACTTCACACTAAAAAAAGATGCAAATTTCTTTACAAAATACATTATTATCGTAATACAAAGAAATATTTGCAAAATATTTAGAAAATTTACTGTAATTTTGAGGTATGTATTAGTCGTACTGATCAGTGACATATTTTCCAAACAAATGCAGTTATAACATCAAGCTTCAATATATTTATACGTATAATGTAAGAACAACGAGAAAAACTTTATTATTCCTGTAAACATTGATTCGCGTGCTTATTGTTTCAATATCAATTTACCGTATTATTGGTCCTATGTTTGATAAACTAACTAATTTTCGATAAAAAAAACGTTTATTTGAGAAATTTGTGAGAAATAGTTTTTAAGTTATTAGTGAAATTCAAAGTGACTAGTAAGAACCAATATATAAGTATCATAAGTAGAACCTTGATTATCTCTATAACGGTTACATATAGAATATGTGCTGTCATATAATTTTTTGTTCAGTGTCCTTCATCACTTCCCGATTTTATTGAACTTACTTAAGAGTCGCCCTGTATAGCATTTGAATAAATTGCTAAGCCGACTCCAACAAACTAAGGAAATTTACTTCTAAAATGTTTATCAAAAATGACAAGATTGTAAACATTAACCACAATGATAAATGATTTTTTGGATTCAGGTGAAAAATGCAAACCGCTATCAATTTAAAACAAAATTATTTTAAAATTATCTTCGTATAATAAAAAACGAAATTTTCCACAATCAATTTTTGTTTTAATACAATTACATACAAGTATTTGTTGTTTTAAGTGTATTTTTTCAAATTCTCTATAAAAATGTCCGTGAAGACAAAGAAATGAGTTAGAGGAAAATACATTAATCTTTTCTTACAATTTACTGTTACTCGTATGTATAAAAACAATTCGGAATCCCACATAGAAGGGTGGGTTGTGTAAAAAATCAATGTTGAATTTATTTCGTTTAAGGGAAGCTATTGTAATTAGGATTTTGCAATCAAATTACTGAAATAACTCAAAACAATTATTTAAACAATAGCTTATATTATCATAGATTTTCCCGTTAATAAACCAAACTGGCTAATTAATTACACTAACCGATTGATTTTCTTTTAACAGAAATGAAAGACACACTAACTTGAAATATCATTCTGCATAATGCAGTGCTCTACAACAGCAAAATGTTTTGAAAAACTGCTGAAAGACTGAAAAATTTAATTTTTCACCTGCTACTCGAACTGAACTTCACGTTTAAGTGTCATAATGTACATAAATTTAACTTTTATCTAAAAATTTAATAAATACAAGGTGAATAAAAAAATGTACAAACGAATTAAATTATGTAATAAAAATATATTATTATAACATTAATTCCAAAGTAAAACTAATAAATAAATTAATATTAATTAATCCCATAATTTATTATTACATTTGCAAAAGGCTAACAGCGAAAAAAATTTCGCAATTAATTTAATGTGTGGTTAATGATTAATATTTAAATATAAAAACAATAAAATTATGCATAAAATAGTTGCTCGTTTATTTTAACAAAAACAAAATGTAAATATTTTTTAAGCAAAATACTTAAATACTTTTTACTGAATTCCAAACTTAAAGCTCCAATAAAGTTTTTAAGAAAGTTTATAGTTTTTCTTGGTTTAATAAAATTTGAATATATAAAAACCGAAATAAAATACATATAACAAATGAAAGAACGAAACCATAAAGTTTTCATTAACATTAAGAATTCGAAAAAAAGAAAATATTTTATAAAGGAAATGGAGAATAATTATTCCAATTTGTCGACATAATTAAATTTAATGAGTTATAAATTTATAAAAAAAATCCATTTAGTATAATTTAATTTTCGCTTAACTGTTTTATTTAATATGAAAACGAGCTTTTAATTGGAAAACACATAAAATGCGATTGGAATAATATTATGTTGAGAATTTATGAAAACACCAAATTGTATTAAATAATGGAAATCGAATATGCTGCAAGACAAGCAGTTCCTCGTTTATAGCTTTAAAGTATACCACGCATTGTTCAATAATTAAAGATTTGTGCGTGGTGAGTATTAGGAAGATAAATGAGCGGAGTCTGACCAGTTCAAATTTAAATTTTTTTGTTGTTTCATGAAACATGAACTGAACCGAATCAGATCAAGCATAAAAGTCCGGTTACGCTAGCAATTTACCCAGCGTTAGATTTTTTCCTAGCCACATAGGTCCTTTAAATATATTTCTGGAAACTCGTTAATTTAATAATAACTTCTTAGAAGAAAAATAATAAGTATTATTTATTAATTCTTGCGATAGATGTTTGATCAGATTCACTAGTTTTACTTCATAAATCTTCATTCATTGAAGATTAATCTTCATTCAAAGTCAAATTAAACTGTATATGAGTTATAACTTATAAATACATTGTTAATAATTGTTAGCGGCACTTCAAATAATTTATACAAACTACTCCCTTAAATACTAATCACAAACATCAGTTAAAAACGGAAATACTTTCGGATAAGTCATATTAACCTAGAATGAAACATCGTTTTTTTTATTCTGGAATGCACTTTATGGATTTTTGATTAATATTCCTTAATTAAAAGAGGTATATTCAAAAAATTGCAAATGAATTTCAGATAAAATTGTTGAAAAAAATGTAAAGGGCCTAATCTTAACTGCAATTTTATTTTAAATTGGAATTAAAATACCAATGATAGATTGATGATTGGAAGCAAATTTCGAGCGGAAGAAACTTTACGAAGAATGGTGATTATTTTCAATTTTGTTGGAATAATTTCTAATTTTACATACAAAACAAAAATCAATTATACGCCATATAAAACTACAAACATTTTTTTATTGAATGGGTTCAAAAACCTTGAAATATCACATTTATATTTTATGATATTACAAAAATAGCAAAAGACTGATTTTTGTATTATAACAGCGTAGCGAATTTCAAAACAATATTCGAGTATTTTAGTTTAGGATTTTATTCTCTATCATCACATCAAAATTACTATATATCTCTAGCATTGATAGTCCTGTGTATCGATTTTGTCCCAAAATGTGTGAAACGAAATGAGTGTAACCGGAAAGATATAGTACCTAGTAGTATTTATGTTTATGTTGGTTAGTGACGCGCGTATAATTGGTTTGCTTTACTATACACATGCAAACCACGTGGCATTGTTTATTTGTTTATTCTATTAACCCTTGATGAGATTTTGGATTCTTATATTGAGGAGCGCGATTGCGCTCTTTGGCACTCAAAGGGTTAACCATTGTTAACGCCATATTATTGTGTTGTTTGAAAAAATTAAGAAAAATTCCTCATTTTGAAACAATATGATTGGTCGAAAAAATTCTTTAAACGAATGCAAAGACAAATTAACGCAACACTGAATCCGCCTTTACAAGATAGTGTTACTTTTTAAATATTTATGTATTTTCGATTTTTTTTTTAATAATTAATATTTTATTTTTAAAATTTATTAAATTTAAATTTTAAATTTGTTTATAAAATTTTACATATAACATATAAAATTAATTTATTATAGAAAAATATTAAATACATTAGCATGTTAAATAATGATACTCCATAGCTCGTGAGCAGACGTAATGTGTTGAGAAAAGGAAATAAGCACCATAACAATTAAACCGATTCACCCGGATCGCGTTATTTTGGTACTGTCCATCATAAAAATGACACAAATCCGAACAAAAGAAAAATACAAATACAAAGACATAATTGTGTATTATACTACTTCACTCATTTTAAATGAGTAGCTCACGGGACAAAATCGATATACTGGATTTTCAAAGCTTAGCCTAAAATAGTGTTCCAAGAAATGAGATTGATTTGCAAATTTCTAAAATGCTCGAAAATGATGTAATTGAGCCTAGCAAATCTCTTTGGAATTTTCCACTTCTAGTGGTTCCAAAAAAATCAAATACGGATGAGAAAAAATGGCGCATCGTGGTCGATTAACGAAAATTAAACGATATCACGATAGGCGACAGTTTTGCTCTTCCGAATATTACTGATATGTTGGATCAACTCGGAAAAAGTTCCTACTTGAGTACCATTGATCTAGCTGATGGCTATCATCAGGTACCCTTAGATGAAACGAACCGAAACAAAACCGCATTTAGTACACCTTTTGGACACTACCATTTTAGAAGAATGCCATTTGGTTTGAAAGGTGCCCCGGCGACCTTTCAACGCCTAATGAATTGTGTATTAACTTGTCTCAATGGAATCAAATGTTTCGTTTACCTCGACGATGTAGTTGTCTACGACTGTAATTTAACTGACCATAATAATAAAATAAAGGAAATCTTCGATTGCTTTCGTTTACATAATTTGAAAGTTAATCCCACTAAATGTCAGTTCCTCTGCAAAGAGATAACCTATCTAGGACACGTGATAACCTCTGAAGGAGTCAAACCGGACCCTAATAAAATAACCGCCGTAACAAACTATCCAACTCCCAAGACAACCCGTGAAGTAAAATCGTTTTTAGGTTTCGCTGGTTACTATCGCCATTTTATATCACATTTGTCCCACATTGCGAAACCCTTAACTCAGTTTTTAAAAAAAGACGTTGTCTTCAAGTGGGATGCCTTTTGCGAAGAAAGCTTTA
Organism: Nephrotoma guestfalica; assembly: GCA_963691935.1. NCBI lineage: Eukaryota > Metazoa > Arthropoda > Insecta > Diptera > Tipulidae > Nephrotoma > Nephrotoma guestfalica. The sequence continues at coordinate 150,882,271 of OY829914.1, read as the reverse complement.
ATAAGTTAAAGAAAGCGCTATGCTCACCACCAATATTAATTCGACCGGATTAAACTAAGAAATTCACAGTTACTTGCGATGCCCAGCGATGTTGCCATAGGTTCCGTATTATCATAAGAGGTAGAGGGTATGGATATGCCAATTGCCTTTTCTAGCAGAGTTTTGAATAAAGCAGAAAAGAATTATTCCGCTATAGAGAAAGAACTGCTTTATGTGGTTTGGGCCGTTAATCACTTTCGACCATATCTTTATGGAAGAGAATTTATTGTGGTTACTGATCATAAACCATTGATCTGGTTATGTAGTTTAACGAAACCCTCTTCGAAACTCACTCGTTGGCGCATTAAACTAGACGAATATCAATTTAAAATCGTACATAAAGCCGGAAAACTTAATATCAATGCTGATTGCTTGAGTCGAATCCGATTAGAACCACCCGATGAAAATACTAACGTCAATGTACTAACTAGAGCGCAAAAATTACGTCAAACTTCTGTTGATGATGGAAGTCACTTGTCAGAGAACGAAAAGTCTACCTCTAACGAGGATATCGTTGAATTGACAGATCAATCTGAAATAGAAACTGTAATTGACGAATTTCATAATAGTGCCGCAGGAGGTCATCAAGGAATATATCGAACTTATAATCGGTTACGTAAATTCTATAGTTTTCCAAATATGGTAAGTCAAGTTACTAAAATGATAAAAAATTGCAAATCTTGTCAACTGAATAAATCTGGTCTACCTAATAAAATGCCTATGAAAATTACTGACACATCATCGCGCCCGTTTGAAAAGCTCTTCCTGGATATCGTTGGTCCTTTGAATACATCCTATTCCGACAATAAATTTTTGTTGGCCATGGAAGATGATTTAACTAAATTTTCACTAGCCGTACCTATTTCAAATCAAGAGACTGAGACAGTTGCTCGAGCGTTCGTCGAAAATTTTGTCTGTGTTTTCGGGATACCAACTTCCATTCTCACGGACCAAGGCTCTAATTTCATGAGTGAATTATTTAAAAGAATCGCCAAAATGTTCAAAATAAAGAAATTAAATACAACAGCCTATCATCCGCAGTTCAATGGATCTCTGAAAAGATCGCATAGAACTCTTGTGAACTATCTTCGAAATTTTAGCAATAAGCTTCCACTAAATTGGGATTTATGGGTTCCTTTTGCTACGTTTAGTTATAATACTACTCCTCATTCGTCAACCATATTTATGCCGTTTGAACTGGTTTTCGGTTGTAAACCACAAATTCCTAGTGCCCTTACTCATTCTCAAGATATTGTTTATAACTATGACGACTATTATTATGATCTTAGATTCAAATTGCAACAATCTTTCGAAACTGCTAAACAAAATTTAATTGAATCTAAAGAGAAATCTAAAACCTACTACGACAAGAACTCTAAGGCAGTTACATACAACATAGGAGACTTGGTTTGCTTAAAAAATAAAGCTAGACAAACTAAACTGTCACAGTATTGGCTAGGTCCCTACGAAGTTCAACAGATAATTTCCCCCGAAAATACATCAATTAAAATCGGAAACACACTTAAGATTGTTCACAACAACCGATTGAAACCTTTTCGTGAATTCATGTAATTCGTATATAACCTTCTAATTGATAAAAACATAAAAACAAAAAAAATATCTTATTGTATGAAATTTTGTAATTCTTATTATTAATAAATATTTTTAGTCTTAAAAAATAAATATTCTGATATTCTAATATTATTATTCTATTATTTCTATATTATTAAAGCAACATTAATTGAATTATATTTCGAAATTTCATAGCCCAAATTATTTAGCACATAAGTTCTTTCTGAACCCGTTCAGACTTAAGATTGGATCTTAAGACTACGGAGGGAGGTGTTATGTGACCCCACTCGTAAGAAGGGGTTATAGCATCTTGACGGGGTTTACACTATTTTATTATTGTCTTAACAATCTAGTCCAGAATTAATTGCTATAATCCCTTACCCGACATCTCGTAATTTCTGTTTACAAAATTTGTCTTTCTTTTTGGGTGCGGATTCATACGAGTAAGGTCAGCAATTTTTAATTCTATTTAATTTAATTTTTTTTTATATAAAGTAAAAAATCATAAAAGAGTATTATAAAAATTATTATAAAAAACATTTTGCTTCGTTATTGCTCAATAAGACAATAAAGTCCAAAAAACGGAGACAAAAAGTTTAACTGAGAAGGAAATCAAAGAAGGACTTCAGCACCAAGGTGTCATTTGTATATAAAATAGAAACGGGTGGAAAACAAGTTAACGGACACAGCAGCAATTATCCTGACTTTTAATTCACCAGTGTTATCGGAATATGTGAGGGCAGGCTTTCTACAACTAAGTATTCGAGTGTACATTCCAAATCCGTTGAAGTGCACCGAATGTCACAAATTTGATCACACAAAAAAGAGATGCACAAGCGATCCTAAGTGCTACAAATGTAGTGAAGCAACACCACACAGCCAGCCGTGCACTACACTAAAATGCATAAATTGTGGAGAAGCACACACCAGCAACAGTAAGGAATGTCGAGTATATAAACGAGAATAGAAATAGTGAAAATTAAAACTGTAGATAGATTAACATTTCCCGAGACGAAAGCCAAATATTTTCGATTATATGGAAACACCACACAAGCTAACCAGACAACATATGCAGATACAATAAAAACCTCCTTTAACCCACCAAACACACCACAAAAGCCGCAATACAAAGAAAACAAACTAGAACAGAGAAAACCACAATCATATCAAAAAATCATTTCAACTTCAAGGCAACAACAGATAAAATTAAACCAACTACAACACAACAGCAACAAAAAGATCAAGTACAACGCAAAAGATTTAACTTTAATATCTAGCGGGCTGGCGGGCCAAGTCACTTGGAATGTCACAGATGAGAATTTGGGTAGTGATCATTATTTGATCAGAACATGCTTAGATGGGAAAATGTTGACATAGACCGCTAGGTCATTATGAATGGTAAGAAATGGGTCGAACGTACGAATGAAACTCTCATAATAAAAGAAGCAAATGAGGTTGACCAACTTGAGAATGAAATAGAGAGAGAGTGAATGAAATGTGCACTATAAATGTCAGAAGGAATGAATACAAGGTGAATGGTTGGTGGAACAATGAAACCAGTATTGGTATGAAAGGAAACGGATAGCATTGAGAGAGTTCGATAGATGTCATATGTCATGAATGGAGAATCAATTACGGAAGGATGAATGCAAGATTGAAAAAGGCTATCCGTAGAGCAAAAAGTAAAAGTTGGTGGGACTATGTGTCCAAAATGACACATAGAACTACAACTAAGGATGTATGGGATAAATTTAATAGAGTGAGAGGGTATAGAGCGCAAGGCAAAAATGCAGTGTTAGATGACAGAGAGAATGGAGGTGTCTGTTTACAAATGATTACGGACGTACGTAGCAATTTGAGGGATAGCTATGAAGTTTTGTTACCTGGTAGTGAAAATGAATTTATGAACGATATGTGTAAGGAATTTGAATGGGAAGAGTTCCGAGGGGTTTTAGTAATATCCAAATCTACTACCTCCGGAACTAACAGCGAGTTATAAAATGATTGGTAAATTAGAATTCGAAGCCAAGGCGGCCTTGCTTCGAATCCTCAATCAAGTATGGATGAGTATTCAGATACCGGAAAAATGGAAGGATCGGGATAGAAATCTGGCAACAAATTACAGGGGAATATGTATGTTGAATGTATTTGTTAAAATAGTGAATGGTATGATGAAAGGTCGTATAGATAAATTTGTGAATGAGGGAAATTTGTTGCCGGAAACCACCTTTGGGTTCCGTCATCATAGCCACTCTGCGAATGAATGTGTAGAAAAGTTTGTGTGGGAAGTATACAATGTATGTAGTGGCGGTATTTATGGATATAAAGGGCATATGATTACGTGGTTCCAGGGAAACTTTATCAGATCCTTATGGACTTGGGGTTTCCTTGGAAAATTTGCAAATGAGTGTATAAGTTCATGAATGAGAGAAAGTTAGTTTAGTGTGGTAGAGGGTGTAGGTTGGAAGGAGCGTTGACTATGGGCCTCCCCCAACGCAGTAAAATCTTACCGATCTCTTCAACCTATACACGAGCTCGATACATAGCTGTAACTCCTCGGGCAAAGTGCAATTTGCAGATGACTTTGTCGTGATGAGCAAAGGGAGGACCATCGAGGAGGCCTTGAGTTGGGCTCAAGAATGTGTGAACCAGGTAATAAATATTCGGTTAAAGTGAATTGAATTTGATGGTAAATTCGAGTAAATATTGTAGTATGGCTTTTAGAACGAATCGGATGGTTGATGTGCGAGTATATAATGAGCGAATTGAGTGTGTGAAATTGCCTAGGTATTTGGGAATCTGGATTGGCAGAAGAATGAGTTTCAAAGTGCATATGGAAAAATTGGCCGATAATTGTAAGAGTAGATTGAACGTGATTAAAAGGGTGAACAAACCGAAATGGGTAGCTCATCCGGGTGTGACTAATATGTTACGAAAGGCACTAGTGTCAACTAAAATTGCGTATGGAATGAGTATATATGGTGATGGGTCCAAGGTTGGGTTTAAAAAGTTGATGCTTGTGGAGAATGCGTGTGCTAGAGTGGTATTGGGAGCGATCAATTCAACACCAATACACACTCTGTGGTCTGAATTGGATGATTCGCCTCTTAATTATAAGAGGGAATGGATCACCGTGCGAGAGACTGTGAGAATGTTAACTTAGGACAATAAATTGGTGAATGAAATGAAAGAGAGATTGCAAAGAGAGACGGTTTACAAAAAGACAACAAGATCACTCGTAATCTTAGAAAATATTAACATATTCTCCAAGATTCGTCCGCCAAATCCGAAAATCCGTCCGAGCAATCTAATAGTGCGGTTGAAGTTTGGTGACACAACAAAAGCAATGATGAATGAGTTATCGGTTAAGAGTGATTTTTGCAAAATGCGAATGAATTATGTTGCACATGTGGAAGTGTATACAGATGCAAATGTGAATGATGATCGAGTAGGTGTGGGAATTTATATTCCTTCAATGAAGAAAGAGAAAATGGTAAGAGTGCATGACAGTATCTGTAAAATGAACGCAGAATTGATAGGGATTATGGAAGGGATCAAGTTGGCAATGACACAAGGGAGAAGGAGAATAGTGTTATTCTCTGACTCCCGGAGTGGGTTGGATATAATTAGTAGGGGTAACGGAACTCATGGCTATGTGTATGTTGTAATGCTAAAGGTAAAGAAATTAAAATTCAAAAATGTCAAAAATTGAAAAAAATTAAAATTGTAAATTTTGAAACGGGCTATATGGCACCAAATTTTTGGAGCTAGTGCCAAAAAAAAAGATAGGTGTCATGTAGTTTAATGATTTTTCTAATAATATTACTCTGTTCCTGATGACAAATATCAAACTTCTGCCAAATGGTATTATGATGGGAAATATGAAAGATGGGAAAAATGTAACTTTATCATTGCCATCAGTTTTGAACCACCTTACGCAGTAGCCAAATCTGGGACGTTCCGAGTCGTATACAAACCTAGGAAGTCCGACATAGCGGATCCTCTTTCACGCTAGCCGGTGTCTTCGATAAAATCAAAAGAATTTTTTGACGAACAAACGGAATGTTTCATTAATACAATTATTGAAGTGCAGTCCAAAGCGTAGTTAATATTCGAAACTGACAAAATCTCCCGGGATGATTCAGAAATTCACTTGATAATGATGGGAAAACAATCATTTATTCAACCATATTGGTCATTCAAAATGGAATACTGTTTTTACGAAAACATATTACTCCGAGACACAAAAATTGTTGCTCCTTCAGTTATAAGAAAGCAGTTGCTGAAAATTGGTCGCGAAGGGAACATGAAACGATTTATGAGGTTGAAAGTATGGTGGCCGAAAATAGATGGTGATATAAAGGATTACATAAGAAATTGTCATGGTTGCAGTCTAGTTACGTCTATTCATATTCCCGAGCGCATGAAAATGAAAGGATTCCCAACAACACCGTAGAGTGAAATTGCTTTTGATTTTTGCTCTTCCTTCAGGACATTATCTCTTAGTGGTCATTGACTACTACAGCCGATTTAAAGAAGTAATAATCACAGAGAGAATCACTGCTAAAGAAACGATTGGGAATCTTGAAAAACTATTCTCTTTATTTAGCATTCGATAACGGCCAATAATGGAAGACAATTCGTGAGTCGTGAATTCAAAAATTTGTGCAATGAACATGAAATCAGGCTTTACTCCATCTCCACGCAATATTGCGTATTAGCGCAAACGATCAAAATATTGATTGGCGGAAAGACTTGCAAACATATATTTTATTTAAATTTACGCCACATCCGACAACAGGTGTTTCGCCTGCGGACTTACTGTTTGGAAGACCGATTAGAAGCGGTCATCAATCCCTGAGGATTTGCCAGTAGTAAATGACGAGATGGTACGTGACAACGATTTAATCTAAAATAAAAGCAAAAAATACGCAGATACAAAACGTAAGGCCAGAACTTCCGGTAATAGGTATAGGTGATGTGGTTTGGACTAAAAAGCAATGAACGGATAAGTTAAGTGCTCCTTACAGCAACGAGAAATACAAAGTGATCAATAAACACGATGGTGATGTTATACTTATTTCGATCAAAACAGGAAATATCATTCGAAGAAACATCGCTCATTTAAAGTTGTGCCCGTCAATTAATTCAGGAAATGCAACGTTTTCAGATGAAGAAAATATTAATTCAGTAATACACCTTCAATCCAGCAAGTCGTCCGGATCTGGTCGTCCGCATAACTACGGTCGACCTCAAGTAGCGCAGACTAGTGAACAAAAAATGTTCACCGCCGATACCAAAGCTTAGAATTAATATGAAGCCAGTTCCCAGCTGTATTGCTGTGTGTCCGGATAAGTCTTGAAAGGAAAAGAGAGATGTAGTAGTCTACTAGGCTGCTACTATGGTAACCCTAAGGTTTCTGAGAATTAGGAATATATCTAGAGGGCATTGCTACAACTGACGTGGACACGTATAGATGAAAAAGAGGTTTTACAATTATTAAATGAAATTAGTTATTTTATTGATTCATAACTCTACACAAACAAATTAAATTTCTATTTTGTTCAATACTCAAACAAAAATCTATGTAATTCGAATGGTTGTGAGACTTTAGCAGTTCTGTGATGTAAGCTTGATGGACGTTACTGTATGAAAGTGAGTATTCCTGTATTTGTAGGACTATTCTATGACTGAAAAACTTTCAATAAATTTGCCATTCAGTCATGACAGATGTGAGCCAAGCACACATTTTTAGAAAGTCATTTTAGATACTCGTATCTACCAAAAATATGCAAGTTAGTAATCCTAAAATTGTTGATGTTATTCCACCTTGCCTTCTAAGGTAACAACTGCATTGTCGTAATATTATGTTACGACGTCATAGTAATATACAAATACATAACAAAACGCTAAACGCTTAAAAATGTTTTATATTAATTAACTGATCGCATTAGCGAGAGTAAATTATTGCGAAAGTGATCTATTTTTGATAGTAGAATTCACTTTTATTGTTCAATTGATTATGTACATATGTATCAAGGCGTCATTACAATCCAAAGATAAGAATTAAAGAATTCGCTTAGATATGGAAATGTTTTCAAGCGATAATACAACCACTTTGTATTTACGATTTACCCAACAAAATCATAAAATTTTGTAAAATAAGATTTATATCTCTAATAAATAGAAATTGGCATTAAAATAGTTTTAATTGGCACATATCTTTTATACCTATTTTTAGCTATCTCTTCTACATATTGTACATAAAATTCGAAATAAAGATTTAAAATCTTTTCTAATACAAAAGAAATGCTAGTAAAATTTATCTCACATATAAATTTCATTTATGTAATGTAATTTGTGATTTATATCTATACTCGTAGTTCTTTTAGAATTTTATTTTATTTTCAGCACTATAGATATAACAATATAAGATACTAAAAAGCTTTTGTAATATAAAATATAGTATAAATTTTAAAAACCATGATCGGAAGCTTTATTTTTTAATTATTATGCTTTCAATCTACATACGAGCGAATTATAAAATATACTGTGATTGTAAAACAATTTAGGTATTCAATTTTCTAATATGTTGCAGATTTTTACAAATATATGGTCATACATATAATACACCAATACGAAATGAAAATATTTAAATTGTAGATTTTCATTCATTTATAATATGTTTAGTTTCTAAATATTTTGTCTACCTTCGTGTAGAGACAGCAATTCTGAATACATATTATTTTTCTATCACGTATCTTTGCTTTTCTAATAAAAATATATTAGAAGCTGCAGAACATCGAATTCTAAATGAAAATAAAATCAGATGAAACTGCGAAACATCAATATTTATGTTTATTTTTTCTGCAAAACATTAGTGTTTATTTTATGATTTTCAATTCACTATGCTATTCGGTTTTAAAATGTTTTTTTAAATTTATTAATTATTTCACTTCTGTATTCTCATTTAAAAATTATTTTTGTTCTTTTTTAACAGCATCATAAATTGTTTTTTTCCATCATTGTCAATCAATTTTTTTGTATTCTACGCGGTAATCGATTTGACGTCTTATGGATTTAATTTTATTAAATAAGGAAGAGGTGACAAAAACAAGTACTTAAAATTCAACCAACACTTATCCCTCCACTTGCTCTAAATTTATGGAAAAATATTTAATTTGAAGTTTCACTCGTTAATCCGTCCAAGCTGGATATGGTTGTTTCCCATTCTAATAATTTCAAGTCACGATTGACGGCTTTTCTTTCAAATAAATGTAAAATAAGAAAAAATAATAATCGACCTCAAAACAAGTGTTCCTAACGACAAAAAGAAAAGTAACAACATAAATAAAAGTCGATTTCACACAAATTTAAATTATTTTTTTTCCTCTTAATCAATTTCATATGATTACTAAACTATTCTAAAAATATGTGCAAATCTTCGTGCAAGCTTATACTTCCAATGAATAAATTTCCACAGAAAATCACTAAGACCTCCCAATCTATGTAAACAGCTAAAGTGTGGATCCACCTGGGTCAAATAACTCCGAATTAGTGCAATTATACAATAGTGGAACAGAAAAATAACATCAGTGTGCTGTGCTGTACGAGCTTAGTGCAATATCAACCTTCTCAAATTCGAGAAGTTAAATGTAGGACAACACTTCGTTGGATAGTGAAAAAAGAAAAATTCCATCCAACAGTAAAAACTGAAGGTAAAATAAATACAATTCACCTATTCAGAACGTCCAAAAGAAAATAAAACAGAGTATTGGTGAAACTCTAAGTTTAGAAATTAAAAATTCATAATGACAACCAAGTCGAACCAAGAAATGCTGAGAATGAAGTAGGCCTCAACTAGCAGTTCATAAGGACCAAAACACAGAAATTTATAGCAGGAATTCGCGTCCTGTTCTAATGCTAACAGGATAACGAAAAGTGTATCGCTATAGAACATGAAGCGTTTATAGACAAGTTTTTGGATGCGATAGACCTATCGACAAACTATCACGCCATTGACAGTTGTCTATAGAAAAACCAAAACAGTCTCGATGCTATACTAAGATCTATAACCAAATTAATGAATGTTGAGGAAAGGTACGTATTGGATGATCGATCTGCCGAATTCGTAAAAAAATTCACCTAAGGTGTTTGAAATGCTGGCAATATTGAACAAATCATGTAAGTGTAACATATAGCTCTGGCCTATGCTATGAATGTGGATAAAATGTGCGTGGATTTGAAAATGTAAAATACAAATCGAGTGTTTTGCAAACGGATCTATATGGCGGGAATTGGCTATTGCATATCATGCACATATTGCATAAATTTTGGTCTTATATATAATGCGTTATTCGGAAAATATCCTAGATAAATCTTTTTTTAAATAGCATCAATCGTCTGTGACTTATCTTATATCAGAAACCAGAATTTAATCGGGTAAGTAATAAAGTTAACCAATTAGTTAAAGAGCATAAAGAAGCTTGTACTATAAATTATTTGAAAGGACTGGGTCCTGAAGCTGACCCAAATATTCTCTTTGGAAAACTACAAGAGACCAATAATCCAAGTGCCACCTATAAGGAACATACATGAAGAATGGGCGCGACGTAACGAAAAAAACTGTTTGCACAACATTTGGCATCAACATTTCAACCACACTCACATATGTACAATCTAGGATTGATCCTTAACCAGTCTATATCACGGAGAGAAAAAATTCAGCATACTAGACTTAAATTATGAATACAACCTACCAATTTGGAGCCTAGTAAAACTTTACTTAATTTAAAAATTCGTATACTTGGCTATAGAAAGTTAAAAAAAAAAAAATTATTAAGAAATTTTTGCATAATTTAAGAAAAAAGTGGTACATATTTTTAGAAACTTATACAGGTCAACAAAACTTTTTTTTATATGTAAGTAATGGTTTACTTATATTACGCTAGATGAATGGATACATTGAGAATTATTTACTCCACATTTAAGAAAATTTTGCTACTCTCATTCATATAATTTTCTTGAAAGAGGTAATTGATATACTAAAATCTTATTAGAAAATTTCATAATTTGAGAAATGTGTTTGTCAATATTTCGAACCTTGTGTTCTTAAAAAAAGAAAAATATTCTTAATTTATGCAAAAATACCGCACAGTTGTAGAATTTCTTTCAGGTTCTTAAAGAAAATTATACTGAAATGTTATTTTAGTTTCTTCATATTAGGAAAAATGTACTTAAATTATGTTAGAAAATTATGTAAATTGAGTTTAAAAGGTCAAATTTAAGAAAATTTTATTTCAAATCAAATTTTCTTTTCTTCATATAAGCAAAATATTGTAACGATTATTCAAGAAGTACTTCTTTCAAGCATTAATTGATACAAATTTATAAAAATAGTGCTCGAAGAAGCTGTCGTTGTCATAAAATAAGAATTAGAATTACTTAAATTAATGATCAAATATTTCACAATTTAAGGAAAATTTAAAGGAATTTCCAGATTTTCATTTGGTTTATAAACTACATAAAATCCGTTGACATATTTATTTTAAAACTGTTTTATTTCAAATCATTTAAAAATAATTTACAAAAATAAAAATAAAATATATAAAAAATTATTAAATAATAATATTGCTATAAAATATTCAAAATTATCTAGCATAAAATATTGATAGAATTGCAGTATAACATGTTTCTTAAAACTGAAAACAGCTGTTAAGTGAATTATAATAATTAGCAAGTATTAATCAGCTAATATTAATTATTATAATTCACTTAACAGCTGTTTTCAATTTTCCCATTAGAGTTGATAAGGATGTCGAATTAAAATTTCCTTTAATTTCAAATCTATAGATCTACATCAAACATCAGAAGTGTCATCCCACTAGAAATTGCAAATGAAATATGAATTTGAATCCCAAAAAGTTACCTGGAATCGAGCAAATTTCGCCAAGGCTGTTTAAGGAGTTATCAAAGAGAGCAGTCACTATGTTAACATATTTATATATTACCTCGCCTGCAAGGTTCCCCGTTTGACATATAGATGGTGCCACAAATTTAAAACCCATGTGATTTTTAAGTTCTACCAATCTTCAAACGATATGAGTCCAAAAATGCATTACATTCCGAACATTAGTTTACAAGTTATAATCGTTTTAGTTAATTATTTTTTGTTAATTTCAAAACAATGGGGAACAAATTCGTGTGTTGATTAAACACTGTTTTTTGATGGGAAAAAATACCGTTCAAATAAAGCAGTGGCTTGATAAGTGTTATCTGGACTCTGCAGCTGCACCAGGAAAATCTGCGATTGTACAACCACCGATGATGCACTACGCTCTGGACGGCCAAATCAGGCTGTGACTCCAAAAAACATAAAAAAATCCACGAAATTGTTTTGAAAGTCCGTACGGCGAAGTTGCATGAGATAGCCTACATTGTAAAGATATCAATGGAACGTGTTGGTAATATTTTTCACGAATATTTGACCATGAAAAAATTGCTCGTTCACCAAGAAAATGCACCATGTCACAAGTCGATCGCAACAATGACAAAATTGCACTAATTGTACATTGAATTGCTTCCGCATCCACCGTATTCGCCAGATTTTCCCCCTAGCGATTATTACGTGTTTGCAGATCTCAAAAAAGCTCTAGGGAAAGAGATTTGGCTCTAATGAAGAAGTGATTACCGAAACTGAAGCTTATTTTGAAGACAAAAAATCATTCTACAAAAAAAAAGAAATGTTAGAGAGGCGTTGGACTGATTGTATCGCTATAATAGAACTAAATTCAGACGATGTGTTATATAATGCTTGCTTTCGACTTACACATGTGCCTGAGTGTTTCAAGGTTGCTCAAAAACCAGACAAACCAGCTGATCAAATAGCATCGTAAAGGCCGATCTCTTTGCTACCTACTATTTCAAAGTTGTTTGAGAAGTTGTTATTGAAACGATTAAAACCAATGATTATTATACCTGACTTCCAGTATCGATTCAGGGATAAACATTCGATAATTGATTGAGTTCATCACGTGATTGCAATGATAGAACAAGCATTTGAAGAGAAAAAATATTGCCCTACCGTATTTCTAGATGTATCACAGGCTTTCGATAGAGTGTGGTATGAGGGTCTTATCTACTTGATAAGTACATTAGTACCACAAAATTACTGCCAATTGCCCGAGTCGTATCTCTCTAAACGAAAATTTAGAGCATCACAAGAAGAAACATACTCCAACTTTTACTCAGCCCTTCCTATATCTACTTTACACTTCCGACATATCGACAATGGAAACAACATTTATCGGAATTTTTGCTGATGATACCGCAGTATTGACATCAAGCGAATCGCAGAATCAAGCAGTTGAATACTTACAGCAAGCACTCGATAAAATCAGCCATTGGACCAGGTATTAGAAAATAAAGCTTAACGAGCTGAAATCAGTTCATGTAATATACACGTTGCGGCACAAAAAGAGCAGCAAGCGTAGCAAGCTGAATCTGCTAAATATCTCGGATTGCATCTCAATTCAAGATTGAACTGGAAATACCACGTTAGACAAAAATCAGAGCAAATTAAAAGAAAACAACTGCGGCTGTAAACGCCTTATCTACGAATCGAATTTAAACCAATTTGGACGTATGGTAATCAAGTCTGGAGCTGTTCTAAACAATTAAATAATTTAATTATTCAACGTTGTCAAAACAAATTTCTACGGGCAATAACGATTGCTTACCGCTACGTAACCAACGAGGAATTACACAATGACCTAAATGTTAAATGGATTGATGAAGTGATCCAGGAATTTGCCATTAAACATGAATGAAAATTATTACAACATACCAACAGTGAAGCAATACAACTTCTTGACATAACATAAGAACTGTAAACCCACACTCGCTCCGCTTATTTGTTTCAAATAAGTGCGTTATCATCATTAGTAATAAATTATCATGTGATAAGATTGTACTATTTAAATAAACAAAAAAAATTACATAGCAACGGCACTCTATAAAGCGATTATAAGGCCTCCAAAGTTGTAGTGCAACAAATTCAAAAGGAAATCGGAAATATCTTTTAAGCCAAGCCGCATATTTAGAATATACGGCGCAAAGATTTAATTAAAATTGATAAAATGTATCTCAAAGCGCAAATCAATTATAAAGACCAAAATGTATACTTCTCTCGGAAATCCGACAATACGTTTGACTACGACAAGTATAATAAACAAATATAATTTTGTATGCGAGAAGCATTTTGATAAAAAGTATGTCGATAACTATAGACTGGCCAATAATGCAATACCGTCTTCAAACATTTCGTCACAAGTGGATGAACCGTTCGTTATCCAATTTCAATGTAACTGTTGTAACTTGTCCAACATAGTTACGAGTGGATCTAGTGGGACGCAAACGGATCCTTTAGATGACGAAATCGAACTTTTGAACCTCATTAAAGAACAGTAGCTCTTGTGAGCGAAATAATTTATTGTTAGAGTATGAGGGCTGCAGCAAAAAACTGCATAGCTCAATTTTTATAAAAAAAATTGATGAAGTCTGTAACAACATATAAATTTCTAAAAGAACCCCTACAATTGAAGTTACCATTAGAGTTCGATTAATAAGTGGGCCACAATAAAATTTATTCCACCTGGGATTAATGAAATTTTAATGGCACAGCATAGTTTGTTTTTCACAAATTTAGCTGAAATATCGAAGTTATGTCTATTGAGTTTCGACGACGTAACTATAAAGCAGGATTTAACCCACAACAAGTTAACCGACAGAATTGAAGGTTTTTATGATGACGGAGAGGAGCCTAAGAATGAACTGGCCACTTCAGCACTATTTTTATAGTCAGATCTATTATAGGAAATTGGGAATATACGTGAATAATTACGTACTAATTAACAAGTCTTACACAGCTTTAAAATTAAGTTAATCGATTACAAAGAATATCGAGAAATTGATTGATTGGACTCTAGAAGCAAGTACTGAACAAGTGGCCCGGATAACACTGAGCCTATTCCTACAGCCTGTTTACACACAACAATAGGAAGGATAGGAAAGGTATATATTTTTTGGGCCGGAACGATCCGGTTTCAGTCACCTAGCGATCGTACGGCACAATACAATTCTAATCTACTTCTAATATACTAGAGGAAGAATAAACGCTTAATAGGTTTAATGGATAACGATCGTATTGGTATTCAACAATTGCTTCTCTAAATCAGCAACCTGGGAAAAAATATTATTATTTCAAGTGCATCTGGAAATTTCAAGAAATATAATTCTGCATTAATATTTTTCGGCTTCCTAAACAAAATGGATTGATTGAATCGGCCCAGTTACAGACACCTAGGTAAAGATGATATGTAGTAGCACAATGACAACACAATTCTAGTCTACACAATCAGCAATTAATATTTCAAAGATATATTATTATTTCACAAACGTCTGTAGATTTACCTGAAATTTAATTCTAAATAAATATTTTCCGGCTTCCTAAATAATATAAACATTTATTAATTTAATCCTCTGCAACTTCACAACTTAAAACATAATTTTCTGAAACCATATAATTATTTGAATTATATTAAAAATTATTCTAAAATCCATTAATATTTAACCCTTGAATTGGGCAACCCAAGAAATAGCAAAAAAAAATCTTTCAAAAAGTTGCAAAATATAAGTGACGCATCCCAAAGGAAATGATTCCTGGAAAACTAGTAATGTTATTCAATGCCAGATTACCTACCGGATTGGATATTTCAAATAAATTTAGCTTATTTCGCAAAAAATGCCTTACTAATTTTTTTTATCTTACATATTTATGCCATGCTCAATGTAACTTACCATTCCTCAACCAATCACCGTTAAACTAGAATTGACTGTGGTTGGTTGAGGAATGGTAAAGAATTGGATTGCACTCTAACATAATGCTCAATGGTACTAGGCCATCTCTCAACAAATAATGGTCAAATTCATAATGAATGGAACCAGGCCGTTTCCCAACGTATCCAATGTAAATTACATGTAATTACATGTAATGTAAATTACATTGGGTGAATCCACACGAGGACTCATTTGAAACCGGTTTCTGGCCTCAAAATACCATTCGCGTTCACACACAAATCTCATGAGTCCGGACTCGAATCGTTTTCAATGTCTTCGCATAATTCACCCAATATTTATCGAAAATAATTTACACAAAAATATGCTGATAAATGGAAATACCCACACACATTATAGATAAAAACAATAAATTTTAAACACATTAAAACAATATTGTAATAATATATTAACCTAATTATTAAAATAATTAAATATATATTAAGTTTGTTTTTAAGATTAATGTAAGAGAAATCTTAAGTTAAGATTTCTCTTACACTAATCTTAAAAACAAACCTTTTTTAATTGGACTATGTCCGTTTTGTTATGAATCCAAATTAAAACTAACTATTTTTAATTACAAAATGTTCTTATTCTAATAAAATGCTGATTAACCAAAATTACATACAAAATGCTCTACATTACGAATATGCTGATTAAACAAGTTTTATGGAAAATTACAATTTGATTGTAAGGAATTTGCTTAATATTAATATGAATCTAAACACGTGGAAGATGTATGTGTCCAAATCAGCGGGAGGAGACATTAAAATTCAACAAAAATTATCAACACAATTTTTTAAAGGTTTCGGCAATGGCATTCTATTGAACTTCTATATTCTACCAGGACTGAAAACGTTTGAAGGGACCGTAGGCGATGTGCTGTCACGCACAAGTAAAATTTACAACATATTCATTATGATTATTTTCTCCTACCATTACAGTCACAGTGTTAACGTTGATACTCCTCGGTGCATTATACTATCTCATTGTTTGTTTTGGCGCGGATAATGTACAATTTTATGATGTGGTCAAACAAGGAAAATTATGATTTTTAATTTTTTTGGTAAATCACGGCAAGAAAAAATTATTGGGAGAGCAATTAATTAAGAGTTCGACTTGTAAGGTCATATTCAGCATGGGTAATATCTCGTGATTTGTTTTGGAAATGATAACTTTAAAAATAAATAAATAAGATTGGTCGTGTAAAACTTAAGTTTAGAAATGAATTAAAATCAAATAAAATAATTAATTAATATAGACCTATATGAAGTTGGCCCAAAATTCTAGCCCAAAAAATTGCGTATTTAAAAGCTGGCAACACTAATGCAAGTGACGTGAAAAAATGAAACTATCGTGATAGAAAATATTAAGATACAACCGTTAAAAAATACTTAATTTTATATATACCAAACTAATAATTGTTCTGCCAACGAAAGAAAAACCCGCCATGTTTCAATGTCAGCCCAAAAATAAATCTGTCGTGATACTATCATTAAAGAAAAATATTACTGTCAACCCAAATAAGTAAAATAAAACAAAATATGTAGTTCATTATAATTCTATATCGGATTAATTCGAGTATGGCCCCTGAATATGAATAGCTTTTAAATACATCAGAGCATTATACGGCATAAACATTTATTGGGAAATCGGGGGATTAAGGGCTCCCCATAGTCATTATTCCGATGATTGTACGATTCAACGAAATATGTAGTTGATTATAACTCTGTATCGGATTAATTCGAGTATGGCCCCTGAATAAGAATAGCTTTTCAATTATAGGATACAAGGTGTCAGAAGATGCTGCTGGTGTTCTTGCGGTAATGCCCTTAAAAGATCTACTGGCCAAGGAGCGCCAAACAACTTACCTGCGTCATGGTCAAGGAACAAAAGCGGAGAACCACCGATTAGCACGTGCTGAGACGATTACTGTATGGCAGAGAAGATGGAGTGAGTCGACGAATGGTAGATGGACCCATCGCCTGATCCCCTGCATCGAGGCGTGGCTAAACAGGCGACACGGTGAAGTGGATTATCATCTGACGCAGTTTCTGACGGGTCATGATTGCTTTAGATCATAGCTGTTCAAATTCAAACACGAAGAGTCACCAGATTGCCCTTTATGCAACGGAGTGACGGAGAATGTAGAGCACGTATTATTCGAGTGTCCACGCTTTGCTGAGGAGAGAAGGAATATCTG
Organism: Nephrotoma guestfalica; assembly: GCA_963691935.1. Taxonomy (NCBI): domain Eukaryota; kingdom Metazoa; phylum Arthropoda; class Insecta; order Diptera; family Tipulidae; genus Nephrotoma; species Nephrotoma guestfalica. The sequence continues at coordinate 150,864,564 of OY829914.1, read as the reverse complement.
TGTACGTGGAGTCCAACGAACGCCAGAATATATAGTGGAGTTTATGCTGGCATCTCAAGATGGGTGGAAGGCCGTAAGCGGAAGTGTCTCACGGGTAATGAGAGAGTTGAGACGCCTCAAAAGAAGCAGAAATTCAGTGAGGAGTTAATTCCAGCCGAGCAGCGAAAGCTGAGCCTGCCTCGCGAAGTAATACCTAACGGTACTTCCACGGGGCCGAACGGCATGGTTTATCGGGGGTGGTGGTTTAGTCGGTAAGAATCCGACACTATCACGGTTTGATATATGGGTTCACGCGTGAAACCTATCAAAGGTTCCCCTCCTCCACCCATAAAAAAAACACTCACACACACGCCGGTAAGAATCCGGCACTATCACGAGTTTGATATACGGGTTCACGCGTGAAGCCTATCGAAGGTTCCCCTCCTCCGCCCATAAACACACACACACACACACACACACACACACACACACACACACACACCCACACACACACATATATATATATATATATATATATATATATATATATATATATATATATATATATATATATATATATATATATATATATATATATATATATATATATATATATATATATATATATATATATATATATATATACCATTACCAACCCAAATCTAACCATTTAAAAATTACCTATTGGCATAACCTTCGATGTAACACCTCAACATTATATCATGAATATCTACCATGCCGATTTTTCGCATTTTCTTTTGTGTATACGTATTCTACGTAGCCATGGCATATGCTTATGCAGTGGTTGAATGAACGTATATTTTAAGTTAATGTAACACGCTCGCTATGTTTTGAAAGTAATCAAAAATTGCAAGCATCGTGCAATCTATTTATTTGAAAAAAAAAAGGTTTCCCGTGGATCGATTTTGCAAAATTGATGTCACGTTTTTGGACATTGCCTTTATACATTTTTGTGATGAAAGCACAAAAAAATCGTCTATCATATGTACAAAGGGTGAATGAATTTGTTGGGAAGAGGAGTTTTTTAAGACAGTGAGCCGAGTGGTAGTGAAATTAATTAGTTACAAGTTAAAAGTATTTTTTGAAGTTGTGCTTTTTTTTGTTGTTTTGTAAAAGAGATTGACTGTGTTTTTGTATTAGTGAGTGCGGGTCAGCATAAAGAGGTACAGCCGAGAACGATCGGTAAGTATAGGGATGTGGTAGGAGTGCGACTTAATATCAATTAGTGGCTAGGTCCCTTGGTTGCTCTAAGCAAAAGCTAAGAGCGGGAGCATCGAGAGTAACCCTGCCCATAGGCGGGACACTCCCTTTCTGCCAAGGCCCTCCTCCAACTGAATTGATACGCAGGGCCTACGCTGCGTCGTGTTTTTATTATTTTCCCTCTTTTAACATAGCAGATCTTTAGGGATTATGACACACTAAAGAACCTAAATAAAGAACCATGGGTGTAAGCCCATTTCTCATGATGGTTTCATACACCCAATTTTGAGCCCGATATCCTACTCAACCCTTTTCATTTTCTTTCGTTTTGTGGATAGTTTTTTTTATTCCTCGCGGTAAACTAGGCCGTTATCGGGGTACCCCAAAACCCACGACCGTTCTCCTCTACCAGACTGAGCTGCGGGAACATGCCGCATGGAGTACCAGGCAGATAATGGCAATTCTGTGAAACGGGGTTGGCTTTAGCTGTAGCTAAAGTTTAACCAACCCGTTTCAATACATACGCACACACACACACACACACACACACACACACACACACACACACACACATATATATATATATATATATATATATATATATATATATATATATATATATATATATATACATATATATATATATATATATATATATATATATATATATATATATATATATATATATATATATATACATATATATATATATATATATATATATATATATATATATATATATATATATATATATATATATATATATATATATATCTTTTCTTTTTTATTGTTGCTCTCTGATCAAAAAAGAAGACACGTGTATTTTTATTTTCCATTTTGACATTCGAAATTCCCGTTAATCGGTATGTCAGTTTTGACATCTTTCGCGCTTTTTATATTGTGTCTTTACAAAAAATGTTGTATTTTCCGTTCTGTAAAAGATCTTGTTTTTGTTACCGGTTTCGGTACCGGTGTGAAGTTTTTAACGAAAAGTGTAGCTACACAAATTAATGAAAAGTGTAGTTACACAAATTAACGAAAAGTGTAACTTCTAAAAAGTGTAGCAATTAAAAGTGTAAATAATACACTTACTAAAAAAATTCAGTCTAAAATGTATACTTCATGCAAATACCGGGATCAAATTAATAATAATAAATAATTAATTCTAGTCTAAAAGTTAGGGTTATTACAAGTAAAAACATTAATCCTTTAAATGTTTGAAAGGATATACATATCCGAAACTATGGTTGATTAAAAAAAACTCAGAGATGATTCCAATTGTTGGCATATAACGACCAATAGTAAACAACTTAAGCTGTTCAAAACAGTTAACTAAATTAAAATAAATTGTTTTGAAATGGATTCACACAAGAATTAAGATATACATTTCAGCAAAATTCAAATATTTTTCAAAATGCTTGCTACACTATGGCCAATTCAGGAAAACTCAGAGATGTTATCAAGTGTGGGCATATATTTTCCGAAAGTGGATGAATCGTCCTGTTCAAAACAGTTAACCACGTCAAAATAAAAAGATTTGGGATTGCTTCACGACAATTTTAATTCGGTAAATTTATTGAATATTCTAATATTCGTCAAAATATCTGCTACACTATGGTCGATTCCAAAAAACTCAGAGACGTTACCAAGTGTGGGCATATATTTTCCGAAAGTGGATTTCCAGTGGACACTTACTGACAGACGTCTTAAAATACCTAGTTTGATCGCTACCAAGCGCTATTGCTTTGCTTTCTGTAATAGAATCAGAAATTTTATTACATGTTACGAATCTTCTCGTCGACCAACACGTTTTTAAATTTCGAGGTAGCTTCTGTGGAAACTGGGGGGTTCTTTGTCGCCGAGAATACAAAAATTGATTCCAACAAATCATCGTGTTGCGTTAACCTAAACTGAAAACCGATAACACCATCACACTTGATTCACTTTAATCCACTAAATCATCATCAATAAAAAAAGCTCCTTTACTTCATATTAAACGTATTTAACATAATTTTTTATTGGATATATTCTTTAAAGAAGAAAATAAAATTATTAATTATTTACAATCATTAATTTTTGTGTTAACTATCGCGGTTTAAGATTACTAATATTGATTTTATTTGTGCACCGGTATCGTATGTAATAAATGATGAACAACCAAATAATTTTATATTATAATGGGTAATATAGTACAATAAATAACTTACCATCTCATTACAGCTCCAAAGAGTACTCCTGGGATGTTTATGAAACGGGCTACTGAAAGTTTGTTGTTTAAAATTAAAATTATTTGGTTTACCACACGCACTTATTTAACACGGCACTCAATCCAAACGCAAATACATGAAACTCAATACTTTGAGATACAGTTGGGATACTTAAATTACAAATCCCCACTAACACCAAAAATTTTCGTATTTTAGCATGCAATACAAATAATCACTTAACACGACTATATTTTAATAATAATTTATAAATAAATATTTTTGCATGTATTTTGAATAAACTACTACAAAACTAATTGGATATTTTATTCTTTTCACTACACACTATATTTTTTAATCTACGCGAATTCCGTCATTCCAGTTGGGAAACGGTAATTTTTCTTTCGCGCGCTTAAATTCCGCAATCTGGTATTTTTTCCAATCACTATATTCTGGAATTGGTAATATTTTCCAATTAGTATGCCTATCCTGGTATTGATATTTTGAGGCCCCGCTAATAATTATTCTCACAATCGATCGGGCACGTATGACTGCAAACTGCTAATGCGAAGTAGCCGAGAGTCTTTTAATTTTATTGACGTGTCGGTTTTGTATTCCTATGAGGTAAACGACTACGGATAACGTTAGAATATAAGCTTAACTATCACGCTATTCAGTATAACTCACCGATTTATTTTAATTTTAATGCTTGCAGACGAAAAGTTGCCCACAAGGAGAATTAGTGTTGAATTGTATATCACAATTTGTTCACTTATTAATCGGTTACTAATCTATTAATAAAACTTAGATATTTTCACGGATTAATTCACTTGAATATAAATATATAATAATATATTCACCTTACTTTGCGGCAGCCTCAACAGAAATAAATTCTACGAACCACAAAACGTACATCTAACTGAATTTGATTGTCTATTAATTGCAGATTTATTGCACATAATAGAATACATCTTATTGTCCTATACATAGATTACCAGTTTAATTGTGTTTTACTATGTACTCATCTATTTCCAAATAGTCAAATATATTATGTACATCCGATATTAACCGTCGCAAAGTACATTATGTAAAACAATAGATCATTACTAAAGAAAAATGACAAAAAATGTTGATTCGCCTAAATTACGCTTGATAATTGTATGTGCGCTTTATTATCTAGCAAAACACCTTTTCACCATATCCTCTATCATCTAATAGGCGTAATTAACCACGAATACAGTTGGTTAACAAAATATAAATTCGCACTGCTTGTTAAAATATGGTTCACGTAACATACAATAATCAACTTTTGCGAGCACAGCCTTTATCCGCTTTACATGCTATCAAGTCATGGTCACGTAGCTTTTTCTTTATCGCACTAATCACTTTGAGGTTAGTATTAGGAGAAGCAAGAACGACAGAAGCAGCAGAAGAAGAATTAGAAGGAGAAGAAGAGTTATCAATACCTTTCTTTATTTGTAGTGTACATATTGATTTTAGTTGAGTCGGCTGGTCAAATAAGGCACAGCAAGATTCTCGAATGACTGAAGGCTGATTTTATTTGGCGTAGAAGCAATATTGGAGTTAATATTAATTTCTCAGCATTTGAATCTCGGCGCCACTGAAACCGACTGTGGACAAGTTCTTAAAACCCAAACGAAAATCCATATTCTCACCAATTACGGATCCCGCCCTGTTCTACTCTTACGCTTTTAATAATATGACTAATACGTCGGGTAATTAAATATACTTCAATATATCTTGAATTTTGTTACTCAGCCGATGACTAATCGCTTACCTGCTATTCCACCCTCTTTTTATTAGTAATTTTTCCATGTAAACAGATGGTTGGAACGTAACGATCAATAGATTAATTTTTATTGCCTATTTTTTGTCCCTCCTTCTTTTATTTGCTTTTGCTTATTTCTACTATATATAACAAAATTTTTATTTTTACAAATCAGTAGATACTCCTGATGATGACCTAACAAGTCGAAATCGATCGAGTAGTTTTTTAAACTTTTTTGAAGAAATTAAAAAAAATTTTTTTTGCGAAATAATATAACGAGTGGAATAATGTGTTTATTAAGTAAAAAAATTCATTAAATTACATGACACATATCGGAATCTTAAAAAAAATATTAGCAGAAAAGTGAATCTGAAACAAGTAAAAGAGAAGTTTTGTTACAAGTTGGATGGAAACTCTTTGACATTGGTCATGATCTTAATATGGAAAAAGCAGAAGTCCGTTAACGTTATGGTTTTTCGAGCAACGACGAAATATGAATGCTTTTAACATTCGTTCATTACGATCAATCGATAAGAGCAATTCCACATTGGCGATTAATAATCCACAACCTTCAACACGTAGATCTCAAGAAACAGATATAAACTTAATCATTTTGGCCACCAGCTCACTTACATTGTCTTCTAGCGGCAGTGAATATCAAGCACCAGTAGAAAAGAAACTAAAGCAAACAAAAAATTCCATTTCATCTCACTCATCGCTACATATGAATAACGTGATTGATAAGAATATAGTAGGTGCGTTAGATCGATCGAAAATAAGAAATTCAAGAGCTGCTCTTTTAATCGCCACTACTGCAAATGCATTAGGGCATGATTTAGAATCAATTGCAGTTGCGAAAGAGCCCATACGTCCCCATCGACAACGGCTCAGAAAGGAAATCAGTGATGAAATATTTAAGTCTTTCAGTTCTGATTCTGTTCTAACGAGCATTGGGATGGAAAAATGTTAGAATACATAGCAGAGAAAAATATGGTTGACCGACTGTGCGTTATAGTATCCTACTTTTTTTTAATTGAAGCACACAGGCTTATCATTTATTGTCAGTGCAATTTGTTTGTCATATATAATATTAAAATACAAAATGAAAATAAATGAGTATAGTAATCATCACCGATTTAACGGCAGTATTTACGTACCCTTTAACAAAGAACAATTTATGATAAAACGTTATGATAACATAAGAATTAACAACATAACAATAAAAATATATAATATAAAAAGATAAATAAATTAAAACTAAAATTAAACTTCATCAGACTAAAACTCTAAATAGAAAATCGATATTTGGGTGCTTACAAAGCCAAACTTTAAGCAACTGTAGAAATGATTTAGAATTTATTTGTTAACGAATGCTAAGTGGAAGTTGGATAAATAAGGTAGGGGCAGTTACCAGGAAATATTTTCTAAATTGTTCACTATAAAATGTGGAACAACAAAAAAGAAACGATCATTGTTCCTAATATTGTATCGCACATCAGCTCTCAATAATCGATGCTTACTTCGCAAATAAAATAAACGTAAAACCTTAAAAACATATAGATGTTGTAATGGAAAAACTTTAAAACTCAAAAATAATGGCCAAGCAGAAACCCGTGAAGACTTAAAACATATAATACGAATAGCATAATGCAAAAAGGCACTTTTTGTGGTACCATAGCATAACAACTAACCGGCCTATCTCGAATATTTTGATTTTAAAAAATTATTTGAACTTTAATTAAATTATTGAAGGTGGGGTTTTTCAATTTCCCATGCTGTATATGATAGCAGAAAATTTCCATTGTGGTCTCAGCTACCATAAAAACATAAGCCCAGGGTAGTTACAGGGAGGTTTTTCTAAGACTTTTGTTAAAATGACTTCTAAAATTTATGGAACGCTACTGACGCCAGTTATGAATCTTATGTTACTCATGTATATAGATTATGATCTCCTACCATAAAAACATAAGCCCAGGGTAGTTACAGGGGGGTTTTTCTAACACTTTTGTTAAAAAACTGAAAACATTTCACATTAAAATGACTTCAAAAAACTATGGAACGCTACTGACGCCAGTTATGAATCTTATGTTGCTCATGTATATAGATTATGATCTCCTACCATAAAAACATAAGCCCAGGGTAGTTACAGGGGGTTTTTCTAACACTTTTGTTAAAAAACTGAAAACATTTCAGATTACAATGACTTCTAAAATTAATGAAACGCTACTGACGCCAGTTATGAATCTTATGTTACTCATGTATATAGATTATGATCTCAGCTACCATAAAAAGATAAACCCAGGGTAGTTACAGGGGTTTTTTTTCTAACACTTTTGTTAAAAAACTGAAAACATTTCACATCACAATGACTTCTAAAATTTATGGAACGCTACTGACGCCAGCTATGAATCTTATGTTACTCATGTATATAGATTATGATCTCAGCTACCATAAAAACATAAACCCAGGGTAGTTACAGGGGGTTTTTCTAACACTTTTGTTAAAAAACTGAAAACATTTCACATTACAATGTCTTCTAAAATTTATGGAACGCTACTGACGCCAGTTATGAATCTTAAGTTGCTCATGTATATAGATTATGATCTCAGCTACCATAAAAACATAAGCCCAGGGTAGTTACAGGGGGTTTTTCTAACACTTTTGTTAAAAAACTGAAAACATTTCAGATTACAATGACTTCTAAAATTAATGAAACGCCACTGACGCCAGTTATGAATCTTATGTTACTCATGTATATAGATTATGATCTCAGCTACCATAAAAAGATAAACCCAGGGTAGTTACAGGGGGTTTTTCTAACACTTTTGTTAAAAAACTGAAAACATTTCAGATTACAATGACTTCTAAAATTAATGAAACGCTACTGACGCCAGTTATGAATCTTATGATACTCATGTATATAGATTATGATCTCAGCTACCATAAAAACATAAACCCAGGGTAGTTACAGGGGGGTTTTTCTAACACTTTTGTTAAAAAACTGAAAACATTTCAAATTACAATGACTTCTAAAATTTATGGAACGCTACTGACGCCAGCTATGAATCTTACGTTACTCATGTATATAGATTATGATTTCAGCTACCATAAAAACATAAACCCAGAGTAGTTTCAGGGGGGTTTTTCTAACACTTGAAACGATGGCCCTATTTCGGTCCTCGTTCCCATCCCCCCCCCCCAAAAAAAAATATAATTTCCCAATTTTATGTATGAGCGGTCAATATAAGTTGTACTACTCTGGCCTCTTTCTTCACAAAACATTATAAATAGATTGATCGACCGGCATTTGGCTGGAAGGTTTTAGTGACAGACCACAAATAATAAAATAATAAATTTTTAAATTACACCCCATAAAAAGTATGTATATACAACAAAAGTGTGCACAGTGAATATTTTTTAAGAATCCCTGTATAAAACAAAAAAATACAATTGAAACGCGTGGGGATCGCGTATTAGCAATTTAGTTGAGTGATTCAGTGATGCTGCGGCCTAAACAAAAAAAAAAATGTTTCTTGTGTATGATAAGCGATATGCTACATTTAAAGTACGAGAAAAAAAAAGAAATTAAATTTAACGGCCATTGTGATTAATTCTTGTGATGCATTTTTGGTTGTGTTTTACCATTGAAGGCCTAAACCAAATCATTAAAATAGAAGAAAAATCGATTGTGTTATAGACGGCATGCGTTGTCACGCACGACCACTGAACAAATTCGAGTGGTACAAAATTATAGTGTTTTACTGTATTTGGAAAAAATAGCGTATAGAAAACCAAGTGTTATAAGTAAGAAAGTAAGTTTCCTAACTCTAAATTTGATCTCATAAAGTGATTATAAAACAAAACAAAAACAAATTAAATATCAAAAAATGCAATCCATTATAAAAAAAAATTGTATTTAATGTACGTAATAAGTGAAGTACTTGTAACATTACAAATTTGTAACCTTGAAACAAAAATATCTAAAACATTATATATAAAATAAAAATGCAAATTACTGGTGGTTGTGGCTGTGGGTGTATGTAAACCAAGTCGGATATATAGTACATCTCCAAGCTTATTTATTATCATCTACATCATCATCTTCGAAATTTGAGTTGTAAATTCAAATCAATTATATTATGTACATCACTAAAGTTCGAGTTAAAAATATTCGGACATAGAGTGGAATCGTAACACTACGGTGATTGGATTAGCTGGTGCAGTACAATCAATACATTTACCTAAATATGTGCGGTATTTATTTAAACAATATTAAATATTATAATTATATACAAGAATTAGAAAAAGAGAAACCTATTCTAAATAATGATTCTAATTACAAAAAAATGAAACATAAAATAAAAATAAAAATATAAATAGCTTAAGTTTACCTGTATTATACTAATTACTATTCTAAAATTCACATTTATTAATTACATAGATACATAGAAGACAAAACAAATCTTATTACTTAAGTGAAAGCATTTTTTTTTAATTTCAATCCAAGTCCGGACTTATTAATAGAAAAGATAAAATATTTACTATAAAAAAAAAGGAAAACTTAAATAAAGAGGAAAGGGGAAATACTTTTTTAGTTTTAAGGTGAATTTGTTTATTATATCATTCATAGTCATAAGAATTCTGTTTATAATTTTGATATTGAGCATTTATGCTATTCAATTTGTTTTTGATTTATTTGGTTAGAAAAATAAAATTTCTTTTAAGTACTATTTTTATATTAACAAAAAAAAAATATTTTTTTTTAAAATTTCTTATTTACTTATTTATTATGCGCAGGTTTAAGTATGCCGAAATGCCTTAAATTCTAAAACTATCTCTTGAGATGATGAGATTAATTTAATTGGACGCGTAGTTAATTCTTTGTATTCTTTTTCCCAACAGCGGTATATTCACGATTCTCTTATGTTTTTGAAATCCCCACGACGCACCCTGAGCTAAGCCGGCTACGAAACACCGCTCAAAAACCTCTAAGGGAATATTCTGTTCAATGAAACTTTCGTTCCGTTACACACTTTTGTTAAAAAACTGAAAACATTTCACATTAAAATGACTTCTAAAATTAATGGAACGCTACTGACGCCAGTTATGAATCTTATGTTGCTCATGTATATAGATTATGATCTCAGCTACCATAAAAACATAAACCCAGGGTAGTTACAGGGGGGGTTTTCTAACACTTTTGTTGAAAATCTGAAAACATTTCACATTAAAATGACTTCAAAAATTAATGGAGTGCTTTCAACGTAGGCGATTTTTTTGTGTTGCCCTGTATTTGTATTATGATGATTATAATAATTTTAATATATTTTAAGAGTCCTTATACAACCGCAAATCGTTCTTTAAAGAAAATTTACTTTTTTCGTTTCAAAACGTTTAAACATATATGTTCTCTTCTTTTTCATTAATTATTTGATTTTTCATCAAACTTTCTGCTGGTCAGAATTATTGATTTGCTTAAAATTTTCAAAAAATTTCTGCTGGTTTCAAAAAATATCAGCTGAGACATTTCATTTTTGTGATAGTGCTGCCTCTAGCGGTGAATAGCAAAAACACATTTTTTCTGCTGGAAATTTTCTGCTATCTTATACAGCATCAATTTCCCTCTCGTTATTCCACTACATCACTCCAAAGTGTACGATATTCGGCAAAAATGTAAAAGTTTTGGTACCAGGCGATAAAAATTACATTATGATATACCAAAACACGCAGAAAAAAAAATCTGAAGTTATTGACGGTGGCTTTTTGCAAAATTATAGGTAGTTACTTAAAAATTTGCAAAAAACTTCTTTGGTAATTATTTATCGATTTATCAAAGACACATTTGTAATTTTTCATAATATTAGTTCACCTTGAATAGGAAAGATGGCAATTTGGCCTTTACAGTTCTTATGGATCAAAAGTATTCGGATATTTAAAAAATATACATTTTTTTTTGCATTATTTACTCAGTTATTTAATTTATAATCATTAATTGGAGAGCTCCAATGAAAGTAAAATTAGAATAAATGCCAAAATGTCCTCCGTTTATATATAAAATAGGTATTTACAGTTTATTTGCGAGGTGTACGAATAATACTAGAAGGCACTATACTTATATAATATACATACATACATACATGTGTTTCGACTCGTTTTGTTGTATTTGTATGGAAAATAACAGCAAGAGGGCGTTCGATGTACAGCTGATATTTTGTAGTGGTGAAATAATAAATTGTATTTGTGTTTTATTTACTAGAGTATCAAAAGATAAGTATTTTTCAGAAATATTAATATATTCCATATATGTATGTAGATATTTTGTATATGTATACTGTATGTAAATTAGGAGTTTGAATGTAATTTATAACTATAGATTGGTGATAAACACAAAATTGAATGAAATTGACCATGTGTTGTTATTGTTGCTTAGTGATTTAAAATAATAATAAGCAATAGGTTCGTTTATCAAAATTTTTAGGCGGGAATTGGTTTTATTTTGTTTACCTTGAGTGTACATCTCGTAAATGGCGCAACATAATTTTATACGAGCAGGTCTGATCGTTTGTTGTTTAATATTACAAAACAAGCTCATATTTTTTCTATATAGGTCCAAGATACTAGGGGGCTAGTTATGTAAGCAGAATGAGTACGACTTTCGACTCAAACTACTGTTGACAACTTTTCAATGAAAACAAAACAAAAATCATTACGACCAACTTGTGCCTCGCATTTATAATCTACAACCCAAAATGCTTTAAATAAAAAAGACTTCTGACGATATTTGTCGTGTCGTAAGTCGAAGTCGTACTGCTTATGTAATGCTTAATCGTAAAATGGCGGATACTCCTCGGTATATCAACAACTAGCCACGCTAACAATTAAACTGGGGAAAACAAAGTCACTCGCGATCGGCAAACTCTCGTATACTTCGAAAGCTACATTTTTAAATTTGAATTACCGGTCAGCTTAACGACCCATTAGACACGACAGGTAACCTTCGGTATCACGACCATAGCTTTGATCGACACTCTTCTTCACTGTGTCACTCATCTGGGGGGAGGTGATGTAGCGATTAAAATATTTCAAACCAATATTATAATCGTACATATTGCAAATATAACATCTCGCAAACTCATCGCTAACTCATCATTCATCACTCTGTACGTGCAAACAGAGTAAATGCATCAATAGATGTACATATACACGCAAGACGGAAACAGCACGACGAGCATTACAAAACAAAAGCAAAGCAGCACGGCGAAGACGAAACTAAAGAAGAACGAATACATTTTAAATTTAAAATAAGCTTCTCGTTTCAATCAGTTCGTCTCCGACCATCAGCCGTGCAAACAAGTTGCTGTACAAGATTTCACCGCCACACACCTCGATGCTACACAACACCACCATAAAAATATATTTAGTTAATAATAATTGATTGATTGATTGATTGATTATAAATGTACGACCAAGTTCTTACACTTGAATTCCCGGATGACGCCGGGTCCACCGTACACTCTTTTTACACATAACAAAACCGAAGGATTGGATAGGTTAATTAAGTGGGACAGAATCGGCCCGGTTACAGACACCTAGGTATAGCCGATAGTTAGTAACACAAAGACAACACAATACTAATCTACAAGAAGGATAATGGTTTATTAGGTTAAAAGGATAACGATGGTATTGGACATCAACAATTGCTTCATACAAATCAGCAACCTAAGAAAAATGTTATTAATTCACATGTATTTGCAAATTCCCTGAAATTTAAAACAATATTAATATTTTCTGACTACCTAATAAAATTGATTAATTGAATCGACCCAGTTACATACACCTAGGTAAAATCGATAGTTAGTAACACAATGTCAATACAATTCAAATCTAAACAATCCGCAATACACATTACCTAGAAAAATAATTTCTCCAGCATTTGAAAAATACCTGAAATTTTATACTAAATAAAAATTTTATACTAAATAAATAAATACACATTTATTATTTTAATTTTCACCTCCTGCAACTCCGCAACTTGCAGAAGAATTTCCTGAAGTAGAGTATAGATAACTAAACTGTCATAAAAAATAAAATAAAAATAAAAATGTAATTCTAAATAACTTAACTAATTATTATTGATGCCATCTATCGACATTTATGTAACTAAAAATTACAAATGTTCACTGATACATGTTACTTCCTTAAGTTATAATCATTCAACAATGGCAACTCTAAATAATTTATTACTCATATTTTGAATTTATTACTCATCCTAATTATCATTTTAAATAACAAGCCAAGCTTAATAGTGAAGTATTGTTTGCACGTGATAGTACAAAAATAAAAATAAAAATCTTAGAGATTACACAAAATAATAAAATAGCATATAGTGAGTTAAATAAAATAATTAATCGTTCATCAAGAGTTATTATTTATAACATCACAACACTGTAAGTAAGATAAAAATTAATTTACATTTAGTGTTCATCTTCTCAGTATATTTCATTTGTTGCTTATTTGATAATATTTTAAGCTATGGAAGTTTATAAATTTCCAGGAGATGGCAATTGCTTTTTTAATGCTATTCTTGATCAGATACAAATGAAAGAACCCCAGAAACCATCCTGCAGTGTTAATCAGCTATGGACTACCGTAACTGAGTACCTCAGAAATAATCTTAACGATTATGTTCCAACATTACTGGATTCATGCCGTTCTATATATGCATCTAACCTTAAAATGTCTGAGAATGATTTAATAACAAAATATTTAACCAATTTACAACAAGATGGTTTCTGGGGTGGTGCTGAATGTTTATCAGTAATTTCCAAACTAAAAAAACATAAAAATTAATGTGTATTACCCTAATTCCCAACACCAAATCAATTTTATTCCTGAAACTCCAACATACAAGTTTGAAATTAATTTATTATACACCGCAAACCATTATGACAGTTTAATTCCACAATCTAATTCATCTTCATTACAGCATTCAGCTTCCCAATTTTCACATCACCCAAGTAATACTCATAATACAGAACGAATCATTCATGCCGCTGATTGATTTATCGAAAGCCTTTGATACAGTAGATCTAACTGTGGTTTCCGATTGTTTACTGCAATATGTACCACACTATTTGGTTAATCGCATCATCAAGGCTTGTTTTTGGGAACGTACCTCAATTAAAAGGTACAATATTTGTACTAATAAAATCAAGAAAAATAAAGGGGTTAAACAGGGGGTATCAGATTTATATTCTGAATTAAGATTGGAACAACAAGATGAATTACAATTGCCTCTAATTCTTTCTTATGCCGATGATATTATTCTAATTAGCCGGAACATTACCACAATTCAACCTATTCTTAAAGAATTAATTAACTCATTAAATGTAGTTGGCTTACAGATAAATCCGATGAAGTGTACTACACTATTTAGGTACAAATTTGAGCTCAAATTTAAGTCGACCACACACTACTCGAACTCGATACCACCAAGCATTGGGAATCACAAGACAAATGCAAAAGTTCATAAAAAAGAATAAAGTTCCATTTAATACAGCAATAAGAATGTATAATACTGTAATATCTCCTATAATAACATATGGACTAAAGACAGCAGCTCTCACGTTTGCCAATCGTCGTCGTTTAAGAAAATATGAGTTCTACATTTTGAAAAAGTTAACTGAGTTTAGTACCAATAAACCCGCAGCTCGAAAGATAAAAATTATATTAAGCGAGAATTAGAATTAATTATTGGGGACATATTCATCAAAGGGGTCCCACTCATATTTTAAAAGTTGCTATGGCCTATAATGCAGGTCCAGAAAAATATAGGACGGCCTTGTTACACATGGAAAGAATCACTTCACCAAGAATTAAGTTATTATGATAAATCTACTACCGAAGGGGAAGCTCTTTTACCAAATCGTACCGAACTGCGAAAAACTGGTAATGAAATGTACTCAAATGACGAGTCTGATTCCAGTGAATTACTGGAAGAAGACGACCCAGAAGTAAACATTCAGTTATAACTTGATCCACCATAATGAATCATGTTTCATCTATAAATTCAAAATTGAGGATTAGGCCTAACATATTTGGGGAAACCTCTGAAATAAAAATGCATTGAAGCCTACTTCTTGGGTAATGGTGGAAACGGCTTGCTCATCTGATAACATCAAATCAATACTAACCAACAAAACCCATTCGCCCCCATACATTAAAAGAACAATCTATCCCGAAATAAATTGATCAAACAACACATACCATAACTAAACAAAACAAAATCTTGAAATTTCGGTTCCCTACCAATGCAACCACAAAACTCTGAATACACCATCTCAAACAAAGACAAAACACAACTTGAATCACATACTAATGGTCGCACAGTATATGGCACTTCTTACTATTACTACATACCACTTACTAACCTTTTCGATAACCATGCTCCATACAGAAAAACTAAAATCAAAAAAAAGAAAGAAAAAAAACCACACTTACTTACTACCACTTCCATTTCCACAAAAACAAAATTCCATCAAAATTTCAAACCAAACAACAACTACACGAGCACCAATAACTCAGAAACACATCTATATTTCACACAAAACATCACAACAATTTGAGTCATGTACAGGAGCCACATATCCCAATGCATTACGAATCATAATGCTCTTACGAGCATACAACACAAAACACTACATTCACCTACCAACAACACAAGCTACTCTCAACAACAAACCCCAATCTCAATACAAAACCCCCATAGTCACTCATATAGCACAAGTAAAATAAACAAGCACAACTTCTACAATTAAACACAACACACACAAACATATTTACAGGTCAAACCCCCAAATACGGCAACCACCACTAGGCGCATCTAGATCTGCACCTCTTCACATAAAACATACTTGAACACAGCAAAACAAAAGTAGCTATTTCAACCAAACATTATGCCTATATCACAAACAAAATATAAACCCTTCATTTAGATTAACAGATTCAACACATCCGCATTATACTACACTACTGTGAACAAAGTACGTCCTAACATAAAAAATGGCACAAAATTTACACAAAATTATCACTTTTAATAAAATAAATTAATAAATAAATAATATTATAATTATAATGAAGATATACAACCTGATTGCCTTACGTATATAATATTCCGCCTGCGATAAATTTCATCGCGGTTAACATCCTAATTCATCACGTCTTGGATAATTCATTTTTTTTAAATCCCTCCACCATAACACAAATTCAAACAAAAGAAAATTAAAAAAAAAATAAAACCACACAATTATACATCTATCAGAATCACCATTAAAATATAAACTCATAATAAATATTAACTAATCCAAAAAAAAAAAAAAAAAAATTCAAATAGCTTACAGCTGATTCCAATTGGACCGCTAGCTATTTGACCCACATTTATAAATATTGATTTTTTATATGTTATACTCAAAGCTAGATGGCACGGAAATAAACAAAGATGAACATTATTTCTATATAAATTCATTATGTTCATCTTTGCCGAAACCAACATAACAAAATAAATGACATTCACATCAAACATTCAATATTTAAAACTAACACGCAATAAAGATTAACTACATTTATTTACAAATTCACACACTAATTACAATTTTGCATTTAATAATATAAATGCAGAATTATTGCTCAAGCATTATTATTCAATAATGCTTGAACAAATCAATAATTTATTATTATTCAAGCATTATAAAACTCATACAAGTATTCCATTTAAATTACATCTATATGAATCACACACAGGTGGAGGCTCAATATAATTGTGATGAATTAGTACATCAGTCCCGATAAACACAACACATTTTTATTTTAAATGATCATGATATTTGTTATTGTCAGTTGTTCATTTTATATATCACAAACTACCACGATCTACGCACAAAACTTTTTCACACAAGAATTCCTACAACTATGCACAAATTTTATTTTTATAAATATAGAATAATATAATATAATTATGATATACATATAATTAAAAAAAAAATATATTACGAGTATATTACAATAATTATTTATTTATTATTTATTAAACACATATACACAATTAAAAAAAATTAAAATTTATTTATTTAAGGAGAATGACAAAAACACGTCTTTCTCCTTCGACTCGTTGTTTCCACCATTTAGTTAATAATAATAATAATTAATTAATAAAATAATAAATATAAATAAATATTTATTGTTATATTTCTACCGTCAAAAAGCGGTAACCAACTTCAGAAAAAGGTCGAGTACGAACACTAAGTGGAGACATTATTGAGAACCTTGTCTACGGCAAGTCAACATCAAGCAACATTATGTAATAATGAAATACACAATTTTCAGCAATTACCAGATTACTATCAGTGAATAAAAGAGGATCCAAAAAGACGTATTTATATTTTAACGTGTTTTAACGCAAAAAACATAAAATTCGTAAAAGAGGACAAATTAATATTTTTTGAAAAAGATAGAAACAATTTTTTTTTAAATACAAATACAATATGTAAACAACTTCTTGTGCTCTTTTTGACAGCTGCTAGTATTTCAGAACATTTTTGATCAAATTCTTAAATTACAATAATTTACAGAATTATGAAAGAACATACTCTGTTACCCGGTTCTTCATTAAGGTCAAACTGGGAAAAATAGGAATTTTAATGGTTTTAAATTTAAAATGTTAATAAAGAGCGTAGCTCAGAACCGGTTCTTCTAACAAAATTAAAATTGAATGGCACTATTACCTACTGTTAATAGTAATTCCATGAAAATGTGGCTCGGTTACCTCTATGCTCAACAAGATGCGCGGATTATAAAATATGCACGCTTGAAAATAGACGACTTCTCTTAGGTGCGGTTTTGATTGGTAACGTTTTGCAGAACATTTCGAAACCATGAGTTTTAGCACTAGAACACCATTCCACAAACTATGGAGAAAATAACCCCATTATTAGGTCATCTAAATCGTTCAAAATCGTCGCCGACCTATTTGACTTTAATTTATAAAAGGACAAGTTCAAAAATATCCTTAAGAATTATTTTTTAAACTTTTAATTGTTAAATCAAAATTAATATTTTTGTGTTTTAAAGTTCTTTATTTGAATTTTTAATATTTTTGTTCTAAATTAAATTCTTAAACCATACATGTAAATCACAGAATAGATTTCTTTAAAGAAATAAATAAAAAAAAGATATGTATTAGGTGTGCAAGTAGAAACTCTGCTCTGAAGTTGGTTACATTAAAATGTACTTGAACGCATCCAAATCGCCTGCCATTTTTGATATATGTAGCTCAGTTATTGCTGTTTTTATGACATAAGTTTCAGTCATTTACAAACTGTCGTTCCGTGTTGATGCACACGAAATGACAGTTTGTAAATGACGGAACGACAGTTTGGAAGAGATCGATGTCGATAAGCAACATTTACGTCATTCCATTCGATTCTGTTTTCAAATGAAAAAATGCTGCTCAAACTATGAAATTGATTAATTCGACTTTGAGTGAACATTCTGTGAGTCATTCAACAGTAAAAACGTGGTTTGCAAGTAAAACAATTTAAAGATGAAGAACTTCAACTTTTATTGGATGAAAATCCGTGTCAAATTCAAAAAGAGCTTGTAGATAGATAGGGGTTTCTCACCAAGAAATATCACTTCGATTGCATGCAATGGGCAAAATACAGAAGGAAAGAAAATGGGTTCCTCATAAACAGACCGCAGAACACAAAACCCGAAGAGTTGACATTTGCATGAATTTGCTTTCTCGGCCCAAAAGAAAGAATTTTTTACACAAAATCATTACCGGTGATGAAAAGTGAATTTTATAAAATAATCCTAACCAGGCTGAATTGATCAAATTAAGTGATTCTCTTGAGGAAAAAAGACCATTTGCGTGTCAAGGAAGACGGAAGGTGATATTGCTGCATGAACACGCTCGTCCACTTACAACAAACTCAACACAGGAACTCATCTTCTTCTTTGGTTGGGAAGTTTTACTTGGCTCCCTCTGATTACCACTTATTCCACCATCGGTTCATGAAAGTTAAAGATGTGTAAAAATGGTTCAATGACTATTTTGTTTCGAAACCACCAAGTTTTTATCGCGGAGGCATTCATAATACTTTTAATGGCAAAAGACCATAGATAGTAATGGCGAATGTTTCGATAATTAATCTTTGTAGCAGTTTTAATTTTAATAAAGTTGAACTTGACCAAAAAGCAAAGTTTGTACTTCCACAACTAAAACTGGGAAAAATACACACAAAGACAAACTATCTACATTTTATTATTTAAACCAAAATATCTGCTGACAACAAAATATCACACAAAAATATAAAATGGAGATAAATTAGAATTTTTATTGAAATGTTAAACAAAATACGACTACATTATGTTGACCTTTCTCGAAATCTTCAAGAAGTTTTTAATTTGTATCTATGGTTGTGCTTGATTTTGAAAAATAAAAATGCTTCAAGTAAAATATTTTTGCTGAGCCAAGCAAAAATTGTTTATATACGAAACTTTTCTTATTATTTCTATTTGTACATACTACAGTTACTTCGTATCGTTATCCCTTTTCAGAAAAAAATGGACAAAGCACAGAAAAACCTCAAGGATTCCGGTTGTGTTCTTTTATAATTCTAATTTTTAATTAATAAGGAGACGTAAATAAAAAATGTGTCGTGCATCGTTACTATGAGATTGTTGCTTGAAAAACTTTTTCCTTTAAAATATAATATTATTTAAGTATTTTTTTCTGAAAATGGGGAGGACGGAATTTTACTTTGGAAAATATTTAGGTTCGTAGATTAACCAAAACGATAATATCAAAATGTAAAACCTGTTATAAAACTGTACGTTTTATTTTCTTTGAAATGTTCAGAATTCTGTTTCTATAATTTTGTTATTTTGGCTACCCACTAAATATTAAAGAAAACATCTGGCGTTTTGCGTAATAACAATTTAAAAAGGCGAAACATGTTTTTATTCGGATTGCTGGTTCCTTTTGTTGGTTAAATGGTTTATGAAGGGTTTCGTACATAGTTATTAAAAATGTTATTGCCAATAATCGAGATACCTTTCATTCGTATTTGAAACAATGGACAACAATATCGAATACACGAATCCTTTTTATATGGCATCATAATGGGTATTACTTATAATGACCCTAGAACATTATGATTTGTGAAAGCTTTAGAACGATTGGAAAGCATTGCGAATGAATAATAAACCAATTTTGGTAGGTACTTCTAAGCGAATGCGATCAACTCCAAACAATTTATATAATCCAAATTACTCGGATAATAAAGTAACTAGACATATTTATATAGAGAGACATCATTACAATTGGAAATATTAAAACATTCAGTTTAAGCCCAATAAATCAAAAACTTCTACTAGTAACCAATAATTTTGTTATTGAAAAATTATTTTCAGATTTTGGCTAATAATCCCAAAAATTTGAAAATAACTGGCCAAAAACTGAAGATAACTTATATGGCAGCAGAAAATCAAAAAAATTATAGTGAACTTAGAAAATCCTTAAATTTTCCCCAAATTTTCCATGTAATCTCAATATGACCTATTAGAAAAACAACTGAAAGTATGGGTTACTAGTGGAAGTTTTTGAGATATTGGCCAAAAACTGAAAATAATTTATATGGCCGCAGAAAATCAAAAAATTATAGTGAAAATTCTATCTAGTCTCAGTCTCATCTAAGCTATTAGAAAACTAACCAAAAGTATGGGTTATTATTGGAAATTTTTGAGATATTGGCCAGAAACTGAGAAGATTAAATTTAAAATTCTAATTCATAAATTTTCCCCAAATTTCCGGTGTAGTATCAATATCACCTAAGCTATTAGAAAACCAACCGAAAGAATTGGTTACTAGTGGAAGTTTTTGAGATATTGGCCAACAACTGAAAATAGCTTATATGGCCGCAGAAAATCAAAAATATATAGTGAACATTTTAATCCAACAATTTGCTCCAAATTTTCCGATGGTTATGAAATGGCCAAGTTAGTCCAGCATGAACGGATATTAGAATTTTGTCTAAAACCAACTTTAAAATCCCTGATAAATACTATACTATCCAAATTTTATCGTAATTCGTTAAGAAATGGCGGAAAGTCGAAATATTGTTAAATTTCAAGATTTCATTTACTTCGTAATCACTTTTAATATTTTATTCCGCTGGGAGGTTTTATTTAGTGAAAAAATAAATACAGACTGAATAAAAAATTTTCGCCGTGAATTATATAACAAAATAAATTCTCTTTTGTGATAGTGCTAGATAACGCTACGAGTAGCGTAATCCCTTATTTTCTATCGTATACGGCATGTGTTGCTGCCAATTATTATCAGCAGATGGTAAACGGCAAAAGCAAGTTTTTTGAGCTAAATTTGTGGCTATTTTAAAAGGTTTGGAGGGAGTTTTTAAAAAAGTAAGTGGATGTCAAAGGTATCAAAGTTATGAGACCCATACTAATTATTAATTTGGTTTGTTTTGTAGTCATTTAATAAAATAAGAAACGCTGAAAAACTAAATTTAAGGAATCAAGCTTACAAAATTGGAGGTGGTGATCCGTTGAATGTGGAGCTTGATCCACTACAGGAAAGGTTACTAAATGTTTTACTCGCTGAACATGTCGACGGCATGGACTGCATCGAAGAAGCATTTGGTACTAACACAATCCAAAATGTTGTGGAAGTTCGCGCCACCCTGACACAAAGAGAACAACTGCGGTACGGTCAGTTCGAAATGTATCGGCCTCGCCTATATCTGAGACTCCAGCAGAACTCCCTAACCTTCTCGTTGGACTTCGAAAAATATGTGCTAAACTCTATAAATTATATAATAATATTCAAATGATGTAATGAAACAATATTTATTTTTTCTGTGAACAGCACTATCGATGACGTCAATTCGGGATACGTCATCTTCAGCTCTGCATTTGGCGTTAACTTTGGTACCAGCAGCCTTGTCAACCAATCCAGTGTTCCAGCTACCAATCCACTGATCCATTCCCGACATGGTCTGCCTAACGTTCCATTAACGGAATCATTTAACGTCCCTTTAATGGCGTCAGTTACCGCCTGTTCAACCTTTACTGACACAAACACCAAATGAAAACACAACAACCGTATTCAAAATAATTTTTGATTGAATGATTGGGACTGCACGATCAAGCTTACTAGGCAAGATCTCCCAGCTGGCCGGATCCATCGTGCACCCTTTCCACAGTCAACAAAACAGAATGACATGACAGAAAAGTTAGTTATGATAGACTATGCCTGGTTAAAGACATCTAATAAAGCCCATAGATAGTATTTATTTACACAAGACAGCATCAGTTAGTTTAAATTTAATTATTACTAGAAATAAAATAAAATATAAATAAAAATAAATGAGTTAAACAGGAACTAAAAATAAATATTACAATAATTAAAATTGTATTCTTCAATTAGAATTAAGTCAAACAGCCACTCCGGAATCAATAAGATGATAGATTAAAAATGAGAAGTAGCACATCTCTAGAATCCTTAATCTCTAAATTATTTATTTTAATATTTAGCTCAACCTCATAATTAAATAACCAATTACACTATGAATTTCTAACAAGAAAATAGTGAAAATTAAACAATGATCTTGAAACAATTATATTGTTTCCATTTACAACAAAAATAATAAATTATGCCTTACGATGAATCGGCAGCAATATTTTATTTTTATTTTAATTGATTGCTTAACTCAGTAACCTACAGTAACCTAAATATAAATATTTATTAGTTTAAACTTTCTTGACCCACTGAAATTTAAAATAAATGTTAAGAAATTCTAAGATCCTGAAAGATACCAAATTTAACTAGGTACTACAAAATATTTCTATAATCCAATTTTAGTTAGTAAATTCACCCCTATCTATAATTCCAACAACCATGAATTGACTACACTTCCTACGTATAATTTTCACAATAACTTTCCGCAAACAGTAACAGATTTTCTATGTAAAATGAAAAACGAAATTTTCGCTTCTGCGGTTGAATACGAACTCCCTTTCGTTTCTTTTCTCATATTCATTTTTTTTATTTCATTAGATGCGTTTTTATTTTATAATTTTTTTTACTAGGTTTACTACATTTCTCTACTACATTTTAATTGTTTTTGTTTCATTTACTGTATAATATAATTTATAATTCAATATGATTAACGTTAACAATAAAAGATAAAATTGAAACAATCAGTGATCTCTTTAACTTTGCAGATTTATTATAACTTTGCTGTTCGGCTATGTATTCTCGTCACAATCTAATCCAAAACTCTTGTAATTTTTTAATTTACTGCCAAGCAGACAGTCGTTTAGCTGGTATCTCGGCTAATAATGATTCATATGGTGTGAGAAACGGTTGGCCCATAAGAAAGTGGCATGGTGATAATGTTGATAAATCAGTTGGATCATACTTAGCGGAGTCAATGGTCTTGAATTCAAACATTCTGCAATTTTCGCTCATAATGTAGCTAACTGTTCAAATGTAAACAATTGTGCTCCTCCTACTCGTTTTAGGTGATGATGTACCGATTTGACGGCAGACTCCCACAGACCTCCATGATGCGATGGAGAATTGAATAGAATGAGTTTGAAGAAAACTCATTACGATGAATTTTGCCATAGCTCGATTACTTCTTGCAAAACCCTATTTGCACCAACAAAATTACTACCGTTGTCACTATATACATATGATGAACTGATCCGGCTCGCAAATTTACGAAGTGAATCAGTGCGGCAATGAACGAATCTGCATCCAAGCTGCTAATTAACTCCAAGTGAATTGCCTTACACATCATACAAACAAACACAGCAATGTAGCCCTTTACTGTTACATTGCGGCTTTGCTTTAATTGTATTGGACCAGCATAATCAACACCACAATGATAAAATGCTGGTGTTGGTCCTAATCGATACGACGGCAAGACACCTATTAACTGATGAACGGATTCTTGTCTATGCCACACAATGATGTACTACACTTCGCAACAAAATACGACTCTGTAGAATCCATTATTTATGTCTTAAATACTGCGTACAAAGTTGCACTCCTCCGTGGCATAAATTTTCATGTGCTTTTATGACAATTTTCCTGGTTAACACACCCTTATGATCCAAGATAATTGGTTTCCTTTGATTTAATGGTAATTGTGCATTATCCAATCACCGGTTATTCTTAATAATCCTCGCTCGTCCATCCGTGGATTGTAAATTTATATCTTCTTTAATCAATTTATGTTTTAATTAATCAAAATTAAATATTAATTGGGCTTTATAGTCATAATAATGATATTAGACTGCAATTCTAAAGGAGTAATAAATACTAAGGCTTAAAAGAATTTGACTTATATTTATAACTTTGAAGGCTATTTATTAGTTTATTTAACTTAAAGCCTTAATTAAAAGGTTAAATAAAAAAATAAGAAAAATTTACTAATAGTAACCAGTTATGGAGATAAAAGAAAAAAATAATAATAAAACTAATTTCATTGGTCTTAATTGAATTTCGTTGAATCAACTAATTTCTCAATAATTAATAAGAAATGAAGCGTAACAAATTCGGATATAATAAAATAAAGTGATTAACGGTGTTAACGGTGTTAACATCCAAAGTAGACTAGATTTCATCGACACATTTTTTTGAAATGTCGCATCGTATTCATTTGGAAATGATTGTTTCTGTTTTAGCTATCAACCAATAATTGACGGCATTTATCCACTACATTAACTGTCAATCTTGGAACAAAAACATTTAATTCATTCATATTAATGATTATAACTTTGCTCTTCTTCAGCTTCGTTATTTCGTGATCATCCAAAAATTTATTCATGTTCTCATTATTGTTACTAGTCCTTCGGTTGCGAATTGGTCGAAAGCATAATCTACTAAATTGAATTACGTACGCTGTGATACAACATACCTTTATGTATGATGATATTTTCTTCATTAAGTCAATTACACTGTCTTTTACAATCGTACTTAATAAAATATTGTCAATTCTAACGCGTGCCTCTAATTTCTTTATTTAATACCTTCGGAATTGGCCATTCTTCAGTAATATCCTTCAGCATTTCTGAATCTTGCCACCATAAACTATTATTCAACAAATTTTCAGCCCTTATTTCACGAGATATTAGATCCGCCGGATTATGTTCGGATTTGATATAACGAAATTGCTCTAGTGTCAATCTATTCTGCTCACTCTGTCAGCAACAAACGGCCTTAATTCATTAATAGGCTTTCTCAACCAGTGCAACACTATCTCTGAATCTGACCAAATATAAATTGGAGTCGTCTCAAACATTGGTACTTCCTTAATTTTGAGTATTAATTAACAACTAAGTTCTACAGCGCATAACTCTAAAATTGTAATGGTAATTACTTTAATAGGTGCTGCTTGTCAGTGTATACACGTACATAAACAGCAACGCCATATGCTTTGTTTGAAGCATCAACAATAATATGAATTTGAACTCTTTGATTTGTATTACTGCATGTATTTACCCATCTTGGTATTTTCACTTTGTTGGTTAACGTTAATTCATCGTAAAAAAAACTTTCCATTCTTGTTGTATAGACAATAATAATGGCTCATCCCAGCCATTGCCCAAATGCCACAACACTTGAATATGTAATTTTGCTCTAAGGGTAAGTGGAGAAACCCATCCTTGGGGATCAAAAATCCTCGGCAAACAACATACATACTATCTCGTACAATACTCTTGCACTCTAGAACGCCGATTCGGAATCCATGTTGATTCAATTTTCTAGGAATAAAACTCAAAAAATACAAATTAATAAGATCTCATCCTCAAATGGACTTATTATGTATTTCCACCCTTAAAAAATGAAGTTAAGATATAGAACCATTTACAACCAAAAAAAAAATCGAATCAGTACTGAAAAACATTTCATTATGATATTTTCCAAAATTAAAACCATTAAATTACTCAATTGCAGGGATTAAAAAAATAAATATAAAAAAAGCGTAATCACTATCGCAATCCATGTGAGTATGCCTCGGTTCCAAAAATTTATGATCAATCGTGTATATTTCATTTGTTACCGATGCGAAAATAGCAAACATTAGCGCTATATACGAGTTCTTATTTTGCCCCGTACATAAGTCACTGTAAAATGTAATTTTCTTAACAGTTGCAGGTAATGTATTTAGATTCAACTTCATTACCACTTCGATTTGCAATAGCCACATGTAATAATAAGGAATACCTATAGGCAAAAAAATTTAAATGTATAAAAATAGATATGCAAAATTTATAAATTCAAGTTTACATGTACCGCAATCATGGATTGTCAAATTAAAGGTATAGAGCTGTCGTTTATAATAGCATACTGATGACCGCAGTAAAGGTGTAGACAAGCATTGTTGCAAATCAAATGCGAAGACCTTTGAAGTTGCAGAGATTGAGCAATATCATTTTTTTTTGTCATATGCTCATTCTGCCGTTTCATGGTGATGCTTCTGCTCTTTTAGTAGAATCTGCAGCTCTGAACCTTCGTTTTCCCTTATTTTTGTATTAATTACATCGCATTTTGAGCAAGTGTTAATCTGTGGCTTTTTAAATTTTAGTCCAAGTGTTCTGAAGATCACTGAATACTTAGATAATGAAACAGGCTTTGCATTTGCCTTCGAGTACTACCTGTACATTTTTGACAAGCTTAAATCCAGTTTAAGTTACATTTTTGAGGTGTGTCTTTGACTGAAGTGGCTTTCATATGCCGGAAAGCTCTTAATGTGGCCCTCCACTTCTTCAAATTTCTCTATGGGGGTTTTCTTTTTAGAGGGTCCCTTTCCTCTTAAATCCTGAGCAGTAATGGTTCCAGTACTCAATTTTTTTTGTAATGATTGTTTTCAGCAACGGATCAGTTTCACCTAAAGACGGTTTGAAACATTTTTGACAAACTCGTATACGTAACCCACTAATGTTTAAGAAATACCAGTATGTGAATTGTCGATTACGTGGTGCAGGTGAGCTTTTGATATTAGATATTGTTTTCTTGGCTTAAACATCTATCAAGCCTGTAAGAAAAGCCATTCGAAGATTAAAATTGCCCAGACCCCAATATTGGGTAAAAATCGCCTCTTGTATTTCAAGTGAAATTTTATTACGGCAATTTCTTATACATGGATGGAGCAGCAGAACTTCTCTAGTCTTAATTTGTTTCCCAGCAAGAGTTGTGTATGCTAATGTCCACTAATTTTGTTTCATTTTACGTATTTTTGCAGAGTCTTTTATTACTAGCACCTGCTCAGGTCATATTGGTGTTAATTGTTCATTCAAATGATTATTTTCAAATCACTCACATCCATATTATCAGCGTTGCACAACTGACTATTTTGGAAGGGTCGCTATGTGAATCTGTGAATCTGTCTCAGCATCTGAGTTTAATAGCGGCATATCTCGAAAATAAATTAAAAATTCTTTGATATAAACTTGAGAGTATTATAACCAAAATATAGGGTTTTCCAATAGGAATGATATGATTTTTAAGTGACGTTTCGGCCATTTGTAATATGTCATGATCTGTCATTTTTTGGTTCATTGTATTCAGTAATGTTTACAATTTAATCAAGGTGAGATATACGCAAGAACAACGATTACAAATTATTCGGTTTTATTATCAAAATAATCGTTCTCCAATTGCAATTTTTCGCGCGCTTTTGCCATTTTATAGTCGTAATAATCGTCCAAGTTTGCTCGCTATTCGTCGATGTTGAAAATTTTGAGCGTAGATTTTCTTTACATAATGTTGAAGTGCCAATAAGACAAAGATTCGCTCGAAGTAATGCAAATATTGCTGCCGTTCAGGCAAGTGTTGCTGAAGTGTTCTCAAGAATTGGGACTGTCTCAAACCACAACCTGGCGGGTTTTGAGAAAGGATTTGGATTTGCATCCATATAAAATTGTTCTTACTCAAGAACTGAAGCCATTGGATCACCATAAACGTCGTAATTTGCTGGTTTTGCCTTGGAACAACTTGAAAACGATAACGATTTTTTTTAAGAAAATCATCTTCTCCGATGAGGCTCACTTTCATCTGAGCGGTGCGGTATATAAACAAACCTGTCGATTCTGGTGCGAAGAAAATCCACAAATTATTCATGAAAAACCATTACATTCATCTAAATTGATAGTTTGGTGTGGTTTTAGTTTGGTCTGGTGGAATCATCGATCCGTATTTTTTTCGAAATGAAGCTGATAACACCGTTACTGTCAATGGAGATCGGTATAGATCGATGATAACCAACTTTTCATGGCCGAAATTGGAAGAAGTTGATCTTGGACATCATTTGGTTCCAACAAGACGGGGCTACGTGCCACACAGCAAGTGCAACAATTGAATGATTGCGAGAAAAGTTTGGAGATTCGATTATTTCAAGAAATTGTGATATTGAATCGCCTCCAAGAAGTTGTGATTTAACACCATTATACTAATATTTCTTGTGTGGTTATTTGAAGTCATTGGTCTTTAGCAATAAACCAAACTTTCGTCAAGCTCTACAAGTCAATATTGAACGTGCTATTCATGACATGCGACTTGATTTAGTGGAAAAAGTGCTCGAAAATTGGGTTAATCGAATTCGTTCCTGCAGAAGAAGTCGTGGAGGGAGGCCATCTGAATGACGTTTTATTCAAAACTTAATTGTATCGATTATACTTCACATTAAACAAAGAACATTTCAATTTCCTTAACAATTAGTGTGCTTTTTTAAGGAAATCATATCACTGTTATTAGAAAACCCTATACAAAAATTCCTACCATTGATACTATTTTCTTCTGGAACTGTTTCAATCGGGAAATTGGTAACGCATAATTTATCACCAAGAACTCTTGCATCAGCTTCGAACCGTAGAGCTGCTAAATTCACTACTTACAGGTTTGAAAACTACTGCTTGTGGTGTTTGAAATGATTCGTTTATTGTGTTGGAAGGGGCAAACAAGTATTATTGATGTAATGGTTATGGTTATGAATCTAATGGTTATGGTTATTATTCACTAGTATCCAGTAACGAAATATTACCTTTACAGGCCGTATTAACTGTCTGGTCTATTTTATTTCCACCTGTTTTAGCCAGCAATTCAAGTGCAACCATTTTACTAGCTCTATTTCCACTCTATTTATATGGAAATTTACAGTTAATTTTCTTTATCGCGATTGTAACTAATTTTTATCACTCCCGAGGTAACAATTTTTATTACGAGCACGTTACTGAAGTTCAATCATAAAACAAATTTTTAACTATAAATTATGCATGTCCAGAACCAACCATACGATATTGAAGAGGTCCAGGGGTCCCGGTACAAATTTTTCTAAATTTTTATCAATCAATTGAATCGATCCGTCAAAATAAATTGATGGACTCAAAAAATATTTATAAAGTTTATAAAGTTGGCGTATATGGCTGATATGGCTTCAATTAATGCAGATGCGCCGTATTTTATTCCACTACTCACTGTGTCAATTGAATTTCGGAGTTTGCTTGTTGCTTCTGAAATACATTTTCCAACTACTAGGATAGCTGTACGTCTGCAACTGTTGTTACTGTACCCGTAGTACAATAAAGTAGTGTAATAAAGGATGAACAGAATACATCCAAGTACACTTCCTTGTGGTACGAATATATTTGCTAATATACTTTCTACTTGCAGCTTCAGAGTACTAGTTTTCAAATTTGTCTCAAAAGTGTCGATCTGCAATGAAGGATTTAAGAATTTCATAAAATAGCTTAGACAGGTTTACCTTTGTCGAAAGCTTGAGTTACATCTTAGAGCATATCTTTTTAATCAAAAATACATCCTTAATAACATCCGTTATTCTGAGAACTTGTTCAACGGTAGCGTGATTTTTTATAAACCCATATTGGTGTGGTGGAATTAAACATCCCTTTTCTATTAAAGGTTTGAGCTTCTTGAGCAGCAGTTTTTCAAAAAAATTTTAATAATTTTCTAGGACCTCAAAATATTAATTTGGAACATTTTTTACAATTTCCCGGAAACACTATGGAATTGTGTCTTGTCATTTGTATTTGCACACAATTATTCTTGTTAAGAAATTTTTAATAGAGAAGAAAAATAGTTTTAGTTATTTTTTTGCAAGTTTTAATCAGTTTAAGATTAATTACATTTTTTTTTATTTTCTTTGCAACCTATTCTGGGGCCGAGTCTTTTCTAACTCTCTCACGGTTCGATTTTCCCGTCCTAACGTTTGCGCCATTGTCAGCCAATTCGAGAAGGTACTGCTATAGGTCCGATTTTCGTAGAAGCATGCATTTACACATTGCATATCTACATGCCAGCCTTTAGTACTGGCATGGAAGAACAGCCGCCCCATGAGCTCTGCACTCCGATAGAGGGTCATAGTTGTGTTTCATTTCATCAAATTCCTTTTCATTATTGGGATTCGAACCCGGTACCCCTCAAAAAACTTTTTGTTTCTGTACCATTTAACTCTGAACAATTACTATATGTCAGTAAATATTTTTGGTTGTAAACATAGATCAGACTTCTTAGCTTTTAGAAAAGCTAACTGTTTGTCATATGTGTTATATAGTATTACGAGTATGTTATCTAAAAAAATATAAGTTCACAATAAAAAATTTGTATTTCCTTAATTAGACACAAGTATGTTAGTACCAATATGTACTAGCATTAAATAATATTATTTACAAATGTTTACAGTAAATTCTCAAAATGATCAACATTAACTGTTAACAAAATAGTTTTGTTTCATAAAATAATTGAATAAAAATTAGTCATTAGACAATCTATTTGAGACATCTATTTAAACATGAGTTAGTTAAAACTTAGATTTATTAAAAAATGAATTATTATAGCTCTAGTGAATGTGGTATGCGTTTTGTAGAGGTTAATGGAGCTCGGACGATTGCTCAACGGATATATCGAGATCAATACCCTAATCGTAGATTGCAATCAGTTAAAACTTTTGTTAATGCAGATCGGAATTTGTGCGAAAACGGTTCTTTTACAAATAATCGGAGAGACCTACCAGGACGTACATCAACATCACAATATAATATTGACTACGACTACGGTTCGGAAAATTGCAGCAAAAACCGAAATTTCAAAATCTAAGATCACAAGCAAATTTAAAAAGAAAATCTTCATCCTTTTCATTATCAAACGGTACAAGATATTTTAGAAAATAATAAAATATTAAGAAACAATTTGTGAATGGCTAATTGGGCAGCAAATCCAAACTTTTGGTTTCCGAAGAAATAAATTTCACAAACACACATTTGTGGTTTACTCACACCAAGCAATCCACAATTAAAAATTGTAAAACATTCTAACAAAAATTCACAGTAAATGTATGATGTGGTATTTTTTGGAGTTGAATTACTAGGACCGATCATACTTCCACATAGATTAGATGGTCCAAAATATTTAAATTTGTTTAAAAACCAATTTGAAGAACTTATGGAAGAAGTTCCATTGATAAATTTGCAATATGGTATGTGGTATATGCATGATGGGGCTCCTCCACATTTTGCATTTTGTTTCCAAGGCTGAGAAGGATTGACCGCGGACGACGTATATAGTGGCCACCAAGATCACCGGATCTAAATCCATTAGATTTTTACCTCTGGGGCCATTACTTTATTTTTTAAAGTTTATTTTTCATCTATCCCAGAAAAAGAAACTTTAATTATTATAATTTGTGAAGCTTGTAAAGAAATAAAACGAAACCGAAACGTTTTTGTAAAAAGTTCGCAATTCGTTTATGAACAGGTTTGAAAAGCGTAAGCGTTAATGGTGATCATTTTGAGATTTTACTGTAAATATTGTAAATAATATTATTTAATTCAAGTCCAAATTTGTACCAACATAATTGTGTCTAATAAACGAAATATATAATTTTTCAAAGTAAGTACAAATGTAAGTTTTGTGAACTTTTATTTATTTTTATGTAACATAATAAAGCAAATATGACAATTAGTTAGCTTTTCTAAAAGCTAAATTAGCTATGTTTCCATCAAAAAATATTTACTGACGTTGAGTAATTGGTAAGAGTTAAATAGTACAGAAACAAAAATTTTTCTTAAAAAAAAATTGAATTCCAAAAATTTTATTTAAATTTCAAATATTTTTTTAACTAACTGGTCATAATTTAACTAACCTTATTTAAAAGAAGGATGTTATCAGCTTTTTAATGAAATTAGTACTTGAAAATAAAAATGGTTGTTTCTCAAGATATTGAAGTTCTTTACACAAGGTGCTGTGTTGGAAGGCTCCTCTTTAAACGTATTTAACTTGATAGGGGTGCTTTAACGTGCGAAGTGATAGAAGTAACGTCACTTTCATTTTGATCAAGAAATCCAACCGCACCATTCGTGTCAGCTACTTTAAGGACACCCTTTATATATACTTGATGGCAGAAAAATTGCACAGTTGAATCTGAATGAAAATGGAAATCGAAATGTTTTTTGAATGAAAGTATGTCAAGTTAAAGATCATTTCATCACCTATCCAATGAGACAATACACGCACGTAGGTGCGTTTATTGTCTGGACGAAACCAGAACCGGGTAGCACCGGTTGCAGAACTTGTGGTAGGTATGAAAGGGTACGTTAAGTACGGTTAAGTTTAGGGAATTGTTATCAATCGCATATCAACGCTTAGCATGAACGATCTTCTATCGATTACGTCTTGGAATGAATACTACACCAGAGATAGCCGCTCAAGTGGTTGCACTAATTGGCAGAACCAAAGTGACGTGGCTCGACAACCAAATTTGAGCTGATTCTCCGTTCGTCGAATGTGATAGAGATATCAAGAAACTGGTGGCTACAACCGGATCTGGACGAACTTGTGTTAGATCACTGCTTGATGACCGCTTTCTTGTGACGACTTCGTTGTGAAATCGTCGTTTGAATACGGTTCATTTGGGACAGCGACTTTAAGAAGTTCGTGAAGTCGAATTCAGTCGGTGGACAGTAAAAAGACGACTTCGAGAAGATGATTTGACTGCACACAGACCAACAAACGGGCCAAAATTAATCCCAGCCCAGGAAGAAGAGTGTACAGAAGATCAGGAGAGCGATTTGCACAATGTTGCATTAAAGAGCGTGTCTCCTATGGCGGTGGATCGTGCATGTTTTGGAGAGGCATATCACTGGAGCTCACAAAGATACTCAAGAAAGGTATTCAAGAAAATTAAACCAACATTGGATTTTCTGATATTTTTGAACTTTTTTGACTTAACTTTTGAACATAACTATATTATATACAGATATAAGTGCAATCCATAACTATATAACCATGCTTTTTCCGGGTTTTTTAAATAGCTGATTTAGACAATTTGAAGAAATTAATGCCAGAAAAATAAAAAAATTAATGTATATGAGATTGGTCATGGAAAAAAAACGTTTCAGAATTCAATTATTTTGAGAATAAAGAGTTTTTCAAAAGACACATCAAGGGAATACACTAGAAGATTATTGCTTTAGTGAAGAAATTATCACTCGAGGTCTAAGGCCTTTGGTGGTAGTTAAACGAGAGCAAAAGCCGACATTTACTCCCTAGTTTCATACGATATTTTTACTACGAATTTATTTTTATTTAAATATAATTTTTTATCAAGCAATTATTAATTAATTTTTTTCTACTCAAACTATACCCAATAAAAAATTTGTTTGTTGCTACCGAGATCGACCTTTTATTCCACAACTATATTAGTAATGCTAGTCTCAGAGCTCAGCCAACTAAAATTTCAATTTTATATGAAGATAACATTTACAGTATTATACCGTGTACAGACACAAAGTAGATAATCATATATTCTACATTATCTAGTTATTTTCGCCTGTCTGTACTTACACGATTTTGTGAAAAAAGGATTATTATGTTTTCAAAACGAGATAATCATAATCGCCCTCACCAAATTTTATATGAAATTTTATTTTATTTTTAATGAAAACTCAGTGTGCTGGATATGCCAAATGTTAGAAAGAGACAGTAAAAATATATTGAGGTAGCATAGTATATGGTAGTATATGGTTAGTGAACCACGGAAATTAAGACCTGTGATAATAAAATATTAATGTATTATATGTGTATAAAATAATTATAGTAATTACAGAGTAATTACATTCTTCAAAAATGGACATCCGGTATTGTAATAAATGAATAGAATGAAGCAAACATCATTTTATAATCGAATGCAGCTTGCATGAATTCCAAAATCCAGTTTGTGTGTCTGTACACCATAATTTTTAAATCGGGATCACAATAATTTGGATTGCAATTGCGATTTTAGGAAATCACGATAATATTTGTGTCTCTGTACACGGCTTTATTAATTTAGCTGCGGAATAAACACAGCAATTGAAAACTCGTTTTGACGTGTACACAATTTTGTCTCAATAAATTTCATTATTTGCATTTGTGTTTTATTTGGGTTTTATTAAATTTGTAACGACATCAGAAGTAAAAAATATTTTTATTTTAGCAAAAAATCGTGTGATAACTTCCTAAAATGAATGAATGTCACCAACAAAATGAAAAAATTAAGATATGAGTAAGATAAGAGAAACCTGTAATCGCAAAACCACACACATCTATATTAATTTTCAAAAATTGTTGTCTATAGCCAACAGTACCAAAATACAACAAAACTAAAATGACGAAAACTGCTAAAAAGAATACAACAAAAGGTTAATATGTTTTTCAAAGATAATAAGATTCTGACCCTTTTCCTTTGGGAAAATATCTTTAAGGAAACTAAAAAATTGTATGACACAATTACACGTCAGGGTATATTTGAAGAAGGAACATTTCAAAAACTATGTGATAAGAGAACACGAAACAAATTTGACAATTAAAAAAGAGAAATGAAGAAAAGTTTTCATTAATATTATTTTCTTACAATTACAGAACGAGAAAAACGAGTAAGCTTTCGAAATGATATAATTTCGGTTTTATATTGTGTGTGATAATTGTTTGGGTTGATCTTACGTTTATTATTTTATTGTGGGCGAATCGTACACTTTTATAGTTGTAATTAAGTAATACTATTATTATTTTTTTTTATAAACTGTATAAAACTGTCTATAAAATAAACTGAAGAAACATTTCTTATAGCTCTAATTTTTTTAATTTTATTTTTTTTTATTCACTATTGAATTGTATTATGTTGGATGTTATCTTTTTGAACATTTTTTTGGAATCATATGTTGATTTCTGTCAATAAATAAATGAATAAAAATAAAATAATTAAGAGAGACGGAGTGGCTTGTTTGAGATTTTTTTCCTTATTTTCAATATTAAGTAGCTGCAATTCTTGCACAGAAAATTGAGGATATTCTTATGCTTAGCTTTACGTTTAGGATATTCTTATACTTAGCTTTACTACTAACTAGCTCTTTAATCTGAAGAGGAGAATTTTGTATCTTTAGGGATTTGGCATAAATATTAAGCTACCCTCATGTTTACCATTGCTTTGTTTTTAAAAATATTTTATATTTTAGCGCCTCTTTGAAAAAATTCTGATGCTTCCCACCACGTCTTGTTATTCTTTTTATATATCGTGTTTTTTAGCAAATTGTTAGGGTGTAACACCTTTTCCATAACAACATACGACCGTGCTAATACTTTCTACAACCGTGCTGATTATAGATATAACCAGATGGTTGTTATAGTCTACTGCAATTACCCAACAGTAATAAGTTCTATGCAACTAGATGTGAACTGCGATCAATATAAAATTTTACACGTTTATTAGCTGTTAGCATAAAGGACATTACGCTACAAAAATTTATTTGAGCACAAACATAGTTGAATCTACAGACTTATTTGATTAAAATTTGATTGGAAAATTTACATTAATATGAGCATTAAATATTTTTACTCTATGGTAATGAAGCTGCATATTTCATTTTTTATTAGTAAAAGTTTTGTTTAAATTTGAAATACTTTTTAACTAAATATTCATAATTGTTATACCTTACTTAGAAGAGAATGTTACTAGCTTTTTAAAGAAATTAGTACTTGAAAATAAAAATGGTTTTTTCTCAAGATATTGAAGTTTCTTTAATAGAAAGTGTTGTGTTGGAAGGCTCCTCTTTAAACATTTATAACTTGATAGGGGGGGAGGGGGGGGGGCTTGATGTGCAAATAGTTAGCAACCTGACCTTCGTTTTGATCAAGAAATCCTAGTACCGTTGGATTATTCGTGTCAGCTACTTTAGCGACACCCTTTATATATATATATATATATATATATATATATATATATATATATATATATATATATATATATATATATATATATATATATATATATAAATGACGTGTGTGTTTGTAACATTTAAGCTCAAGAACTGCTGCACCGAGTTTGATAAAAATTTGGGCATATGTTCTATGGGTCATGAGAAGTGTTTTAGCTGAAAATAGTCCACCAGCAGTTGCAGCTTGCAGTTTCCATAGAACCATTTTCGATCGATAATCTCAAAACCTACTGCACCGATTTCAATAAAAGTTTATATATATATTCAATGGGTCGAGAGGAGTGATTCTGTAATTTTTTGCCGAAAATTGTACAACGAAAGTGGCAGCTTCCATAGGAGCTTTTTCCATTTTTTCAATTATATTGCAAAATAAATCATTTAGAAGACAAACTACTAAGAACAAAAAGAATCTAAATTAATTTTGCATCGATACGGGTCCAAATCGGTTTTTCAAAATTTAAGCGCAAATAATTTGACAAGAAACTGTCTTTTCAACAAAAAATCGACCCGTGATTTTGGTTTTCCCCAATGATGTCATTTGGGAGTGTTAATTAGGAATAAGGCATCTGTTTTATGATCCGAGATGGAGAAATGTTGTTTTATGTAAGGCGAGATAGGGGCGGTGAAACATTTACTGACTTTTGCTTTTCGCAAGTCGTGATGCAAGGCGGAGGCGACGATAATGCCGATATTAGTGTCATTTTCTGGGTTTTCGCAGTACTGGCTATACGTAACCGACTTTTGTTTTTCTAAATTCGAGATGGAGGGCGGTATCCTTTTTGGTGGCACCTATACTATTAACGCCAATGTGGGTGTCAATTTCGGAGGTACTGATTACACTACTCACTTTTGTTTTTCTCTCTTCTGGTTTATCGGCGTAACAGTTATCTTTGACGGCACACCAAAGATAATAGTCCAACGGCGTCAAATCACAGCTCCGAGGCGGCCAAATCACATCAGCGTTTCGGCTAATAATTCGATCTTCGAAGACAGTGCGGAAAAGATCAATTGAAACGTGTGCTGTGCGGCACGGAGCGCCGTCTTGTTGGAACCAAATGTTGCCTATGTCCTCCTCTTCAAGTGCCGGGAACAATAAATCGTTTATCATGGCGAGGTAGCGCTCACCATTGACAGTAACGACGACTCCTTGCTCATTATCAAAGAAAAATGTCCCAATGATGCCACTGGACAAAACCCGCCCCAAACAGTCACTAGTTGAGGATGCATCGGCTTCTCTACGATCACGTGCGGGTTCTCTGTGCCCCAAATGCGACAATTCTGCTTGTTTACATAGCCGCCAAGATGGAAATGCGCCTCATCCGAAAAAATGATTTTTTTGCCAAAATCGGCACCTTCTTCAAATCGATCGCAAACCCACTCAGCTAACCGAATACACAACAATTTTCGTTTAGCGGAAGGATAAGACTAACTTTCTGTCAAATCAGAAGTGACATAACCCTTACCATATTCAAAATAACCGCTAGTTCAAAAAAAAATATTTGGCCCACCCTGTATAGTAAAAACTGTAAATGGCGGAAATTGCGAAATCCGGGATCCCATCATACACGGTAAATAAAAATTTAGTGAATTTGTAATATAATATCAACCTCCTTACGCGGAAAATTGTGAGATGTGGACGGAAACCTTTTTTTCGTAATTTTTAATGTAAATTTAATGAACTTTAATTTTTCAAAGACGGAAAGTAAGATTTATGTAATTTTTTTATTTGCTTGTTACATTTTTAAACGCGGAAGAGATTAGAAAACTAGTTTGTTGGATTTTTTGATTGTCAAAGTTTGAGGTTATGAATTTAGTCTACAGAAGATTTTCAAATGATTAGTTGTGTAGAACGAAAGACAGGTATGTAATTTTTAAATTTGTTGAGTTTGCTGCTACATGTTTTGAGTTTATTGCAGAAAAATAAGTAAACGACCGCATTGCCTATCATTAAAAGAAAAATACGATGTAATTAGACTCATAGATTCCGAAAAAAAAGTTTCAAATATGTTGCCGACAAATTTAAATGCGGTAAAACGCAAATTTATAACATCATGCAAAGTAAAGAGGAATTAAAGACAAAATATTTATGTTCAACGGAAAATGGAAAAGACGGTAAAAAGTCAAGATCATGTACGTACGAAACATGAAACAGTGGTTCTGCAAGGCACGCACAAAAAATATACCAATTTCTGGACCAATTTTACAAGAAGCAACCCTAAACATTGGACGAGAATTGTAAATTGACGAGTTTAAGGCGTCGAATGGATGGTTATCTAGTCTTCGGTCGAGGTATAACATTACATTCAACATTGCGTGTGGAGAATCAAACGAAGTAAATAGCCGTACGGTTGAGGAATGGAAAGGAAAATTAGGGCAAATTATCGAAAACAAGGATGTTGTACCTAAAAGGACAGAAATTCCCACACGGTAAATTATCAAAGGAACGATTAACGTTACTTATGATCGTATTCGCAGATGGAACAATCGAAAATTCGGCCGTAATAGGTAAAAGCCTTAATCCAAGTTGCCTCAAAAATTTAAAATATCCTCTCTTCCCGTTTCTTACTACAATAATTCAACGGCATGGATGTCTTCAGAAATTTTTTAAACAGTTTTTACCCAGTTGAATGCCATAGATTTAGGCACTACTCGTTGCACAACATCTTTATTTAAGATTTAATGATTACACTTAAAATATTACACGTAGATTTTTTTAGATTAATTTATTTAATAATTATTAGTCAGATTACTTTTTTTTTTTTTTTTTTATTTGGTATCTATGCGATCTGTTTTGGGGCTCAAGGCTCACCCTGCTCTTCCGCGGTTATGCTTTTAACGTCCTTACTTTACGCCTTGCGGCCAACTCGAGGACGTACGGCTATAGGACCGATTTTAAGACCATCTGCACATTGCAAGCTCCATGCCAGCCTATACCAGCATGGAAGATGGGTCGGCCCATGAGTTTTGCACACCGACAGGGGGTCATAGATGTGTTACATTTCACCACAGATCGAAATCTGTTGATGAAATTTCACTTTGCATCCTGCCCCTATCGGGATTCGAACCCGGTTCCTCCCGATCCAAACGCCAAAGCTTTAACCACTGTGCCATTTGGTCGGTCAGATTACTTAAACTTTTCACTATATGTTTTGCACGATTTCACAGTGACACGTAGAGATGCCAACGATTAAAACTGAACTATGAGTGACTCGAAGAAACCTCTAAGGGTTTACGATTCAGTTAAAACCGATTACTAGACTGCTAACTGTTTTCTAAGTAAAACTGGAACTGATTTGATTCAATAATTTTCGAGTCTTATATACTAAATATTTTGGAAATTCGACAATTTTATTTAAAAAGTATAATTTTAGGACGCGTGATTTTAAATTTTTTGAAAAAATTGTATTTTCAATATAATATAATTCCATTATGTTTCATATAATTAAAAAAAT
This sequence comes from Nephrotoma guestfalica, assembly GCA_963691935.1. Taxonomy (NCBI): domain Eukaryota; kingdom Metazoa; phylum Arthropoda; class Insecta; order Diptera; family Tipulidae; genus Nephrotoma; species Nephrotoma guestfalica. The sequence continues at coordinate 150,824,563 of OY829914.1, read as the reverse complement.
GTATTTCCCAACTTTCCGATCATCAAAAATTATAAGTCGCTAATCGATATTTATACCAAATTCGTTTGCTTTTACAACAACAATTTGACCGGATTTTATGTAAACGAATATGAAAGAAATTTGATCGACTTTTGTAGTAATATTTGTGAAAAGAAAGACAAAAAATTGTTTATTATAAATGGCGGGTTTATCATTTCAGCTTGTTAGGTATAATAAAACATTATATAGCAAAGAATTAAAATGTTCAATATAGTGTCTCCCATTTCTCAATTTAATTAATTTATTTATCAATAATTTTCAATTAAAAGCATAAGGAATTATATAATTTCGCACATAAACACAACATTTTAGTACACAAGATATTTCGAAAATACGTCGCACAAAATTACAAATTATCCTTACAATTTTAATAAATTTATTAAAATTAATTTAAAATTTATTAATTTAAAACTGAATTGTACAAATGGCGCGGGGTCTTTGTTTTGATGTTATGTTTTGACGTTTACTTTTGTATATATGTATGCGTAAAAATCTGACAAAATATCAAGATTTTTTAAAATTGATCTAGGCAATTTGTTAGATCAAGATTTTTGTGTGAAAAAATTTTTTAGTTTGAATACAACAACAATGTATATCATATACATATATACGGAATGGGTAGGTCATATGGAATACCAAAGTAATGTTCATGCTTGGTTTAATTGTTTCTTACAATTGATTTTTTAATTATTTTTTGATAATATATGCGGATGCGACAAAAATGATGAGTAATATATGTACATATATTGGATATACTACCTGTTTTGTTGTTGTTATTTCGTTTTGATATGGAAAACGAAGTGTATATATATATGACTTATGTTTTGTTTTCTTGTTGCTTTTATATTTTATGATATATTGCGTCAATCGCTTACTATGCATCTTTTGTATATACTTACTCGTATACGCTACATTTGTTTTGATCGGATTGATATCGTTTATGTTATCGTAACAATCTTGTATTTATGAAAATGGGATTTTGGTTTTACTTCGCGAGATTTGGAAACGAGATGGATGGGGTTGTGAATATCATAACACTGTACACATTAAAAGAATTGAAAGTATTCAAAAGAAGTTTCTGATTTTCTTGTTAAAGAAAAGTGACTGGGATTGCGACCACAATTTACCATTCCATGAAAATGTGGCTCGATTAACTCCTTACTCAACAAGATACACGGATTACAAAATATGCAAGCTTGAAAATTGACGAGTTCTCTTAGGTGCGGCTTTTATTGATGACGTTTTCTTTGGTCACATTGATTCAGCTTACATTTTGGGAAACATATCAATTCAATTGCCTTGCAGAACATTTCGAAACCACGAGTTTTTAGCAATAGAACACTTTTCCACAAACTATGGAAAAATAAGGTTGGTATAATATAGGTTGTCTAAATCATTCACCATCGTCGACGACCTATTTGACTTTAATTTATCAAAGAACAACTTCAAAAATATCAAATATTAAATATATAAGAATTATTTTTAAAAATTTTAATTGTTTAATCTATATTGGAAATTTTATTTTTTAATATTTTTGTTTTAAATTATATTATCTGAAATCATACATGTAAATCACAGAATAGATTTCTTTAAATAAATAAATAAACTCACTCCCGCACTCAAAACCAATTAAATTTCGTGAAATGTTTTTTGCCCCGCCTACTAGTTCCACACTCGAGTAGAAATATTTTTAACTTTGTTGTTGTTTTAATACATTCTGTGCGAGACTATGGTATTTTTTCCTAACCAACTCTCGAGGTCACGTACCAGCCTTATGTCACGTACAGTACATCGGAAATAAAAAGCATCACACCCGCTCCCGTACTCAAAACCAATCAAATTTAGTGAAATGCTTTTTGCTCAGCCTACTATAGTTCCGCACTCGAGTTGAAATTGTTTAACTTTGTAGTTGTTTTAATACATTCTGTGTGATACCATGATATTTTTTCCTTATAACTCCCGATGTCATGTACGCTGTCTTACTGTGTGTACATGACATCGGGAAAAAAGCAGAACTCAAAACCAACCATATTTCGTGAAATGCTTTATGCCTACTAGTTCCGCACACAGTTGAAATATTTTTAACTTTGTTCTTGCTTTAATACATTCTGTGCTATACCATGGTATTTTTCATAACTAACTCTCGATGTCATATTTGCAGTCTTAGTCTCGCAATAAAATGTTCGCGCTAATAAAGGGTGTTTTTTTAGAAGTTCATATATTTAAGTTGGCAACACTGTTTTGTTTGACAACCGATTTGACAGCTGACATTTGCTTTGTCATTAGTTTGATTTGACTTTTCATAATGAATAGATCCACGCCAGAGCAACGCTTGCAAATTGTTGAAATTTTTTATCAAAATAATGGTTCTGTACGCCAAACTCGTCGTGCATTACGTCCATTTTACGGTCGTCATAATCGTCCATCAGAGCGGGTAATTCAGTTAACTCTGGATCGGTTTCGCACCACGTATACTCTAAATGATAATACGCAGGCAGTAAGACGTCAAACAGTGCGTACTGAACAATCGATAGACGCTGTACAGCGTAGCATTGACTTTATGGAAGATTTTATCTAAGGATCTTGGTTTACGTGCTTACAAAATTCAACTTGTTCAGGAATTAAAGCCATCCGCCCATCACACACGCTAATTCGGGCCAATTCAGCCAAAGGGCTGAAGCACAAATTTATATTGATTTTGATTTTTCAAACAAAATTTTGGGTACGTTAATAAACAGAATTGTTGAACTTGGAGTGAAGTTTGTTGCATTTTATGGCCCGGCGGAATCATTGGTCCATATGTCTTCAAAAAACATGATGGGTGGAATGTTACACTCAACGGTGAACGGTATAGAGACATGAGTTTTAACTTTTTTGTACCCCAATTGTAATGGCATAAAATTATCTGTCCAATAAAGTTAGTTTCACTGATATTCAAAATGTTTTTCTTTTTTCTATTTTAAATTAATATTGTGAATCTCTAAAAAACACCGTTTAGTTCCTCTTTCAACCAATTCAATTATCCTAAACCCACAAGCTTACATGATGTTGATCAAACTGTGTTTAATATACGTATATACATTACAAATAGCTGCAATACAATGAAATGGACGAATCATTACATAAAGGAGATTTCTAATCAACTTGCAAGAATCAGAATGCAACAATTCACGGAAAGACACCGCTGCTTTTAAAAAATTATTCAATAACCATCAACAATGTGCAATACAGTATTGCATACAAAATAACATTGAACAAAATACTAATAATCGAATAAATAAAGCAACGTAAATTTAACAACAAAAATGGAAAATCATGATATTCTAGCCAACTGACAAGTCAGATAACTCAATATTAACATAATTATCATGAACAATATAAAATTAACGATTATATTATTTCAGGAGCATTATAATAGATCTAATATACTATATACCTCGTTACTGATGAACGGAACAGCAGATTCATCAAAATATGCATATCAACATAATCAAAAGTGACGTCGAAGATAACGCCACGCAACACTCAACAATCAATCAATAACTATAGTAACAACACCGGATTAGATTTCGATTGTAGAGTATCAATAGATTGTAAACCAACTGTATTTAATTGTTTTATTTTGTTTCCCGTAAGTCTCGTGAGCAACAACTAATATTTTTTTTAAATTTGACGCTTGAGTTCTTTGCTCAAATTACCGTAAATAAAATTTTTACAGCATTTTTAAGTTCAGCACTATGGTCTTGGAAACAACAATTTTGGTTTAGTAAGGATTCCATATCTGAATAATCCATAAATTGTGCATTCGTAATTTTGCTATGGATTTGAACAAAAGTCTGCTCAGAGTTATGTATGTATGTGTTCAATTTAAAATGACCTGGATATGTACAATTTAGGTTTGTTCTATCTACTTTGGAACAGACAGCACCAGCACATTAATTAATATTGGTTTGCCCTACTGTTCTTATTTACTGGAGTCGATTGATGTTATTAATTGTTGCACATTAAAAATTTATTACTGAAAATAATTACTAGGAAATAAATCATTCACTCACAACACGAAAAACATTAAACTCGAATCTACAATATATTTTGTAATTTTAAATTCAATATTTAAAGATTTTGAAACGCGAATTCAATTTGCATGTAATTGACACGATTCCACAAAAACCCGAAACGAGAACATTTTAGGGGATAAAATAATTTTCTAACATGCTCTAACGATCCGTATATACGAGGGGGGTTCAATAATTTTGGTAAATACAGTATATGAAATAAGGGTATTGATATTTTTTTTTGTTATTTTACTTAAACTTAAAAACTGGAAACTTAAAAACTGGAAAATATTGAACATCGTGCTTTACAATCCTTGTAAGCAAAACAGTACTTCTAGGGAAATCGAAAGAAAAGACGAATACAAAATGTTTACGGAGAATCTAATCCTTATAAAATAATAAAAAAAATATTCTATGTATTCACACAAGGTAGAGATTTTGGAAGATGAATCCACAACGGAAGACCAGCAGTCCCGGTTATTTATGAAATGGTAATTTTAACCGATGATCTTATATTGTACAGACCAGACCATTCACCTTTTATAAATTAAGTATGATATTAAATAAATCTATTAGCAGTGTTAGCACCAGTTTACATAATCATGTTAAGCTGTTAAAAGTTTGCAGACGATGGGTTCCCCGAATGTTGTTTATGGAAGAAAAAAATATCAAGTGAAAACTTCAAAGACAATTTTAATAATAAGTGAAAACGATCTGGTTAAATTTTTAAACGTGATACTCACCGGTGATGAAACAGGAAGTTCAAAACCGAAAAAGTCCTTATAGTTCAACCATCTGAAGGTACAAAAATGGCGGCATTTTGTGTATGCAGATGGAATTTTGATGATTGACTATTTACCTTATAATACCATAATTACAGCATTATTATGTGGGGCTTTTGCATAATTTGAAAAATGATAGCAGCGAAAAACGACGAGGACAAATATTTATTGCTTTTACTTGAGAAAGAACAAGTAAAAAGAATGTTGCACAACAAGCAGTATGAGATTGTGGGTTCTATGAAATATCGCATCCACTTTACTATGATACCAAATGATTATTTCCTTTTTACAAATTTGAAAAAAATATGTGGACTATTATTTTGAAATGACAGTAAGTAATATCTGCTGTAGAAGAGTATTTTGAAGAGCAAGGAAATCATTTTGATTTGATGGTTTGTACAAATTAATTGACAGGTGTAATAAGTGCATTAGCGTGGGTGGAGATTATGTAAAAAAATGATTAAAATTTAGCGTGATTTTATATAGATTTACTTAACTTATTGAACTCACATCGTAACTATATTTCTAATAGAATTAGGTGCTGCATTCAATTCTTATCAAATATCACAAACGTACGATAAATCACGCAGAATAAAATTAATGACACCAATTTTCATTTAAAATTGATATGATCTTTCTGTTCCCGCACCATACGAGAACGTATGTTGTAAACATTTAAATTATACAATTTTAAATCAAAAAGAACCGAAAGTAAGAAGATTTTTTTTAAATTCAAAATACAAATAAAAGCTTTATCCATCCAAAACCAATTACAATATTATGTTATTTCTCTTCAAAAGTGATTTACCTTTAATATGAATTGAGCTCCCGTTTTTCTGCTGTTTGGAAAATTATACTTTTATGGGACGAGTGAGGTAAAATAAAAAAGGATATAGAACCTTTTAAAAAAGTTATACGAAATACGTGATAGTTAAATATTATTAGAATTGTGTATCTTTTTATTAAAATTCGAAAGATGTGGAGTTAATATCTGTTAGGATTTCCAAAAAAAATATTCGTTTTCATTTTATAATATATACTCGTACGCACGAGTACATGTACATTTCCGTGGAAATGAAATTGGAAAGGCGGCAACAACAAAAAATCATAATACAACACTTAAATTTTTTTTGTTATTATTATGGATTAGAGTGTATTCTGTAATAAGGGTTTTAGATTGTGTGTTTATACAATTTTCAAATTTTCTGCTCCAGCAATTATTGTCGATTGCAGTTACAGGTAATGTAAATTTGAACGTGAAATTCCTCAACTTTTAAGTTAAGGAAATAATCAATAGCATGTCAAAAGTGAATTGCCTTCCTTTCCATGTATCAATACGCTAAATCTTGGATTCAATGCGGTATTATAAATCATTGAAATGAAGCCCTAATAATTTCCCACATGTTGAGTTATAAGTAACACGCGTAATGAGAAGCTTGTTTAATAACTTTTCAGTCTATTCTGGGGCCGAAGCACTCCCAACTCTTTCGCGGTTTACCTTTAACGTCCTACGTAGGACGATCTGCACATATAATAATATATAATTCCAATGCCTGAGACAAAGTAAATTAGATGCGAGATTTTAATTACAAAACGAATTTGAAATCTTCAATAAATACAGTAAACCGCAACCCTTACATGGTCGCAATCTGATAACTGTTACGTGTTAATGGTAAAATATCTGGGAAAGTAATCCATTTATAATATAGGATAAGTGATTTACTTTCAAGAAAACACCAATTTCGAAATTTGTTGAAATTAATAGTGTGGTAATTAGAGTTTGGGGAAGTTAACGACAAATGTTTTATTGTTAAATTTCCTTACGAATCCCGTTAAACGCTCGTAAAAACTCGGCTCTGAACTTGGTTGCATTAAAATATTCTTGAACGCATCCAAATCGCCCACCATTTACAAGTTGTCGTTCCATTTGAATCAATTTTAAGAGATGAATGTTGTTAAGCAACATTTACGTCATTCTATTCTGTTTTCAAATGAAAAAAAAATGCTGCTCAAGCTATGGAATTCATTAATTTGACTTTGAGTGAACACTCTGTGAGTCATTCAACAGTAAAAAAGTGGTTTGCAAGGTTTCGTGATGGCAATTTTAGCCTTGAGGACGATCCACGCCCAGGTGCAGTACAACAATTTGAAGACAAAAAATCTAGTATTTTACTAGATGAAAATTCGTGTCAAACTCAAAAAGAGGTTGCAGAACAGTTAGGATTTACTCACCAAGCACTATCATTTCGATTGCATTTAGTTTCTAAATGTTTTCATTAATTAACAATAAAGAAGTACGAAAAATATTTAGAAACTTGCTGTACATATTATAAATTTAATTTTAATAACGCTGATTAATTAACGATTATAATTTTAGGAATTGTGGAATGCATTAATTAATTTTAACAAAAATTGCTAATATTACCCGTAAATAATCGGAGCTAAGTTTAATATTGTCCCCAGCGAATAAAATTGCATGCACTTGACGAAGTTTGGTAATTATCTGAGGATGGTAGGATTAATTACTTATCTCTCAATTGCATATATAGTACGAGTATATTAACAAAACTGCTTTAGGAGTATTTTTAATCAATTTAATTTTACATTTTGCATTTCAATCAAATAATAATATTTTTTACACATACAAAGTCATGGTTTTTGAATAGCTAGTAGTTTCGATTTATGTAATTTGCAATTAATTTTGTTGGTTAATTGTGATACTTAATTCAAAAATTTTTTGATTTCTTGAAATTAATCGAAAGTAAAATAGAACACGCAGCTTTAGTATTTAATCACGAATTTCTCGAATAAGCGTCTTCAAGAATTTGTATGATTCGTTTTTGCATTTCTACAAATATTCTCGAGTATATGCATTGAACTTTCGTGAGGAGATGTCCGAGACTATGGGGTAAAACAATAAAATAACACGTTATATTTGCCTCTTTGATGATAGCACATTTTAGTTAAATGGGTTTGCTAACATACATGATGCCGATATTGGGATTATCAAATGTTTGGACACGTGTTCTCTCAGATCATATTGCAGGTTGGTTCTTCATACTTGCCAATCTAAATGATGATATCTATTTGGATCTACTATCCATGCACTGGTTTTACTGAAGGAATGATGGAAACAAGATCCAGCTCCTTCATATTATACCTAAAATTTAATTTGTCGAATAATTCTGAAAATCATTGTAATAACTAATTTGCATTTTTTACTCAATTAAGTAATAAATCTCTGAGGTGACCTAAAATAAAAGCTGTGCTAATTAGTATTCGCTAATCACTCTTAAAATTTAAATGCACAGTGACGCGGCTGGCGCAGCTCGCCACCTGAACTAAAATTCAATCATTTATTTTGTGCTCTATTAAATATTGTAATATATTCTTTATTTATTAATTAAATAATATAAAAGTTAAGTTACCAACTAAAAGTAAATGAAATTAATCCACGTTGAATTTAATTTTAATCAATTAAATAATTATTTAATTTTAATCAATCAACAAAAAATTTTAATTTGGTAACACTCACAATAAAATAATTAAATACAAATTTAAAACGAGATAACTAAAATTGGAGTTCGGAAGGATAAATATGTCTGGTTATCCCTACCACCTGAACTCAATTAACCTCTAATGATTTTAATGTCAAAAATTGTGCTTCCAGAAAATTAAGTTGGGACTAACTATCAAACGCCAGTATTCTAATTGAATGCAAAAGCTCAATGATGGAAATTTTCTAGGGTTTGGGATGGAAGTTTAACTCAAACTCGACAAATACTCACGAATTTTATCGGTTAATAATATCTTTCGTTCATGTTAAAATATAATATTATAAAAAGCTAATTGCGTCAATATAATATACTGAAAAAACTTGTGACAAATTGTCCTTAGTGTAGAACATATAAATAATTAAAATTCTCTAAGTCCTCTAAAAATCACTTTTGGGTGATTGATCGTCGTCGAGGAAAGACGTGTTTTTGTCTCTCCTCGAAATAAATAATTTTTTCTCCGATCGTAGGAAAAAATATATCTTTCCGTTGTTTTTTCGAAACGAAAAGCTCATGATTCCAGTATGTTGTATTTGTTGCTAAGCAACAAGTAATAATAGTACGAGAATATTTTTGCTGGCCTAGGCCGGGAATATATTCCCGTATGGATTTTTAATTGTTTAGAAGAAATAAAAGTACACTTATAAGGTCGAGCGCATTTATTTATTTTAATTTAACAGTATACATAATAATCAATACAAATAATAATCGTTTTAAATACCTACATGCTTACTTTAGTAACTAGGAGTGAATCATCTGAAGCTTCCAAAATGAATTGTTGAACATATTCCATAGTTAATATTTTAGATTGCTTCGCTTTATATGCGTCGGATTTGCGTTTCAAGAAGACAAGTGATTTTGGTATTTTGCAATATCCACATTATTTTTAACCACTAGCATCGACCTGATCATTGAGTAGTTTGACCATAATGTGGATGATTTCAATTTTGTAGATAAATCAGCGAAATACGCCAGAATGACGTTGTCCGAAAATGATTTGATGTGTTTAGATTGACGATAATCCATAAAGCGTTTATAAGCATTTTCGTATTGTTCCTTCGATTTATTGCGGGAGTAAATCACATGTAGCTGAATTAGTTGCTTCCACTATATCCGGCGGGGTACAAGATAAGGATAATTCGCTTTCACTGTCCATATCCCTTAAATTTCGTTCACACGTTTTTTATAAATCAAATAGGTACACAAACTTGACAACTTTTGAAGAAAAAAAACAAAATGTATTTATGTCTTATGATGTCGTGGCTAACTAAGCAATAATTTTATATTATTTTCGATTTTTTACTTTGTTTTGATTTCTTAATATGATAATTAATGAATAATACTAAAAATTATTTTGGGTTTATATTCGTTTTAAAGTCCGATCGGAGAAAAAATAGTATATTTTTGCTAAGTAGTGTAAGCATGTTTGGTGATCGAATGATCTACCTTTTGTTTGGTACATATTTTTATTTACTCGTATGTATTTTACAACTCTTAAAGTTGTAGAGTTCTAGCATGCTCATGTAGTGGGTTATCGAGTATTGTTTGAACATTTTTTGTTTTTGTACGAAGATTATTTTTTGTGTTATTTCTCAATTGTTTTGTATACATATTTAGTTGTACATTATATTTTTGAAAGGTCGAGTAAGCATGTTTGGTGATCGAATGATCTACCTTTTGTTTTTGTATTGTACATGATATATGATATGATATGATATGATAGAGGCGTACAGGCCAGCCATAACGGCGATCCTAGGTACGTTACCATAATCCTGAAATATCAACAATCAAATAACAAATTATATCTGAATGCGAATAATATTTCAGCATCATGCGGGCCCCTTAGTTAGGAAAGGATGTTAGTCACAGAAACGACTAGGGCGAACCGCAGCAAAGTCATTTTCTAACTACTTAAATATATTAGAATGTTAGTCTCAATTAAATTCACACTCTAGATTAGAGTTTGTTAGTTAATTAATGTAAGTTAGTTGTGTTTGAGGTAAAGGATACTAATATTCATCATATGTATTCGGCATCAGTCCTACTAGACTGGTTAGGTTATTTAATTCACATCTATGGGTCATCTCATCACATACTGCCTGTATCCTTATTTTGCCCTATCTTCCCATCCAACACCATCTAACCGAGGGACTTCACGTTCGTAATGACACGGCAGTATTATCATACATATGATGGCCTAAATATTCCATTGATATTGTAAAACAAAAAAATAATTAAATTCGGTATTGTCATTCAGCTACCTATATTTAAATTCATCCAACTAAAAGCAGGGTTAATTTATATCTAACGTTCACACAACTTTACTAAAACATAACCTGAATTCAATCAGAAGAGATCGTCAAAAAACAACATTCCATAGCAAAAAGTCTTTGGATCGTTAACATATTTGATTGTATTGAGTTTATGCTCAAAGCGTAAGTAATTAAATAGACCCCCTGATCAAGAATGTTGCAATCACAATCTTCCCTGACCTTCCGGTATGTAAAAAAATAAATAAATAAATAATAAATTTTAAATAATAATAAAAATAAATTGAATTATATTTGACGACAACTTTATTGTTTTAAATCAGGACTTTCGACAAAATTTCAATTTATAGAATTGTTTAAAGTAAGTGAAAATTATTAAAATAAGTTATGAAAATGTAATTAAAATTAAATAAAAACCCAAATGGATAACACAATCCAACATATTTCAGCTCAAATGATAAATTTCCCGTGGCAGAAAACGGTTTCCTCCTTTCATTAACATTTTATATATTTATCAATTTATATTATTCCACAAAAAGTCATTTTTGTCACAATACGGTGGCAACCCATTTTGAGTATACAAATTTTCGCTTATTGGGTAAGTTACAATTCGATCTGTTATAATTTCAAATGTTGGTTTCTCGGGTACCAATATTTTATGTACTTAAGTACATACAAAGGGAATTCCCTTGAAATGTCAGTTTCTATGTATACGATTATAAATTACCGTTCACATATATGTAAATAGTTATAATACCTATAACAATAATAAATAATTAACTTTTATATAATTAGCATGAAAATTAGAATAAAAAGATACTTCTCTGCACATTCCTAAACTGATTTGAATTAAAATATTAATAATAATTTATTTAAAGGAGAGACAAAAACACGTCTTGCCTCTACGACGATCAGTCCGATACTCATCTTTTGTTTTTGTATTGTACATACATATTTATTCGTATATTGTTTTTATTGTGGAAACGTTTTTCAATGTGTGTATGTGTGATGATCGCGCAGCAATGAATTTATAATAATTGATAAACCAGGGCCTATGTGTGTATACGGCCGTTTCGCAATGTATAGACTTTGTATGTTAATGTACGTAAAACGTAAACTTGAGAAGAAACTTTCATACGCATGATATGGAATTTTGTTTTTGACGAGTTTTTTGCGTTACTTGATTGTACCTTGTAGATGCGGTGGAGAAATGAATTTTCATTCGCCTGAGCATAAACTTTGTTTGTTTATCTTTGGTTTTGCGGAACTGTTTTTATTGTTAGGGTAGTTTTCGTTTAGAAATTTACCATCTTCCGTGGTGGAATCTTTGATTTGATGATCGTCGTATAAAATGTATAGATTGTGGTTGGGGTGTACGCTTGAAGAGGGGTAATTTCGTTCGTCATCCACTCTACATGCATACACACAGATTTTGCTCTGTATATTATACAGTGATCGTCGGATTAGAGATGTCCTAGCGGAGAATGATAAAGTTCTGAATGACTTGGAAGTGAAAGGTATAGTTTATCGGGATTAAAGATGGATGGGTAGAGTTTATGTGCACACCGCGTATGAGATATGGATGGGTAGGGTCGGGGAGGATCTTGACAGAAGGAAATTTCCATGGCATACAAAGATGATGTCGACCGTGATTTTTTGTTCGCCTTCTACTCGGCTATATTTTGATTCCAAAGATTGGCTGATTTTAATGTTGTTCATCTATCCTATTATTCAGCTTCTGAGTAATTAATTATTATATTTATTGGATTTTAGTTTAGAGTTATCGAGGTTTATCAGGTGTGAATTATTAATATTATTATACATTGCAGTTCCTGATTAAGCTAATTTATTTAGTTCTAATGAATTTTTTTGATTACAGAATATCTTTGAAGCTGTACTACTTTCTTATTAAAAATTAAATTTTAATTTAAAAGTCAATCAATATGGCCGTAATTGGTTGTAATTAGTAGTAATAATTCTTTTTATTCTAGTTTATTTGGGAATTTAAGAATCTATAATCGTCTGGGATGTTTAATATTGATACTATCCTTTATAGTTGGTTTCTTTTTTAATTTCCTGATTGAATAGTTAACAATACTAAGTTTTATTTAATTTAATATAATTTATTTGTATATTTAGGATTTAATTCGTTTTACGTCAATAGGTTTAAAACTATTTTATTTGATTAAACGAATATGATTGTATGGAAAATTGAGGTATCGGAGGAGGGAAATTTTATAAAGTTGCATAACAGTGGTGTTGCCTGATTCCAGTTTAAATTAAATTTTAATTCTTTTTAATATTTTTTAGGAAGCTTGCAAATTTTCATGACTTTTTTGTGGATGAAGTCAAGGAAGGAATGACAATGAATGTAACCGGCTTTGCTAATGAATTCGATATTTCAGTGATTGTTGGAATTATTGAAATTATAAATGTCTTGGAGACTACAGAATAAAATTTAAATGCAGACCATTTTTAAGTTAAAATTATTTCTTGCTTGCTGAAAGCTCATTAGCATCTATGTGCCAACTCTTACTGTGTTCCTAAATTATATAATTTACTACCTCATAATTACAGCGCTTGGAGGGTCAAATCATCATTTTATTTAAGTTGATGCCGGTAAATAGATAATTTACAAAATCGTCCATCATATAACTGAGGATTTGGTTTACTTCCACGTTTTATTCATTATCTCCTTTACCACCGAAGAAAATTTACTCTTGTCTTCTAACTAATCACCTACCACCCGGACGTCGAGAAAAATCACTTCTGCAATCGAAAAATGCGATATGTTGCGATATGTCAGTTCCAACCCATCCAAAGTTAAGCTATAATAATTGAGTGTACCGTACCATGATTCAAATTATTATGCCTTAAAAGTAAAAGGTAAACAGTTTACGTGTAACGTGTAGTAACTAACTTCTAATAATATAGCATTGATTGATTTTACTTCGGAAAATTTAATTTAACACGCACGGGATTAGGGCAAATCTGACTAACCATTAACAAATTTTTAGAACGATCAGCAAAATGGAATACACTACTGTTACTCAATTACTAAATCGACCATTGTAGCAAATTCACAATACAAACATTAAATTTGTTGATTAAGAGCAAAATGTTTAAAATAACCCAATTATTATTAATTCTGCCATTTCGCGATGTTCGGAAAACATGTTTATTTCTTATTTTGCTGTAAATTTGCTTTCCTGATCAATCACTGTTTAAGTTATATACATTTCAATGCCTTAAAACTAATTTGATTGATTGATTGGACTGTAGAAACAAGTACTGCACAAGTGTCCCGGATAACGCCGGACCTATTCCTACAGCCTGTTTACACATACCAATAGGAAGGATAGGAAAGATTTTTTTTTGGGACGAAACGATCCGGATTCAGACACCTAGCGATCGTACGGCACAACATATTTTTAATCTACTTCTAATCTACTAGAGGAAGGATAAAGGCTTAATATGTTTAATGGATATAATGATGTTATTGGTCTTCAACAATTGCTTCTCTAAATCAGCAACCTGAGAAAACTATTATTATTTCACGTACATCTGGAAATTTCCTGAAAATTGATTGATTGAATCGGCCCGGTTACAGACACCTAGATAAAGTCGATAGTTAGTAACACAATGACTATAATATTCTAATCTACACTACCAGCAATTAAAAATACAAAGACATATTATTTCACAAGCATCTGCAAGTTTCCTGAAATCTAATACTTCTACTGTTCCTGCTCTACCTAAATCATATAAAAATTTATTAATTTAATTCTCTCCTCCTGCAACTCAACAACTTACATTAGAACTTCCTGAAACCATAATTAATTGATTATTTAGTATTATTCTAACGATATGATAAAATTATACTTGAATAAAATAAATGTAATGTACTGATTAGTATTAACTAAACTAATTTGGTTCTCTTAAAACAAATAAAATAAATCGAATCCAAATATTGTAGTATCAAAGCCTTTCCTGCTTTGACGCACGGCCTTCCTAATTTCTAAGTATGTTGATTTGATGGATTTATTTATAAAAAATATTTATGAAAGTCCCTTGTCTAATAGAAATATGTTTATTTATAAAAATAGAAAATGACCAATCGAAAACTGGTTCCAAAAACAGCTATTCTGGAATATGTAAGGTAATGCATTAATAATGAATGCTTTTCACAGCTTTAGAATCCCCAATACCTTAACAAATTAAACCAAAATTAAATAAAACTATTAAAGTAATCAGGAATCTGTAAGATGACAGAATTAATAATAAGTAGCTAGCACATCTGTAGGATCCATAATAATCAATTAACCCAATCAATTGTTCAATGCTTAATTATAAAATAACCCAATCAATTGTTCAATGCTTAATTATAAAATAAATAACTCATAAAATATTAAAATAAGACATTAAAAATTAATCTAAGATAGTTAACTATATATACAATCTATTTACAACAGCATTAAATAAATTATAAATCATTTAATCGACATCAATTTACAGTCTTCCGAATAACCTAGAAAATAATTTAATTAAAAAGTGCATGATCCCGAAAAACTATCTAAGTACAGCAATATTTGACGGCATTTCAAATTTACTCCGTAGCTTCCAAGCTATCTGTAGTTCCAAAAATTCAAATATTCGCTGAAATAGCAAAGTTATTAGCAAACCCAATATCCATTATAATTCCTTGCTTGTTTGCTCCTATAAAAAGTTCTATTGCATCCATTTAAAATTTAAATTTCGAACATAAAACTAATTATACTAAAACTAATTAGTACTCTAATGAAATGGAAGTATGATGAGGGTCGCCATTTGTCCAAATGAAATTCCCTAAATCTAGAAATTATGCAAATAAAATCAATAACTGTAAAATAAACAAATACAACTCTAAAATAACATTAGTAAATCTAGATTACATACTTCCAGAAAATTATAATTTTAAAGTTAAACCAACAATTCCAAATCGATCACAGCCGCCTACCTATACATGTCCTAAACCAGATTTCCAAAATTCGTATTATCACGTTTAAAATAAGAATAATAAGAAATTTTTAGAATTTTAATTTTACACATAAACCTAAAATTCAAATTAATAAATTATTAATTTATATTTCTCTCTTTCTAAAGAACTAAATATTTAACTAATAGTTATAAATTAATAAAACTTGTGTTGATTAAGTTTAAGGATTATTTTACATAAAAAAGTTATCAAAGTTACAACCCTTTTAATGGATAGTCAAAACTACAACCATTTTAGTACAATAAATAACTAATATTCTCATGCGAATTGTGATCAGATTTATTATTTCTGTCCAACTTTAACATTTTTGTTCAAAATCATAATAGAAATAAAAAATTCGTTGCAAATTTGCTAACATGGTTGGAAGTGGCCATCAGGCTGGCTGGATGAGCAATTTAGCAACCTATTAGAAGTGCTCACGGAACCTGAGTCCAAATCTTTGGGAAGGCGTGTTAATGGCCGATTACCTTTTTCGTCCAAATGTAACAATTGGTTGATCTACGTAACGTTGTTAATTTCATCTTCGCGCACTGTAGTCATCTCGTATTTATTGATAAGAAATATAATAATTGTATAGTGGTACGATTGTGTTGTAAATACAATATTAATGTTGTTAGTACAATCCTAGGTATATGTGTATAGCTTTTAATTCTTCTCGATATTTTAATCTAAAGTACGGATCAAGGCACTAGTATGTTTCTGGCGCGCAATTTCTTGTCGGTCAACGTATTTTTTTTATTTACCTACAGAGTTTTTTTTGAATAAGAGCGAGGATCAAACGGGGAATCGGTGGTGTATATAAACACACCCAAAATATGCGCAAGGGCGAGTTGGTCAGTCGAGATTATACGTTTGTGACCACAAGTTAAAAATTAAAAACTAAAAACAAAGAAAAAGAAAATAAAAGTGTAAATCATAACAGGAATTAAAATCCATATAAACTTAAAAATAAAGAAATTCCGTGTATGTGCTAATTAATAAAAATGTTATAAAAAAATTATATTGTATTTGAAATGGTACATTGATTTAGACACTAAAAAAAAAATCAAAAAAAAATCTAAAAGTTTATAACTTATAAAAAATTATAAAACAAAAAAGAACAAAATTAAATTAATAATTGTGACGATCGTGTACCATATTTGTTACGTAATCTTATGAGGTGTAAAATTTCTTTTGACCAAATAAAATGCATGAGATTTAAAATAAAAATTAAAACACCAGTAAGCTATAAATCTATGTACATATTTACATTAAAAAAAAAAACAAAAATTGATATAATAATAAAGGGTGTTTTTTTAAGAGGTTGCCGATTTTTTTTTTGAATAAAACACATATAAAATTATGAAATGACCAAAATTTTTATTTATTTGGTAGATAATTTTTTGGCATTTAACATTTAAACACAATTTCTGGCATATGGCTACCACGACTATTTTTCACAAATGTCATTCTGGAGGTCCAATTTTCCAGCACTTTTTCAAGCATTTGAGGGCGTATGTCAGCAATGACACGTTGAATATTGGTTTCCAAAGCGTCAATCGATTGAGGTTTATCCACATAAACCAATGACTTCACGTATCCCCACAAAAAGTAATCGAGTGGCGTCAAATCGCACGAACGCGGAGGCCAATTCACCGGACCATTTCTCGAAATAATGTTGTCGTTGAAAGTTTCTTTCAATAAGTCGATTGTTTCACGTGCTGTATGGCAAGTGGCACCATCTTGTTGAAACCACATTTCATTCATATCCATATCTTCAAGATTTGACAACAAAAACTCATTTAACATGGTTCTGTATCGATTTCCATTCACGGTAACGCGTCGTCCTTCCTCATTTTTAAAGAAATATGGACCGATGATCCCACCAGCCCATAGACCGCACCAAACAGTACATTTATCAGGATGCATTGGTAATTCTAGAACGGCGTGTGGATTATCTTTGCTCCAAATGCGACAATTTTGTTTGTTGACGTATCCATTTAACCAAAAATGCGCCTCATCACTGAAGAGAATTTTACGGTAAAAAAATGAATCTTCGTTCAATTGATTTAACGACCAATCACTGAATTCACGGCGCAAACGATGGTCGTGTGGCTTTAATTCTTGCACCAATTGAATTTTGTATGGCACCAAACCCAAATCTTTACGTAAAATTTTCCATAAAGTCGATGGACAAAGTCCAATTTGCTGAGCACGACGACGAATCGATAAATTGTCGTTTTCTTCGACACTGGCCTCAACGACAGCAATATTTTCTTCTGTACGAACTCTTCTCATTCTTGTCGGTGGCTTGGCATCCAAAAGAGTGAATGTAGACCGAAATTTGGTAATTACGTTCTTTATGGTGGTCTCTGACGGACGATTATGTGCACCATAAAATTCACGAAGTGCTCTATAAACATTTTTAATTGAACACTGATTTTGAAAATAAATTTCCACGATTTGAAAACGTTGTTCTGGAGTTAACCTATTCATAATGATTTGCCAAACAATACTGAGTAGAAATGCCACTTTGAGCTGTCAAAACAACTGTCATAAAATAAAACGACATCTATCGGAAAAACAAACCTCCTAAAAAAACACCCGTTATAAGATATAATAAAAATAAATAATCTCATAATACAAAGTTCAAGAATTTAATTCTACAACAAAATAATCCATTTTGTGTTTCATTTGTTTGTATAGCACGAATTGGAATCATAATCTAAACGTAATCGATTTTATAATACATTAAGAAATCGAAATATATTATATATAAACCCTGTGTGGTTGGAATCAGATCACCACCAACAAGTGGTACTAACGAGGAAGTTGCAGAACGGTATCATCAACAATAGTGGCTTGGTTGTTCCTATATGCAACCACAAAATTGGATAAAGAAGAACGAACGTGGCACACAAGGACACCATCACTCAGCACCTACATTTATTTATTTGGTGACGTACATTTTTTTTATTATTTCTAAAATTAATTTGTTTTTGTAATCGATTTTTTTGAATCCCTTTAAATTTTAAAAGTTTGTTTTGATTGCCCTTTAAATTTATTGTTGTTTACTAGCGTACATTCATACACACATTTTGTAATAACGGCTCCTGACGCTCCATTGAGTATTAAGATCCCTCCCTAGCCACTGTTAGCTATCCGTTACATAAAATGTGTGTCATGTGGCGTCGGATGACCCAAGTCAAACGTTACACAATCTCTAATTATAAATTCAAAAATTCATGATCTGGTTGGAAAGTAGCAAACAGGTTGACCGGATGAGTAATTTAGCAGCCTATTAGAAGTACTCACGGAACCTGAGTATACATCTCTTTTCGCTCAAACTCACAATTGATTTACAATAATTCGAAAGGAATTTGCAGGCAATATGAGCATTTTAACTACATTTTAAAACTATTTTAGGCGCTAGCGCCACTTCAAAGCGGAATTCAATCTCTGAGAAGAAAATCTAAGTATTATTTAATATATTTAATCAAATGTCATTTTAGTTCAACATACAATTTTGAATCAATTTTATAATTTTATTTATAAAATTTTGTTTGAATCGATTGTATATAATTTTACAATAAACACTTTTATTGTATTTTAAATTCCAATTCGTATTCCCAGATGGATTCTGATAAGAAACTAAAATAAATGTACAGAAACCAACCGAAATAATTTAGTACATTAAAATATTTAGTACGAAACGTTGATATTTCATCCGCTAGATGTCACCAGAATACAGTTTTATAATTTTAAAAGATAGTTTCAGTGACAGTATACGTACGAGTATATGGCCAAATCAAAAATTAATTAGTTTGTGTAATTAGATTATTGAATATTAATTAGATTATTGAAGGCAAAATAAATTTTCATTATTATGAACGTGAATTTTGTTTATTTATCTCCACTTTTGATCAATTGTGTTTGCATTTTGAAGATAGCATTCATTGGTTCATTCGCAGTGGTATTTTTCTTACACAAAAATAACAATGCGGTAAAAATTGTTTAAATGATTAATTAATTAATCAATCTATTTATTTGAACAAACATTAAATGGTAATAATTTGATAGATAATTTGATTTGATAATTTTATAAGCTTGCATGAAAACTGCATAGAATCAACGACGATACATGAATGCGCCAAACATGTTTATTGTTTTTTTTTAATTTGGCGCCAAATTCAGGAAGTTAATTTTGGTCTCCTGAGCACGAACTTCGTTTATTTATTTATTATACATAAATAAAGGCAAACAAAAAATTACCAAAAAAATGTCCATAGCATTTGTATGAAAGTTGCATTCCGTGTTTACGGTTTTGGTGCCTGCATACTTATAAACTTCATATATTCCGATTGGAATATAATTAAAATAATAAATTAATATAATTAAAAACAAATATTTACTCACTTAACACGCCTTCCCACAGATTTGGACTCAGGTTCCGCGGGCACTTCTAATAGGTTGCTAAATTGCTCATCCAGTTTGCCTGTTTCTTGCTTTCCAACCAGATCAGCAAATTGCAACGAATTTTTGAATTTATAATTAGAGTTTGGTCGAAAAAGGTAAACGGCCATTAACACGCCTTCCCAGAGATTTGGACTCAGGTTCCATGGGCACTTCTAATAGGCTGCTAAATTGCTCATCCGGTCAGCTTGTTTGCTGCTTTTCAACCAGATCAGCAAATTTGCACCGAATTTTTGAATTTATATTTAGAGTTTGGACGAAAATGGTAACTGGCCATTAACACGCCTTCCCAGAGATTTGGACTCAGGTTCCGTGGGCACTTCTGATAAGCTGTTGAATTGCTCATCCGGCTAGCCTGATTGCCACTTTCCAACCAGATCAGCGGCCATATAAATGGCAATTGGCAATTAACATGATAAATTAATTTATTATAATACAAGCCCATGTAAGACTTATAATTTCGAGTAAATTTATCAATCAATTTTGAAGTATTTTAATTATTTTAGCAGTAAAGTATGATGAATACTTTACTCAAATGATAATAATTTTTGAATGAATCTTATTATATTTTATTTAGAAAGAGATATAACAAATTAACAACCGTATTCTACATATTATTCTAGCATAATTATAAATAAAATACTTTTTTCTCCTCCAAATAAACCGTTACTTTAATTTGTTTAATCGTACAAAGACATTTTTTACTTTACATGTACAAAACTACAATTAGATTAACTGTTAGAACTAAAATGTCCAATTGGAATGGCTATGTTTTCTAATTAGCTTTGGAATTAACAGTGTGAAACTAACACATACAAAAAAGTGTGGATTTGTGTAAAAACGGCATACGCATATGTATATGAATGAGATAACAATTAACTAATCTGACTCCTTCACACCAATATCTGCATATTGATGAAACTTTATTAATCTGACAATACTTCAATCACCATCTATAATGATCAGAAATGATCAAAACAAAGGCTGGAAATACATATGCATTTGCCATTTCATCCTCATTATAGTGAGCATCTTTAACAAAGAAAGGTAGTTCCACTCAACCAAAACACACTTTTCTCCCCACTGCTTCAACCAAAAGGAGCACCACAACCATTCAAAAGTCGATTTCAATGCCTTAAAACTAATTTATGGATTTATTCTTTATGATGTTTAGAGTCAAAAAAGATAGTCCCAGTTTAAACCAACCTCACAATCAAATTACGAAAAATTACAATAAATGCAACAAAGTTAAACTACATACTTTACTACTTTAAACATACAAGCGAAAATTCTGCAAAATACTCGTATAAAAAAGGAATTACACAACAAATTATACATTAGGAAATTTTTGGTTTGCATAAAACATAATTAATCGAAAAATTAATTACATTTTAATTCAGTAATATTTACATAATTTTTTAAAAAATGTATTTATGAAAAGAATTTTAATATGAAAATAAAATGTTTTATTTATTAAATTTAATTCAATTACAATTTGCGTTTGTGCTATTATTTAGTATAGAAATGAATTTACATAAATTAAAATATTTATTTATGGTACTCTGTGCGTGTATATTTTTTGAGAAAATTATTTTAAATTATATTTAATTTATTAATTTTTGTAATAAAAGAAAAAGAAATTTTATTTTCTGCTTAATTTGAAAGGATTCAGTTTATGTTTCATGCTAATTTTCTTTGTGTTATTTTCGATTTTATTGAATTAAGTAAATAATTAGGATTTAATTTGTTTTCCGAAATAAAATATTTGTCTAGAGAACTTCTTTGTTCGTTTAAAATAAATCGAGTACAAATTTGAAAGTCGAATAAATTAGAATCAATTGATGCAGTAACGCTAACAAATTTTAATTATCCTAAAAGATTTCTTTGGGCAAAAATCAAAAGGTAGCAAAGACAAACCCCGTCTTAGTTGTTGAAAGAAATCAAGTCATAAATTACATACAAACCTAAATTCTATTTAAAATCAAAAAGTAAAACCAGTTTGATTATCCTGAACAAAACATTTTATTGGAAAACTTCCGACACAAAACTACAGTAAACCGAAATAAATCTCAGGAAATCTAAAATTGGAAGATAAGCAACAAAAATATTTGTTTCAGAAATTTCGAACAGTAAAAAATCGAAATAAGCTAATAAAGTACAAAATGTTTTGAAGTTTCATTCTTGTTTTTCTTAGTAAATTTCCGATTTATGGTCTTCTCAAATTTATTTCCAACAAAATCAGAAAATAGCACAATACAGTTTTGTTTTACTGTTGGTCTGATTTTCAATAAAGATTAAGAGAATAAATTCATTTATTTCGTTGAATTTTTTTCCAAGCTTTTCTCGTAATATCTTTCTTTTACATAAATCAACGTAATAGATAAATTTTGGGTCAATTGCCGAGTAGGATCGAATGTTTCAGTAGGATACATGAAAAGACATTGAAGAAATCACTATAGATTGATGTGTAAGATGGTAGAAAATTGTTATAGTGGTTAAGTGCCATTCAGTTAATACATTGCCCTAATCACCACGTACATATTTGTAATGTAGTATTAAAACCAGATTGTTTTTCGGATGTTAATTTTCTAAATACACAATTTATGATAACAATTTCTTTAACTTATCCTTAGACTTGACCTTTATCTTCTTCAAGTTTTTCGATCAGTTTATTTGTAGTTTCCAATTATACACCTCATCGTAATAATAGTTTTGTAACATAGATGTAACCACCAAACAGCCCTTAATGCTAGAGGTAAATAGTATCAAAGTATCGCCCATCACGCCAGTTCACACGTTTACACGGAAGCGGTACTGAAACGATGTCTACTTCGTTGAATGTTTTTTTACGAAAAATTCGATCCTTGTACAGCGCAGATGAATTGATTGATTGGGTTGAAACTTCATACTGAGGCTTTTACCATAAATTCGGAGGTCCCAGCGCTGTTTGGCCGAAATTGGTCGACCGATAGTGAGAGCTTTCGTAGAAGTTCTCTCGTATTTATCAAATATTTTGAAAATTACGTAGCATGTACGAAAAAACACTAAAACTATGTATACATTCGTGGTAAAAGAAATTCGGGTGTTGCCACAACATATTCACTCCTCAATATTTTATTCTCTTTTAATTTTCCGGTAGAAGCTAATCAAAATTTTACTTAAAAGCTCAATAGTAATATATACAAAGAACGTCGCTTGCAAATCCAACATTTGCACGGATAATCAAAACAGGCAAATTGATAAAATACCCTCACTCTTGATTTATGGTAGCACAAAGTACACTTTATTAACGTGTCATTTATCACCGTGCTAAAAGAGCTAACATCGTAAAATAGTCACATTATAGTTGCTGGATTAAACATTTCAATATCCCATATGTTGCAGAGTATCACTATGATTAATTACGTATTATTCTGTTCAACATTGGCTTTCAAACCCATCTAAATTTCAAATCGAAAATCATGCAAAAATGTTACATTCCTTATAGCAAATACCCCACCCTATGTCAAAATTTCCTATCTGTCCTTTAATGTTTCATTTTTCAACCTGTTGACTTATTATTAAATATTTTATGAAATTTTATAACTAAACTGTAAATTGTGATACTTTGTGTAAAGTACAATTTCTTAATGGGCGGTGGTCACGTTCCAATATTTCTGAAAATTAAATGATCAAATGATGAATATAGATATTCGTCTAAGAAGGACATGTGTCGCGTAATCAGCATTTCTAAATATTAGTCAGTTTGTAATAAATAAATTTGTAATATAAAAAATTACACAGAAAATACTAACATTCCCGATTTTCTTTTGTTTCAAATATTTTTCCAGGTGGATAAGGTTTTTCTTTCGTCATATCATACGCGTATTTATATTCCAGTAAAACCACTGTTATCATTTTTGGTTTCATAATTGGATGTTAAGAACTTGAAAGGAAAAGCATAAATTAGTTTAATTAGTTAATTGCAAAATGTGACGTGTGTGTTATTTCTTGCAAATCTGAAAAGTAAAACAATTGGGTTAATACATTTTTTTTGTCTGGCATGTATTAAGAACAAATTTATTTGTAAAGCTATTGTTATGTTCATCAACTTTATGGTTTATATTAATAAATTCATTTAATTTATTTTATGTGCTTTATTTTTACGCTTCAAACAAACTACCGAAGGAACGAGCATAACATAATATGTTCAATTTAATACAAAATGAAAGAAATTACAGCGAGAAGAAACATTGAAAGAAAACTGTGAATATGAACCAACGAGGGCTCTGACATTAAAAATCATGATTTTTAATGCCAGCTCTCTCGTTGATTCATATTCATAGTTTTGTTTCAGTGTTTACAGCAACTAATTGTGAAAGTGAATAATAAAATATAAAACTAAAATATAAAAATTACCCAACAAAATATAAGAAAATGGTTGTCATGTTATTTAGCTATTCATTCTACTAAAAATAACGGGTGGTGTTATAAAATATAATTTTGATTTAAGGGCATGCGACAACGTGTAAAATTACAGGAATGATTAACTTTATAAATTGAATATACTAGTTTATACAACAAAGCTTAATAAGCTTCGTAAGTTAGGTCATCGTACCTAAAATTTTTAATTACACTCGTTTAAGAATTACATAGTTTCGTCTCTTTTAGGATCAGAATAAATAAAAAAGAGGGAAGAGACGGAAATGGCCTTTTAACTTTAAACCAAAAAACTTATTCTGCCAAAAATCAGTCGAAATTGACTTAGAAATGGATTTAAAAATAAAATTAGGTACGAAAATAGTGAAGTACGTAAAACAAAAGTATATTTTCCAAACAATAGTCGAAATTGGCTACTTGTGTGCGAAACATTAAGGGTCGATAATGACTATATTTGGTACTTACAAAACAAAAATTTCCTACTTTTCCCTTAAATTTCCCTAAAATTTAAAATTTCTTATTTCTTTTGTTTTATTATTGTTTTTTTGGTCATTCCAAAAATAAGATTCGACATATAATGACCATATTTGGCACTTACAAAAAAATGTATCCTCGTTCTCCCTTAGAAATTTAGAATTTTTCATTTCTTTTGTTTTATTATTGCCTTGTATGGTTAGTCTATTGGTGTTTTTAATCTGTGTGAAACATTCACGTTTTTAATTAGTTTGGGGTTGAAATTTGGGAAGTAAAGTGTCGTAGTGTGAGAAAAATATTAAAAAAGTGATACTTGTTATTTTTAAAAATATTAAAAATTATTAAAGTTATTGGTGTAAGAAAAATAACAATTAGGTTTGATTAACAAAATTTTTTCAGGAAATAATTACGTAAGGTAAGTTTATAATCAATCGAAGAAAACATTTTATTGAATTATTAAAAAAAAGCTGTCCTGATAATGTATTTCGGTCAGAGAAAAGGGCTGCAGTAAATGGGATTGTTCCAATATGTATATTTATTAATATGAAATGTCAATATGATTTTTCATAAGATAACATACAAATTTAATTATTATCCAAGTAGCACCAAATAATTCTATAGTTTTATGACCAAATCCCGACGTCGGTGCAACCGCTAGAAACTTGAAAAATTAGACACTTTTAACGTAAAATTAAAATTTCTTATCTATCGGTCGGTGCGACCACCATACGACGGGAGCTTTTACCAGTCAATATCAAATTATTTTTTATTGAATTGGCCAACTTATTTCACATTTTCTAACTAGTACCCGACTACTGTAACTTGATGGTCATTATTTACACACGTGTTGACTCTTTAGTTTACCGGTTGTTTTACCCGACATTTAATGACCAGTTGACCACTTTATTGTCATTGAGAAACTGAAATCCAACTTAAACAACTTATTTGACATATGCACGACGACGAAATAACATTTTTCACGTAAGTATCACAAATTTCTGACATAGCTGACTGCGCTTCACAATTTTATCGAGAAGAATATATTATTCATCGGCAAACGTCAAATGTACAAAAATTTATTATTTATAGATAAAGAATTAAATATTTCTCATTTTAAATTAAAAAAGAACATGTTTAAACATTCGACATCATTTTATCGGAAAGTGAAATTTTACTTAAACAAACCCTTAAATCCAAACGTCTATAGATATTTACCTTTTTCAATGGTTTGAACGATTAGAAATGCCATTTTTCTGTGTATTTTTACACCTACACCTGCGCGTTCTCAAATGAATACAAAATTGAACTGTCAAAAAATTACGATACGTTTTATATTTTTTTGTTGTTGCCTTAACTTTATAGTTGTGTTGCTAATTTTAGAGTCAAAATTTTGACAATTAAGTTAAAAAAATAACCAAGTTGTTGCCAGAGTAACAAATTTGTTGGGAAAACAATTTATTTGATTATGAAATAACTTTTTTGTGTGAGAGATACGTTTGCTATAAATTAGTCTTTATTAGAACTTTTTTGTCATTTTCATATGCATTATGAAACGCGCCATTTTTCTTTAGGTTTCATTAAAAATTATTTACTTCTGAAAAACAAAATTTGTTATTTTGAAAATTTTCATGACTATATGTCAATATAGTATCATAATTTTAATGATTGGGATGTTCAAATAAAATACATAAAACAAAATTTTGAGGGGATAAATATATGACGAAATTGGATAGAAACTAAACAACCATGATCGTGGTTATTCTGTACTTTTCGTTTTCTCCTTGACAGATGAATTCATTCATTCATATACACCCATCGTCCGATTTACACGGTAGATTGGTTCCGCGGAAAACGTATTATCGCATTCATATATACAGATCCTTGTAGAAGTATAAATTAATAATTTATTAATTTGAATTTTAGGTTTTAGTGTAAAATTAAATTAAATTTTTTAAATTTCTTATTATTCTTGTTTTGAACGTGAAAATAATAATTTAACGAATTTTGGAACTCTAGTTTAGGACATGTAGAGGTAGGCGGCTGTGACCGAATTGGAATTGTTGGCTTAACTTTATAACTTTGCTATTTCTGCGAATATTTGAATATTTGGAATTACATGGAAGCTACGGAGTACATTTGAAATGCAGTAAAATTTGCTATATGTAGATAGTTTTTCGGGATCATGCACTTTTTAATTAAATTTTTTTTCTAGATTATTTGGAAGACTGTAAATTGGTAAAGGTTTTGGTTAACTTGTTCTAGGTTGGACAAATAATTATCGACGTATGTCGATTATATAATTTATAATTTATTTAATGCTGTTGTAGATATATATATGTGTGTGTGTATGTATATGTGTATGTATGTATGTATATATATGTATGTGTGTGTATGTGTATATATATGTATATATATCTATATATATATATATGTATATGTGTATATATATATATATATATATATATATATATATATATATGTATATATGTATATATATATGTATATATGTGTATGTGTATGTGTATATGTGTGTATATGTATATATATATATATATATATATATATATATATATATACAATAGTTAACTATCGTAGATTAATTTAATATTTTCTGATTTATTTATTTTATAATTAAAGCATTGAACCATATAATTGGGTTATTTGATTATCATGGATCCTACAGATGTGCTAGCTACTTATTATTAATTCTGAAAAACATTCATTATTAATACATTACCTTACAGATTCCAGATTAGCTATTTTTGGAATCAGTTTTCGTTTGGTCATTTTCTATTTTTATAAATAAACATATTTGTATTAGATTAGGGATGACAAGGACAAGTGACTTTCATAAATATTTTTTTATAAATAAATCCATCAAATCAACAGACTTAGAAGTTAGGAAGGCCGTGCGTGCCTTTCCTGGATTCGATTTATTTTATTTGTTTTAAGAGAACCAAATTAATTTAGTTAATACTAATCGTTACTTTACATTTATTTTATTCAAGTATAATTTTATTATATTGTATATATATTGTCCTAAATATACTAATGAATTTTAGAGTTATTTTGAATATAGTTCAAATAACTTTGGTTTCAGGAAATTCTACTGTAAGTTGCGGAGTTGCAGAATTAAATTTCAGGAAATTTACAGATGCTTGTGAATTAATGCTTCATTGTAATTGCTGATTGTGTAGTTTAGAATTGTGTTGTCATTTTATTACTAACGACTTTACATAGGTGTCTGTAACGGGTCGAGTCAACCAATTTTGGTTAGGAACCCGAAAAGTATTAATAGAATTAAATTTCAGGAAAATTCCAGATGCATGTGAAATAATAATATTTTTTCTTAGGTTGCCGTTTTAAAGAAGCAATTGTTGAAGACCAATACCATCGTTATCCATTAACCTATTAAGCCTTTATCCTTCATCTAGTAGATTAGAATTGTGTTGTCTTTGTGTTACTAACTATCGGCTATACCTAGGTGTCTGTAACCGGGCCGATTCTGTCCCACTTAACTAACCTATCCAATCCTTCGGTTTTGTTATGTGTAAAAAAGGGTGTACGGTGGACCCGGCGTCATCCGGGAACTCAAGCCTAAGAACTTGGTCGTACATTCAAAATCAATCAATCAATCAATCAATAATTTTAATGATTGGGATGTTGTCAAATATATTATCATTTTTCCGTCGATATCATGGTTTTCGGCATTTCACATTGTACCCCATTTTTAGTACAATTTTTTAATTTTGTTAATGATGATATGTTGACTTCCGCCTTCTTCTTTTGTTAGTTCAGTTCGTATTTGCTCGTATGATGAAGAACATCATTAAATTGTAAAACCAAAATAAAATAAAATAAAGTCGTGTTTTTATATTTAAAATTGTTATATATATATTAAACCGAAAAATACAGTTCACTAAAAATCAAATAAACACAGCAAAACAAACATTTGGTCCGTACGAGCCGGATATTTGGGATTTTTGTTTTGTGTAATGTGCAATGCACATTTTCAGATGCGACGCCATTTTTTTAACTGGAAAGGAAATAGTAATTTGTGCATTCGAATGATCGAATAATTAGCAAAAAACTGTATGGAAAAATAATTGTTACTAATCATCGGTTTCCATTGAAAAGTTTCTTCGAGCAACATTTTTGTAAATTACCGCATTTTCCAGCACGGAAAGTAAGTGTTGCATCATATTTTTTCGGAATTGGTTTAGTTCGGAAAATATCGTCCATCATCAATCAGATTCGTGAAGAGGATACATAAGGTCATCATCTTCAACGCTTCAAATTCGAGCATCATTGAGGTTAATAAATATTTGGTTAGGTAACAATATATTATAAGTTATATTATAGTTTACATTTATATATATATTCTGATTTATAACATATACGGTTAAAATGTCCGAAATTACAAAATGTAAAAATTCCATTGGTGGTATTAAGGGACGCGTAACGTATTATAAAAACCTATTAGAATCAGACACCGAATTTTCAGAGGGTGAATACGAATCGATGTTAGACTGCATTAAAGCTCTATATATTAAGTTTGATGAATTGCAGTCAAAGTTGGAAGATTTTGATAGCGCTGAATTCGAAAGTGATGCTCGTGATGATTTCGAGGCGCGTTGTAGAAGTGTAGAAGCGAAAGTTAGAAATAAATTACGTGAATTGAGTAAAGGTCAGTTTCCTTTGCGTAACACAAATTCTCATTCAAATTCGATTAAACCGTTATGCATACCACTTCCAGAAATTCCCTTACCAAAATTTAACGGTAGTTTTTTGTCTTGGCTTGAGTTCCGAGAAATTTATTTACAAAGAATTCATAATGATTGTAGGTTAGATTCTTTATTAAAATTTACATATTTGCAAGAGTGTCTTAAAGGAGGTTCAGCTTATCAATTTATTGATGGTATTCCCAATACGGAGCAAAATTATGATGCAGTTTGGAAGTCACTTTTCAAACATTACGAAAATGAACCACGCATCAAAATATTGCATATGCAATTACTGTACGATTTAAAACCAGTGAAAAAAGAAAATTGTGCTAGTGAATTAAAAATATTTATCGAATCATTTTGGAAACAATTTAATGCCCTCAAGGCTTTAAAAGCTCCTGTTGAGCACTGGGATTTATTTCTTGTGTATCATCTTACTCAATTAATCGACACATCGTCACGTCAACAAATCGAAATCAAAAGATCTTTGGAGAAAGATCTAACCATAACTGAAGTAATGGAAATTTTAAGCAACAGGGCTCGTATTTTAGAGGCCATGTCTCCAATTATTTCTAAAAAAACAAACATACAATTAAATACGGGTAAAACTCATAAGTCAGTTCAGTCACTAGTGTCTAATATTGAAACCCTAATTTCTTGTAGTTGTTGTAAAGCGAATCATCTTATTTACAAGTGTGACAAGTTTATAGCGTTGCCTTGGAAAGACAAAAATCAATGGGTGCACGATCGAAAATTATGTATAAATTGTTTTGGATCTCACTACGTATCGAATTGTAAGTCAAAAGTAACATGTTTCAAGTGTAAGCGAAGACATAATACTTTATTGCATATTTCAAATTATCAACCTGTCTCAGGTCAATCTAAAGATAATGCTAACGTTCATGTCACGGAAGCTATAAAATTACAACCAACTAAATCAGATACACAATCAAGTGTGGATCATGATTGCAGTATGTCGGGGAAATCAGTTTCGTCAAAGGCAGCAGCTGAGTTAAAGAGTGACACGTCTGTTGCCACCATTAGTTTGAATCGTACGTACTCCCTTCATACGTGTACTTCACAGCTACTCCTATCTACAGTATTAGTTTGGGTGGAAAGCGAGTCTGGAGCAAGAATGCAATGTCGCGCGTTACTTGATTCTGGGTCACAATCGAATTTTGTCACCGAAAATATATGTCAAAAATTAAAAGCAAACAAAAAATCTATTTGTATTCCTGTGACTGGAATAAATCAAAATATTATCGAAATAAAAAGTCAGGTCAATCTATCGGTGGAATCTCGCTTTCAAAATTACAAAACACATCTTAATTTCTTAGTTTTGTCAAAAATCACTAGAGATTTGCCATTGCATCCAATTAATTTCGATACAGATAATCTCCCTAAGTCTATACATCTCGCTGATCCAAAATTCTTCACACCCGATCGAATTGATTTATTGCTCGGAGCGGAAATTTACGCTGAGATTTTTACGGGCGAGAAAATTAAAATGGTTGAAGAATTGCCACCATTTCAAGAAACAGTTTTCGGTTATGTAATTTGTGGAAGAACTCAAAATCCAAGTACAGCACAAGCTGTGTCATTATTTTGTTGTGACGTGGATGAAATACGAAAAGAAGTTCAGAAATTTTTTGTAATCGAAGATGTTAAACCCTGGAATAACTTTTCTATCGAGGAAAAAGCATGTGAGCGTCATTATGCTATGAATGTAAAGCGTGATGTAAGTGGAAGATATAGTGTAGCAATTCCTACTAAAGAAAATATTAGAAACCTTGCTAGCAACAAGCAGAACGCATTAAAACAGTTTTTATATTTAGAAAAAAGGTTTGTAGCTAACCCCAAATTGAAGGATTTGTATTGTGAATTTATTGAAGAATATATTTCTTTAAATCATATGCAGCTTACTACTAACTTAGAGTCCGATTTATCATATTTTCTGCCACACCACGCTGTGATGAAAGAAAGTTCCACTACAACCAAACTTCGTGTTGTTTTTAATGCATCGTCAAAATCCGAATCAGGGCTTTCTTTAAACGATTGTTTAATGACAGGACCTACCATACAACCCGATTTATTTTCGTTACTTATTCGGTTCCGAAAATATCCGATTGCCTTAACGGCGGACATTACAAAGATGTATCGTCAAATTAACGTTCACGAATCTGACCGACGATTGCAACAAATTTGGTGGCGCAAAAATTCTACAGATCCTTTAAGTATTTACCAGTTAAACACGGTTACGTATGGCACCGGTAGCGCTCCATTTCTTGCCATTCGATCATTAAAACAGTTAGCCATAGACGAGCATAATCAATTTCCACAATCATCTTACAACCTTCTTAACGATTTTTATGTCGATGATTTTTCTTCGGGTGCAGAAAACGTTAACGAAGCAAAGATTCTGAAAGCAAACATCACTAGTTTACTAGCCAAGGGTGGATTTGATTGACAAAATGGGCATCAAATAATAAAGAAGTTGTATCTGGTGAAACGAGTACCATAGGAATTCTTGGAATTAAATGGGATTGTCAACATGATACTATAAATATTATATTAATGAAAGGGGATATCGCAACTGATTTCAAAAAGAGAACAGTATTATCATTGATTTCTCAAATATTTGACCCCCTGGGACTCTGTGGACCAGTTGTATTCATTGCAAAGACATTTATGCAAAAATTGTGGTCAATTCCACAACTTAACTGGGATGACGAAGTACAAGAACCAGTTAGATCGGAATGGCTCGAATTTTGCAAACAACTGAAGGAATTAGGCAGTATTAACGTTCCGAGATTCATCATGAGCTCAAATAAAATAAAACGCACGGAGCTCCATGGATTTGGTGACGCATCGCAACTTGGTTACGGGTGTTGCATATACGTTCGCACATTAGATTGGTATGATAATTACGCATTATATTTATTATGTGCTAAATCACGAATAGCTCCACTCAAGATTCAGACAATACCACGTCTTGAGCTGTGTGCAGCTTTATTGTTGACCCAACTATATGAAAGGGTACAAAACTCGTTAAAGATTAAATTTGATAAAGTAATGTTGTGGTCAGACTCGGAAATAACATTGTTCCGAATAAATTCGGCACCGTCGAAATATGCAACATTCGTGGCGAATCGCGTATCGCAAATCCAGGATATCATTTCACCTGAAGTATGGGCATACGTTCCATCAGAATTAAATCCCGCTGATATAATATCCCGTGGTTTGATGCCCTCAGAGCTGATGGGTTCCGACTTATGGTGGAAAGGACCATCATTTCTTTATACACATGAAGATCAATGGATGATTCCGAAAATAAAACCGATTAGTCCTGAATTTCAAGATACGGAACATTCTAAATCCAAAATGTGTTTGAAGGTAACTGAAGAACCAAATTATTTCATTGAATTGTTTTCCGATTATAACAAACTGATTCGTATTGCGGCTCTTTGTTTACGATTTGCCAGAAATACTAAGCTAGTTTTACAGAAACGTAAATTGTCTGATCTATCTTCACAAGAAATAAATGACGGTTTAGAAGGTACAGGGTGGCGCACGAATCGTGCTACAAAAACAAAACGTAATAACTTTTTTTCTGTGTGACTAATCGGCTTTATTTTTTTTTATTGTATAGATAATTCAATTTTATTTTTATTTAACTAATTAGTTTTGAAAATGATAGACCGTAAATGACCTCCATGCTCATTCACGCATGTGCGACACCTGATCAGAAAATTATTCATTGCGCACTGAAGGGTTGAAGTCGGGATCGCCTCAATTATTGTTGTAATGGACTGCTTCAATTCAGTCAAATTCCTTGGTTTCGTTTTAAACACCTCTTGTTTGACATAACCCCATAAAAAAAAATCTGGTGCAGTGAGGTCAGGTGACCTTGGGGGCCAGCGGAAAGTGGAGTTTCTGGATATTAATTTATTTGGAAATTTTCGTTGGAGCTCCTCCATAACCGGTCTGGCTATATGTGCAGTTGCTCCATCTTGCTGGAACCAAATGCTGTTAAAAGGGATACGTCTTCGCCGCAGTTCTGGGTAAAAAAAATCTTTCAACATGTTTAAATAACGGTCCCCATTTACAGTTACTGTTTCACCGTTTACTTCAAAGAAGTATGGCCCGACAATGCATCTTGATGAAACTGCGCACCACACTGTCACTCGTTCTGGGTGCAGTTCCGTCTCATGGAGTATTTCTGGATTAGTTTCACTTCATATACGACAATTTTGCTTGTTTACATTGCCGTTTAGATCAAAATGGGCCTCATCAGACATAAACAAGCAATTTATGAAGTTGTTGTCTTCTTCGGCCATTTCAATAATTTTCCGGCAAAATTCCAGGCGAATAGGCAAATCCAGAGGTTTTAATTTGCTTGTAATTTGGATTTTGTACGGAAACAAGTTTAAGTCATCATGAATTATCCGTTGTAATGACCGTCTGCTAACTCCAATTTGCGCCGATAACTCTCGGCCTGAATTGATGATGCTACAGCTGCGATTGTGGCTTCGACCCGAACATAGGGATCTCGATTGTACGGTCTACGTGCGATGCTTCCAGATTCAGCAAACATGCGTACCAACCTCATAATGGTCCATCTACTCGGGGGAGTGCCGCCAAACTCCCGCCTAAATTCCCTCTGGACGGAAATGATGGACTGCAAAGCATGGTAGCGCTGCACTATCCAAATCCTCGTTTCGGTATTCCAAGCATCCATTTTAGTAAATTTAAATAATAATCTGCAAAATAAAAAAAATAAAAAACAGATTAGT
The DNA here is from genome assembly GCA_963691935.1 of Nephrotoma guestfalica. NCBI lineage: Eukaryota > Metazoa > Arthropoda > Insecta > Diptera > Tipulidae > Nephrotoma > Nephrotoma guestfalica. The sequence goes on along the minus strand of OY829914.1, from coordinate 150,789,966 downwards.
CACACAGAAAAATAGTTATTACGTTTTGTTTTTGTAGCACGATTCGTGCGCCACCCTGTATAATAAAAAGCATTCAAAATCAAAGTTATCGTAACGAAATTACAGAACTGAATTCTATTAAATCCATTCGTAAACAAAGTTCAATTTGTAAGCTAGATCCCTTTGTTGATACTAATGGCATCCTTCGCGTTGGTGGCCGGTTAAGAAATTCTAAGTTGTCGTATGATCAGAAACATCCCATCCTACTACCACCCAATAATCCATTTTGCATATTATTAGCTAAGAATGAACATATTAGAAATTTGCATTGTGGGCCTCAAGCATTACATTGCATGCTACGGCAAAATTTTTGGATTATTGGAGGGCGCAGATTATGTCATAAAATTTTTCATAGTTGCATTTTATGCTTTAGAACGAAGCCCAAATCAATCGAACAACTGATGGGCCAATTACCTGCGGAACGTGTAGAACCATCTCATGCGTTTCAAAATGTCGGAATTGACTTCTGTGGACCTTTTAATATTGTCTACAAAATACGGTCAAAGGTTACATCAAAGGTTTATATAGCGGTATTTATATGTTTTGCCACTAAGGCAACGCATTTAGAAGTTGTTTCGGATCTGACAACTATTGCATTTATAGCGGCTCTTAGACGTTTTGTTTCGCGCAGAGGACGGCCGTCTAATATGTTTAGCGATAACGCTACTAATTTCGTTGGAGCTCAATCTGAACTTCAAGAACTATACAAATTATTTAATACCGAACTCCACCAACATGAAATATTTAAATATTGTACAAACGAAGGAATGCAGTGGAATACAATTCCTCCCAGATCACCACATTTCGGGGGATTGTGGGAATCTGCTGTTAAAAGCGCTAAATTTCATTTAAAACGTATTCTTTCATTCAACTGATTATTCAAATTGAAGGCTGTCTCAACTCCAGACCTATCACACCTCTGTCAAATGACCCCTCGGATTTATTACCATTGACGCCAGGGCATTTTTTAGTTGGACGTCCGTTAACTTCCCTCCCGGAACCTACACTCTTGCATTTAGATTTTAATCGATTATCACGGTATCAACGAATGCAATATTCATTGCAACAATTTTGGCAACGTTGGTCAAGGGAATATCTTGGAGAATTACAACAACGTGGCAAATGGACGAAACGTTCGGCTAATATTCAAATTGGAAATTTAGTCCTTTTAAAAGATGATAATCTTCCCCCCATGAAATGGGTTGTGGGTCGAGTGGTCCGAATTCATCCTGGTACTGACAACTTGGTTCGAGTCATCACGGTCAAAACTTCAACCGGCGAGTCCAAACGATCAATAACAAGAGTGTGTGTGTTACCAATTGAAACACAATCGGGAGAGGCTATACTGGAATCAGATGATGCATAAATATATTTGTTGTTTGAATATATTTGGTGTATATTTATGTACCATTGTACCATTAGAATTTTACATTTTGTAAAAAAAAAAAAAAAGGGGTGAATTACTTAAATATTTTGTTTAGAGAGGTTTTGTATGTTTAATTTGAAGTTTAATTATTAAGCTTATAACTATTGTTTAATTTTAATAGATTTCAAGGTTAGTAAATTAGTAATTTTGTAAATTAGTTTGTTTTAGTTTAACCTAATTGATTAAGTATATTTTGAAACTGATATTTCAAGGTGGCCGGAATGTCAAATATATTATCATTTTTCCGTCGATATCATGGTTTTCGGCATTTCACATTGTACCCCATTTTTAGTACAATTTTTTAATTTTGTTAATGATGATATGTTGACTTCCGCCTTCTTCTTTTGTTAGTTCAGTTCGTATTTGCTCGTATGATGAAGAACATCATTAAATTGTAAAACCAAAATAAAATAAAATAAAGTCGTGTTTTTATATTTAAAATTGTTATATTATATATATTAAACCGAAAAATACAGTCCACTAAAAATCAAATAAACACAATCGCGTTTGTGGCGTCGAAACAGGGACCGTAGCAAAACAAACAGATGTTTTTGAAAAGATTTACTCTGTTTTTAGAGTAATTTAATTATATTTATTTATTTATTTTTTTTTTTGAAATATCAACTTATTGACTTTTGAGTTTGGGGACAGGTACATATTTACCATAAAACTTAATTTGTTTGAAAAAATAAGCCGTAATTAACACCAAATTTGAATTATAATTATATATATATATTAATTATAGTTTAACAATGATTCTATCAATTTTAATGTTTATAAAGAATCTTTCAAAGTAGGTAAATTTGGACATTTGAATTTATTTTATAAAACAAGAAAATGAAATAAATAACGTGATGAAAAAAGACAGCACGATTATTTATATATTTTGAAAAAAAGTTCTCTCTCCAAAAAATATAGTCCGAATGACGGGCGAAATTATGTTTTTTCCAAACGTAATAGTTGTTTAGCGACTCGCACCGGACTAAAACTACAGTTGAAAAGACAAATAGTGGTTATTAGGACGTTATAACAACCTAAGATTTATACCCCAATACCGTTGTAGCACCTTTACCATACCGTTGAATCAACATTGGCTAGCCGACCACTAGTCATCCAGCTAACGGCGGTACGACGTTATCCCAACCCATTTGTGCTACTTGGGTAGCAACTAACAACGATACAAAACGGGAAAGGATTTACGAAATTCCTTCCAATTCGGAATCAGAAGCAGCCCACAATAATATTCAGAATAGAAAATTTAAACATTTGGAGTAAACCAGACGTTTAATTTTACTTCGGTACCAATGGCGAGTCAGGGAACTACTCACAACTCACAATGATTTTGGGTAGCACCGCAAACGAATTTGCCCCCCCCCCCCCCCCTTCCTTCATTTAAAACTATTTATTTACAGATATAATCATTCATAGGGATATGTATGACCTGCCGAATGTTCAAATTATAGGACTATCCATGTAGAATTCGTTGAGATATTTTTCGGAAACCCTGTCAGAATTGCTTAGTTTTACAAGAAGAACGGCAAAAAATCAATTGAAGAGGATCCCTCATTTACTGTACCACAACTATCTCTTAAAACCGTCGCTACTGTAAACATAGAATTGTTTAACAAATCATTTTCTTGACAAATGGTACACTATATATATGCCGGGTGTTTCTTTTAAACTGAGACGATCAAACGACGATCTCGAAAAATAGCCACTCTACGGAAAAAATGTCCTTAATCAAAATTTAATCATACCGCGGGGGAAATACATTAGTGCAAACAAATAGTCCCCCACCCCCCGCTTTGTAGGTGGAGCGGGGGTAACTTTTAAACTAAGATAGGAAGCCATATTTTTTATTGCAGATACGGATTCTACGACTAAAAGTACGTATGATTTGAATGAAATATTTTGTTCGGTTCGTGATAGATGGTGTTGTAATCGACGAAATTCAATTTTTTCAATTTCTCCTTCTTAGAACACACGCATTCGATTCTGCAATACGTTTGAAATAAAAAACATCACGTTTTCATTGGAAATACTCGAAATTCGTCATCAAAACAATTTATTCAGTTTTATAAATCACATTTAACGTTTGTGTTATTTCTTATCTTCATGTTTTTCGTAATTGCAAAATAAACGATAAAATACTTTAGAATGGAGCGTTTAACTGTGCCAGAGAAAATTGAAATGGTTCTGGTTTATGGAGAAGCTGGCAGAAATCTTGAAAATGCTATTGCTATTTACGCTCAACGTTTTCCGGATAGGATTCGTTCACGTGCTTCATTTGGCCGTACTATCAAACTATTTATTACTGATGGAAATGTTCAACCGAAAAAGAGGACCCGTATAGCAACAGTCACTGGACAAAATAATGAAATTGCTGTATTGGCAGCAGTGGCTCATAATCCTCATGTTAGTACTCGAGAAATAGTTCGCGATTCCGGATTGTCCCTCACCAGTGTTTGGAGAATTTTAAAACGGCACAAGTATCATCCATATCATGTGTCTTTACACCAAGATCTTCATGGCGCTGATTTCCAAAATCGGGTAACTTTTTGTCAATGGGCACGTGAACAAATACAACAAAACCCCAATTTTTTTCGTTGTGTAATGTTCTCTGACGAATCGTCTTTTACAAACCATGGAACGGTTTATCGACACAACATGCATTATTGGAGTGTTACAAATCCGCACTGGCTTCGTCAAGTTGAACATCAGCGTCTTTGGACTGTCAACGTGTGGTGTGGAATAATTGGCAACAAACTCATAGGCCCCCACATTATTGAAGGCAACTTGAATGGTCAAATGTACCGAAACATTTTGGAAAATGAACTGCCAATATCACCAGTAGATGAGCCAGATGACGAACATGAGCTCATGATCAATATTATGGAAGCATACAACCAGCAAGAGACATCATACGCAAATCGAATGTTCCTCCTAACTTTGTTACCAGAGAATTGTTGTCAGTGGCTACAATTATGGATACATTTAATACTTCGAAATATATGGCAGAAATGTCGAAAACTCTCATCAAAGACCACGGACATGGTAACTTCCCAGGACCTAGAAAAACTAGATCTGGAGTCTCTCCTGAAACAATTACATTAATAGAGGAATTCTACAGAAGTATGGACATCAGTCGTCAGCTTCCTGGAACCCACGACTTTGTTAGTGTTCCTGATCTTGATGGAGGTCGCGTTAAAATCAGAAAATGCTATTTTTCACCGCAAGCAACATTATTTCCGATCGTAGCCTACTATAAATCAGCAACAGGTTCAATAAGCATACTCTCCTACGCAGTAATTTCAGAAGAAGATACGCATGATGCTGTAGCACTGTACACTTTTCAAACGAAATTTATAAAATTTGTACAAGCAAATGGGGCTGAATATCCAAATCCGACGAAATTATATTATTTTTCTGATGGAGCTGTATCCCAATTCAAAAATAAGAAAATTTTTGTAAACATCAACTATCACAAGGCGGATTTTGGCGTTGACTACGAATGGAATTTCTTTGCTCCTAGCCATGGAACGAGACCATCAGATGGTATAGGAGGCACCATTAAGAGAACCGCTAGATTAGCACCATTGAGAGCTGTTGACGACAGACTTTTCAATAACCCAGAAGAATTTTTTAAATGGTGTAAATTTAGAAGTAACATCAAGTCCTTGCACTTTGACTATGTATCTAAATTAGAATACACATCAAATAAAAAGTTACTAAATAAGAGATTTCGTAATATCACTAGACAAATTTTTCAGGTAACGCCAAATGCCGATTTAAACTTTATTAATACTAAAATGTTTTCCAATCCAATACTTGTAAATAAAAGTTGTTTATGAAGAAAAATTCTTTCTGTAATATTTAAATGTGTTTCTAAATTTATGCTTGTTGACTCATTTCAAGTATTGTATTATTGTGTTTTAAAATCATAAAATTAGTGCAGGATCGAGAAATTCTCTTTTCTTCTAATTTTAAACAAACTTGTAACGTATAATAAAACTGAACAAAAAATAACGTTTTAGTTTTTAAAATCCTCTGGTGCCCAAATTATGTAACATAAAGTTTTGCTTTTAGACTCATTTGAAGCTCTACTTAATTGTGATCAAAGTTATTCCTAGGAATAGCATATACAGTGCTGGGAAAAAAAAAGTGGGACAAACGAATTTATTGCAAATTGGAGTCTTTTTTTGCTAAAATTACAAAACTTTTGAAAACAATTTGTTTATTGTTTCATTTTAAATACATGTATGACGTAATTTTTTGGAAAAAAAATGTACCTGCAATTTAGGGGCAGAACCCCGAAAAATGCCAAAATATTCAAAATACGTTGATGGGTGTTAAAGTAATGTAATAAATTAAACACTTATTTTTTATTTTTTTGTTTGTGTTTTATTGATTTATAGAAGTTCAATCTTTAATATTAATATTTTGTTGGACCGCCTCTTGCTTTTATTACAGCGATACACCTCCGATTCATTGAATTTGATAAATTTCTCAAAGTCGCAGGAGATATGGATTCCCAAATCATGATCAACAAACTTTTTAAAGCTTCAATCGATTCTGGGCGCTTCCTTGCTACTTCTAGCTTCATTATAGACCAAATATTTTCAATTGGATTTAAGTCTGGACTATACGGGGGTCAGTTCAACACATCGATACTGTTTTCTTCGAAGTACTTTTTACCTTTAAATGAAGAGATAAGAAAAAAGAAACAAGTTTTTAACAAATTATTTATGTTTATCTGAAAGCCAGTTTGTCTATCTACAATTCAAAATTAATAACTCACCACTTTGACGGTTATGGCACGGAGCGTTGTCCTGTTGAAAAATAAATGGGCAAGTCTCGCCAAAGAACTTTAACACACAGAAGGCTCTAATTCGTTCTGAAGGACCTGCAGATAAACAGCTGCTGTCACGCTGGAACTAAGGAAGCACAATCTACCGGTTTCATGTCCAGAAAAGCATCCCCAGACCATAACTCCTTCATTTTTTTGGTGGAAGTCTTAAAAGACATTCGTTGCTAAGTCTCTCGCCCGGTTTTCTCCTTACGAGAATTCTTCCATCTCCAACATGTAGCTTGAATTTTGATTCATCGGAGAAAATCACTTCATTCCACATCTCTGGAGTCCAAGAAACATGCGCCTGGGCTAATAGCAAACGTTTTTTTTTCACTAGTAGTGTGAACTCAGGCTTCTGGACTGGTTTAAGTGCTCTCAAACCAGCTTTAACAAGTCTCTTTCTCACTAAGCTGGCTGAAATTTTTTTTCCCGTTGCTCGCTCAAGATCCTGTCTTATATTATAAAACGATCTTCCACTGGAGTTGTCTTTTTGGGCCTTCCAGAGCCTTTCTTTCTTTGTGTACTGCCCATCTCTCGCATTTTTTTAAGATTCCTCGCTACAGTACTTTTAGTAATGTTTAATCTTTCAGCTATTTCACGAATGGTTAAATTTGCTCGCGCCAAAATCAACATATTGCTTTTACACTGCTCACTAACTTGTCCCATTTTTTTTAACTAAAATTGCACTTTATTCTTTATTTGACTAGAATCACTTACAGAATAACTTAAACCTTACAAAATATGCACTCTTTATACTCAAAAAAAAAAAACAGGCAATAAAACATCTGCACCCTAATGACGGCCGAGAACGGTAGGCGTACAATAAAATAATTGCTTGACCAATTTTTTTGCACATCAGTTGCGGGGTTGTACCGGTGTAATTAAAACAAAAGGCGGTCCAAAAAAATATTAATATTAAAGATTGAACTTCTATAAATCAATAAAACACAAACAAAAAAATAAAAAATAAGTGTTTAATTTATTAAATTACTTTAACACCCATCAACGTATTTTGAATATTTTGGCATTTTTCGGGGTTCTGCCCCTAAATTGCAGGTAATTTTTTTTTTTCAAAAAATTACGTCATACATGTATTTAAAATGAAACAATAAACAAATTGTTTTCAAAAGTTTTGTAATTTTAGCAAAAAAAGTCTCCAATTTGCAAGAAATTCGTTTGTCCCACTTTTTTTTCCCAGCACTGTATGTCGTCCTTTTCTCTAAATTGAAAAATAGGAAAATTTTGTAATTTTTCAACTTTAAAGTCATGTAGCAGCTTAAACTAGATGCAGTGCAAATATGATTTATAGCTTGTTTAAAAGGCTGAACCTCTACCTGTACAAATAGTATTAAGATTTTGGTAGCTGCGCCCTCTAGTGGCAAAACGCACATACATCTTGCCATAACTTCGAAAATAACGGTACTTTGAAATTTTTTTAAATTTATTTGTTAACCATAAATATTCACCTTTCTAACGTAGTAAAAACGAAACCAATATCTTTTACAAAACGGAAAATACAACTTTTTATGTATAGACACAATATTAAAAGTGCGAAAGATGTCAAAACTGACATATCGAATGACGGGAATTTCGAATGTTAAAATAAAAAATAAAAATACACGTGTCTTTTTTTTATCAGAGTAACAATAGAAAAGAACAAAAATTTAAATTTAAGAAGGTCATTTTGGGCGGTTCCCTGAAATATAATGGAATGACCCATATGTATGTGTATATATGTATGTATATGTAAAGGGTGATTTTTTTGTGGTTAGGATTTTCATGCATTAGTATTTGACAGATCACGCGGGATTTCAGACAAGGTGTCAAAGAGAAAGATGCTCAGTATGCTTTGACATTTCATAATGAATAGACTTACTAACGAGCAACGCTTGCAAATAATTGAATTATATTACAAAAATCAGTGTTCGGTTCGAAAAGTGTTTCGCGATTTACGTCCGATTTATGGTCTACATAATCGACCAAGTGAGCAAACAATTAATGCGATTGTGACCAAGTTTCGCACTCAGTTTACTTTATTGGACATTAAACCAACCACACGAATGCGTACAGTGCGTACAGAAGAGAATATTGCGTCTGTTTCTGAGAGTGTTGCTGAAGACCGTGAAATGTCGATTCGTCGCCGTTCGCAGCAATTGGGTTTGTGTTATTCGACGACATGGAAGATTTTACGCAAAGATCTTGGTGTAAAACCGTATAAAATACAGCTCCTGCAAGAACTGAAGCCGAACGATCTGCCACAACGTCGAATTTTCAGTGAATGGGCCCTAGAAAAGTTGGCAGAAAATCCGCTTTTTTATCGACAAATTTTGTTCAGCGATGAGGCTCATTTCTGGTTGAATGGCTACGTAAATAAGCAAAATTGCCGCATTTGGAGTGAAGAGCAACCAGAAGCCGTTCAAGAACTGCCCATGCATCCCGAAAAATGCACTGTTTGGTGTGGTTTGTACGCTGGTGGAATCATTGGACCGTATTTTTTCAAAGATGCTGTTGGACGCAACGTTACGGTGAATGGCGATCGCTATCGTTCGATGCTAACAAACTTTTTGTTGCCAAAAATGGAAGAACTGAACTTAGTTGACATGTGGTTTCAACAAGATGGCGCTACATGCCACACAGCTCGCGATTCTATGGCCATTTTGAGGGAAAACTTCGGAGAACAATTCATCTCAAGAAATGGCCTGGTAAGTTGGGCACCAAGATCATGCGATTTGACGCCTTTAGACTATTTTTTGTGGGGCTACGTCAAGTCTAAAGTCTACAGAAATAAGCCAGCAACTATTCCAGTTTTGGAAGACAACATTTCCGAAGAAATTCGGGCTATTCCGGCCGAAATGCTCGAAAAAGTTGCCCAAAATTGGACTTTCCGAATGGACCACCTAAGACGCAGCCGCGGTCAACATTTAAATGAAATTATCTTCAAAAAGTAAATGTCATGGACCAATCTAACGTTTCAAATAAAGAACCGATGAGATTTTGCAAATTTTATGCGTTTTTTTTTAAAAAAAAGTTCTCAAGCTCTTAAAAAATCACCCGTTATATATGTATGTGTGTATGTATGTATATACAGGGTGGGCCAAATAATTTTTTTTGTATGGTAAGTAGTATGTCACTTCTGATTTGACAGAAAATTAGTTTTATCCTTCAGCTGAACGAAAATGGTTGTGTATTCGCTTCAACAACGCTGGGAAATATTAAACATTCATTAATCATTTTTTCGGATGAGGCGCATTTCCATCTTGGCGGCTATGTAAACAAGCAGAATTGTCGCATTTGGGGCACGGAGAACCCGCACTTAATCATAGAGATGCCGATGCATCCTCAACGAGTGACTGTTTGGTGCGGATTTTGGTCCAGTGGCATTATTGGACCATTTTTCTTTGAAAATGAGCAAGGAGCCTTACTGTCAATGGTGAGCGCTACCGCGCCATGATAAACGATTTATTGTTCCCGGCACTTGAAGAGGAGGACATAGGCAACATTTGGTTTCAACAACACGGCGCTCCGTGCCACACAGAACACATTTCAATTGATCTTTTGATTGATCATTAGGATCATTATCATTATTCATTATTATCTTTTGATCGATTCTTCAATGGCAATGCGAATATTGTTCTTGAGAGCGTCAATCGTTGCTGGTTTATCGGCGTAACACTTATCTTTGACGGCATCTCAAAGATAATAGTCCAACGGCGTCAAATCACAGCTCCGAGGCTGCCAAATCACATCAGCATTTCGACTGATAATTCGATCTTCGAAGACAGTGCGCAAAAGATTAAATGTAGCGTGTGCTGTGTGACACGCAGCGCCGTCTTGTTGAAACCAAATGTTGCCTATGTCCACCTTTTCAAGTGCCGGGAACAAAAAATCGTTTATCATGGCGCAGTAGCGCTTACCATTGACAGTAACGGCGGCTCCTTGCTCATTTTCAAAGAAAAATGGCCCAATGATGCCACCAGACCAAAATCCGCACCAAACAGTCACTCGTTGAGGATGCATCGGCTTCTCTACGAACACGTGCGGGTTCTCCATGCCCCAATATGTGTTATGTAGATATGTGTATATGTATGTATGTATATATGTGTTTGTATGTGTGTATGTATGTGTGTGTATATATATATATATATATATATATATATATATATATATATATATATATATATATATATATATATATATATATATATTTATATATATATTTATATATATATATATATATAAGCAAGCAAAAATCAAGGTGATGTTGACAGTTTTCGTCGATTATCGAGGTGTGGTGCACTCCGAATTCCTTCCAACCGGCCAAACTGTCAACATGGAATACTATTTGATTGTTATGCGTCGCTCGCGCGAAGCTATTCGTAAAAAGAGGCCGGAACTGCATTGGTTTTACGTGATTTTTTCGCCAAAAATTCCACCCATATCGTTGCGCAACCACCGTATTCGCCTGATTTAGCTCCGTGTGGCTTCTGGCTGTTCAGCAAACTCAAACGACCGCTCCGGGGAAACCGTTTTGAGTCAATTGAAGACATTAAACGTGAATCGCTACGCGCATTGAAGGCTATTCCGGAAATTGACTTTAAGAACTGTTTCGAGGATTGGAAAAAACGTTGGCACAAGTGTATTGAGGCCAGGGGGGGGGGCGGGGTCGGTGACTACATTGAGGGGGACGAAATAGATTTTGAGAAATAAATAAAGAATTTTAAAATTATGAACAGTCTTACTATTTTTTTCCCAGAGTATTATATATATATATATATATATATATATATATATATATATATATATATATATATATCCACATATATATGTGGATGAATTATGCGAGGACGTTAAATATGATTCGATTATTGATGAGTCCGGACTCATGAGATTTTTGTGTGAACGCGAATGGTATTTTGAGACCAGAAACCGGTTTCAATTGAGTCCTCGTGTGAATTCACCTAATGTAATTTTAATTCATGTATGTATTGCAAATATATAATATTTATATGTAGGGTTTTCTAATAACAGTGATATGATTTCCTTAAAAAAGCACACTAATTGTTAAGGAAATTGAAATGTTCTTTGTTTAATGTGAAGTATAATCGATACAATTAAGTTTTGAATAAAACGTCATTCAGATGGCCTCCCTCCACGACTTCTTCTGCAGGAACGAATTCGATTAACCCAATTTTCGAGCACTTTCTCCACTAAATCAAGTCGCATGTCATGAATAGCACGTTCAATATTGACTTGTAGAGCTTGACGAAAGTTTGGTTTATTGCTAAAGACCAATGACTTCAAATAACCACACAAGAAATAGTATAATGGTGTTAAATCACAACTTCTTGGAGGCGATTCAATATCACAATTTCTTGAAATAATCGAATCTCCAAACTTTTCTCGCAATCATTCAATTGTTGCACTTGCTGTGTGGCACGTAGCCCCGTCTTGCTGGAACCAAATGTTGTCAAGACCAACTTCTTCCAATTTCGGCCATAAAAAGTTGGTTATCATCGATCTATACCGATCTGCATTGACAGTAACGGTGATACCAGCTTCATTTCGAAAAAAAAATACGGATCGATGATTCCACCAGACCAAAAACCACACCAAACTGTCAATTTAGGTAATGGTTTTTCATGAATAATTTGTGGATTTTCTTCGCACCAGAATCGACAGTTTTGTTTATTTACCGCACCACTCAGATGAAAGTGAGCCTCATCGGAGAAGATGATTTTCCAAGGAAAAATCAGCAAATTCACAACGTTTACGGTGGTCCAATGGCTTCAGTTGTTGAGTAAGAACAATTTTATACGGATGCAAATCCAAGTCCTTCCTTAAAATCCGCCAGGTTGAGGTTTGAGACAGTCCCAATTCTTGAGAATGTCTTGGAATTGACAAATTGCGGTCTTCAGCAACACTTGCCTGAACGGCAGCAATATTTGCATTACTTCGAGCGAATCTTTGTCTTATTGGCATTTCAACATTATGTAATGTACGCTCAAAATTTTCAACAATTCGACGAATAGCGAGCAAACTTGGACGATTATTACGTCTATAAAATGGCAAAAGCGCACGAAAAGTTGCAATTGGAGAACGATTATTTTGATAATAAAACTGAATAATTTGTAATCGTTGTTCTTGTGTATATCTCACCATGATGAAATTGTAAACATTACTGAATTTAATGAAATAAAAAATGACAGATCATGACATATTACAAATGGCCGAAACGTCACTTAAAAATCATATCATTCCTATTGGAAAACCCTATATATTGATATGCGTTATTATTATTTATTATTAGCTGCTTTTAATGTTCATTTAATTGGTTTATAATTTATTTAATTAAAATCAAATTTCAGAACTTATCTGAAATCTATTTTTAAATCCCCGCCCGATTCTGTATACATGATTTGACAATATTTGGTTGGGATATGGCCGGGTTCCATTCAGAATGGTCGAATGGTAGAACTTCATTAAAAAGCCACGTTAAAATCCCCTACAAGTAATAATTTACAATATTATTTCTGGAGGGAAGGGGTGTTCGCCAGTTGAATGATGCACTGTATATGTAGCTAGAAAAATTTTCAATGTTATACAAGAAAGCACCAGCATGAAAATGTGAAGTATATGTGAACCAATACAAACAAAAAAATTAATGTATTTGATGTAATAATTAACTTCGCACCTTCTATGAATGAGCTTCTGTGCTCAAAATGGGGTGCGAAAACCACAAAATTTTCGTTAACAAATAAATAAATAAATAAATAAATAAATAAATAAATAAACAAGTTGACCTTAGTTTATTAGAATCCTAATCCAGCTGTACAAACTAAATTGGAGAATTGTCGGTTGGGAAACGGCCTGCTTCCATCCATTATGGCCGAATCCCAAAATTTCGTCCAAATTCAGCTATACGCACACCGTAGTTGGCCATTTTTTGTTGAGAGATGGCCTCGTTCCATTGAACATTATGTTAGAGTGCCAATCCAATTATTTGCCGTTCCTCAACCGATCACCGTCAGTTCCAGTTTGACAATGATTGGTTGAGGAACGGTAAGTTCCATTGAGCATGGCATAAATATGTCCTATGCAGTATAAATACACTTGGTAATTAATCAAATATTGTTTAGTGACCAAATTGGTAAAAAAATACGAAATAAGCTAAATTTATTTGAAATATTCAATCCGATAGTTAATCTGGCATTGAATAACATTAATAGTTTTCCAGGAATCATTACCTTTGGGATGTCTCACTTATATTTTGCAACTTTTTGAAAATTTTTTTTTGTCATTTATTATTATTATTATTTTTTTGCTATTTCGTGGGTTGCCCAATTCAAGGATTATATACTAATGGAATTTAGAGTAATTTATAATTTTATTTATTTATTTTTTTTAATTTTTTTATGGTTTCAGGAGATTATATTGTAAGTTGTGGAGTTGCAGAGGATTAAATTAATAAATGTTTATATTATATAGGAAGCCGGAAAATATTAATTTAGAATTAAATTTCAGGAAATCTATGAATGCTTGTGAAATAATAAAATTTCTTTGAAATATTAATTGCTGATTGTGTAGACTAGAATTGTGTTACTAACTATCGACTTTACCTAGGTGTTTGTAACCGGGCCGATTCAATCAATCAATTTAGTTTAGGAAAAACGAAAAGTATTAATGCATAATTATATTTCAGGAAATTTCCAGATGAACGTGAAATAATAACATTTGATCCCGGGTTGCTGATTTAGAGAAGCAATTGTCGAAGACCAATACCATCGTTATCCATTATACCTATTAAGCCTTTATCCTTCCTCTAGTAGATTAGAATTGTATTGTGCCGTACGATCGCTAGGTGTCTGAAACCGAATCGTTCCGTTCCAAAAAAAACATTTCCTATCCTTCCTATTGTTATGTGTAAGCAGGCTGTAGAAATAGCCCCAGCGTTATCCGGGACATTTGTCCAGTACTTGGTTCTACAGTCCAATCAATCAATCAATCATTTTCTTAATATCTGAAAGCCATCTAGTTAAATCTTCGTTTGTTAAAATACGGGGTTATAACGTATATCACTCCATTCATCCAGCGGAAAGAGCAATAGGTGGATCGGCATTACTAATAATAGAAAATATAAAACACCATTTCGAATCAGATATCGAAGAAGAAAGTATGCAAGTCACTACTGTAAGGATCCAAATTAAACACAGACCGCTTACTCTATCTGCAATATATTGTATTCCCTGGCATAACTTGAAAAGGGAGGACTACCTTAAACTATTTAAATCGCTTTTCAAAACTATTTAAAAACTATTTCAAATTTGAATTTTACTCTGGTGGTTCCCCAACATACTGGCCCAGAAACGAAGATACCTGACCTATTAGACTTTTATGTAGCAAGAGGTATATCCCAGAAATACATTCACATTGAAGACAGTAATTCTCTAGTATCGGATCATTCAAAGGGAGAGTACACCCAGATTAACAAATTCAAAAACAAACTTGGATCTCTTTGGTGAAGTATTGGAGGAAAAAATCAATCTTCAGGTATCGATAATAAATCCCCACCAATTGGAAGATGAATTAGAACAACTCAATGAAACAATTCACTATGCTGCTTTGGCAGATTTATAATAAATAAGAAGAAGCTTAACATATCCTACCCAATGGAAGTTAGAGAGTTGGTAAGACAAAAACGACGGGCACGTAAAACCTGGCAAATAACTAGAACACCGGAGAACAAAACAATTCTTAACAATTTAGGTAACAGTCGCAAATCTCTTCTTAAAGAAGTTAAAAATGCACCAATCAACAGATACCTAGAGTTAGCCTAACCGATGAAAAAATTTCTGATTATTCTTTGTGGAAGGCGACGAAGGGACTCAAAATAACCAAAATGCAAGTGTCTCCAATTAAAAAGAAGGATGGAACCTGGGCAAGAGGTCCTAAAGAGAAGGCTGATTTGTTTGCGGAGTATCTCGAGGATACTTTCCAACCACTACTAAGGCAAACGGCCAATGAAAATATAATGTCAATCCAAAAGCTAGATGATTTTGATATACGCCCAGTAACTCTCAAAGAATTAAAAGAAACATGAATGAAGTGAAAAGCAACAAGAATGTTAAGAAAGCCCCAGGATATCACTTGATTACTTGCCAAATAATCATGGCTCTACCAGGTAAAGGATTTCGTAAGCTATTACACATAATCAATGCAAGCTTTCGGTTAAAATATGTTCCGTGGCAATGGAAAGTAACAGAAGTAATCATGATAGCAAAATCTGATAAACCACCTAACGATAAAAAACCATACAGGCCAATTTCATTGCTGTCAAAACTCTTTGAAAAATTATTACTAAAAAGACTTAAACCAATAATTGAGGACCGACAACTAATTCCTCCACATCAATTTGGATTCAGGGAAAAGCACTCGACAATTGAACAGGTGCATAGAATCAACAACATTATTGAAAGAACGTTAGAACGTAAAAACGTATGCTCCAGCATATTTCTGGACGTCACTCAAGCATTTGATAAAGTCTGACACAGTGGACTGGAGTTGAAGCTGCACAGAGATCTGTCGAGGCAATTATATGCCATACTAAGATCTTATTTATCCAATAGACATTTTCGTGTGAAATATGAGGATGAATACTCCGAACTAAACAAAATCTCTGCCGGTGTCCCACAGGGGAGTGTCTTAGGACCAATCCTCTATTTATTATATACAAGGGATATTTCAACAACAGATAAAGGAACCATAGCCACCTTTGCAGATGGCACGGCAATCATGGCCATTGGAAGTAATGTCGCTGATGCAACGAGCAAACTCATGGAGATTACCAATGCGGTTTGTAACTGGACTAAGCGCTGAAGGATCAAGCTTAATGAGACGAAATCCACGCATATTAACTTTACATATCAAAAGGCTTCCCACCTTCCGATAAAAATTAAATCACGACCGGTGCCATATGCAAACAAAGCTAAATATCTTGGCATGACACTCGATGCCAAGCTCAAGTGGAGAGATGCTCTCCACAGAAGAAAAAAGAAGACCTTAATATTAAGTACAGAAAAATATATTGGCTTACAGGTAGAGGCTCTGAGCTTACAATATACAACAAGCTGCTGCTATATCGGCAAATACTGAAACCGATATGAACCTACGGTATTCAACTCTGGGGATGTACTAAGCAATCAAACGCCAAAATGATACAGACGTTTCAAAATAAGGTTCTCCGTAGCATCGTAAATCCTCCGTGGTACACAAGAAATGAAGACCTTCACAGGAACTTACATATGGAATACATCAAAGATGAAATAAAAAAGCATGCCGCCAAACACGAAATAAAGCTCCAGAAACCTGGAAACCCCTATATTCGCCATAAGACTTCAAAGAATCAGGCTACTTGACCTAGTAAACATACCAAATTAAAATTATATTTTAAATAGGTTTAATTAATTTTGGGACTAACCTTTGGGTTTCACCCCAACAAATCAGAATTATTTAAGAAATGTAAAATTTGTAAATTTGAAAGATAAATTGCTAGATGAGCTCAGTTGTAATTAATAAAGCAAAACAAAACTACGATCAATGACTTAATAAAGACAACTAAGGCGCTATGATGGAGTGCAGATTTCGGGGCCGTTACTCATCGTCCATTTCAAGTTACTAGCTGATATATATGGAGCTCGCGCAGATGATATACTATAACAGTGTCATTAGATAAATGTTGAATTAAAATTAGTAGGGCAACGTAGTTTTATCGCAACGGCCAGTATTTGTAAATGTGTCATAATAAACACCACTACTATTTGACTTTATATATTCGTTTGTTACATGGCCAGAAATTATCAGATATCCGCTAGTCAACATTATATTTCCTTCAAAATATAGTCACTCAAAATACGAACGATTACGTACGTACGATTACATTATATCCAAAAAGATACAATCTTGTTAAATGAGTTTAAATAATAATTTGAAATTTCTCGATACTTTCTAAATAAACAAATAATAGTTATATATTTATTGGGAATTAGATAATTTAATAAATTGTTTGATATCGCCCGTTAAGACACGCCGGCTCCGTGTTTTATTTGAACTCGAGCGAGCTATGTGCTGTCAAAGTTTTACTTTGTGGTATTGTATTCAATCTGGATATTTTTATTCTGCAATCTCCATTTTCATTGTGAAATGATTCCACCACTCTAAAACATTGCATAGTGTGCATTTTCTCATTTTGGATGTGAAATTATAAAATGATAAAATAAAAGTATTTTTTTTTTTTTTTGTTTTTATTCTTTGCAAACTTTTCTGGGGCCGAAGCACTCCTAACTCTTTCGCAGTTCGCTTATTTACGTCCTTACCTTAACGCAGTTCTGCCAAATCGAGGACGTACGGATATAGGCCCGATTTGTTACCATCTGCACATTGCATAGCTCCAATGCCAGCCTATACTGGCATGGAAGATGGGTCGGCCCATGAGTTCTGCACTCCGACAGGGGGTCATAGATGTGTTCCTTTTCATGACAAATCGTAATTTGATGATGAAAATTCCCTTTACATCCTGCCCCTATCAGGATTCGAACCCGGTACCTCCCGATCCAAACGCCAAAGCTTTAACCACTATGCCATTTGGTCGGTAAAATAAAAGTAAAATGTATACTAACAAATTTATTTTGCACGCGATATTTTTGTTTTATGTATTTATATATTTTTTCAAATTTTTCATATTAACTTATCTGATATTATTACTAAAATTACAATTCTGTAATTGACATTCGCACAACGCCAACGTGTTTTGGTAAAACTATAGTCTATAGGTGAAAAAAAACTGAAAATCAGTTCTTTTTATATGAAATACCAATCTGTTTTAGGTCAAAAAAAATCTAAAAATCTAATCTGTTCTTTGACCAATACACAAAATTTTTATTTATTACATAACTTTTCTGAAATCTACTAAAACCGAAAAATGAGAAGTGACAACCGATTTTTGACAACCTATGCTATTTTTGCATATTTGAGTGTCATTTAAAAGTGCTTTTACTTTGAATTATTATTTAATAGTGTTATTAATAGTGTTCGATTTCTGTCAACGTTTTGTAAAACTATGGAAAAATTTTCGGAGGAATAATGATGACAAAAAATGACAAACTTTTTGGAATGGAAGTGTAATTTTTGAAAAGAGCTAACAAGAAGCTGGATCTTGTTATAGAAGTACTTAACAATTACTTTGAAAATAAAGTAAGTTTAAAATGCTATTACCATATCTCTGAGTACTGATTGATAATTTACAGTGTCGACGAAATTTTCGTCTATCGAGAATTAGAGTAAAAAGCTCTTCCTCCAGAAGCCTAATGCCTAACTTTTCATAGGTGCAAGCTTTATGTATATAAATGAAGTACGCGTGTAATATATTATTTAGTTTTAAAATATTTCAAGGTTTGAGGGTAACGAATAAACACTCCGTGAAATATTTGAATAAGTAGTATGTAGCAATTATCCATTTGTTGGGGAATTATTTATTTTGTATAATTTTAATTTACCCGGTTTCCTAATGTTCTGAGCTCCATAGGTAGCTGCTAGATTTATATACGGAAGTCTCTGCACAGAATTTGTTTAGCATACGTAAATCGTAAATAAATTTCTAAATGTGTTCATTGGAAGAGAAAAAGTGGGGTAAATTTGTAGAGAAAGAGCTTCTGGATATATAAAGATCAAACA
Source organism: Nephrotoma guestfalica (assembly GCA_963691935.1). Taxonomy (NCBI): domain Eukaryota; kingdom Metazoa; phylum Arthropoda; class Insecta; order Diptera; family Tipulidae; genus Nephrotoma; species Nephrotoma guestfalica. The sequence goes on along the minus strand of OY829914.1, from coordinate 150,770,926 downwards.
TATTGCAAGAATATTATGTTTTGTTGTTAATTCATCAAGTATTATTTTCTCAGCATAGCTTGGCACATTTTCCTACCCTGTTCTCCGATTTCTTTTTTTCTCCTCCTCGTTTTCTCCGAAGAGCCCGTGATTTTCTGATATCGCTTTTCTTTGGTAGTCAAGTATTTTCCACAAATTATCTCTCGTAGTTTTTTTTGGGGAAATATTTTCGATTATTTGCCTCGTTGTCTTCGTGGGTTGGGTGTATGCATGCGCAATTAATTCACTTATTGAAAAAACTCAATGTATAGGGTTTTCCAATAAGAGTGATATTTCGCAATAATTCAATTGTTGCACTTGCTGTGTGGCACGTAGTTGGCCTTGTTGGAACCAAATGTTGTCAAGATCAACTTCTTCCAATTTCGGCCATAAAAAGTTGGTTATCATCCCATTTCGGTTACCAGCTTCATTTCGAAAAAAATACGGACCGATGATTCCACCAGACCAAAAACCACACCAAACTGTCAATTTAAATGAATGTAATGGTTTTTCATGAATAATCTGTGGATTTTATTCGCACTAGAATCGATAGTTTTGTTTATTTAGCGCACCACTCAAATGAAAGTAAGCCTCATCGGAGAAGATGATTTTCTTAAAAAAATCGTTATCGTTTTCAAGTTGTTCCTGAATAATTTGTAAACGTTGTTCTTGCGTATATCTCACCATAATAAAATTGTAAACATTACTGAAACTAAAAATGACAGATCATGGCATAATTCAAATGGCCGAAAGGTCACTTAAAAATCATATCATTTCTATTGGCAAACCCATTACAAACAATTTTACTTTTAATTGAGTAATAGTAGGCTAAGGGACTTTTAGTGCAGCTCGGTGCTCACGGTAATATGTTACCAATTTTTCGATAATGACATTTGTAAATTTCGATCATTCAAGGCATATTTGCCACTAATTTTGCAATAGGCTACAACCATAAAAATCATATTCATACGTATGTATATGGTTAAAATTTAAGTTTAGTTAATTGTATGTAACAATTCAAAATAGAATCTTGTCATGATAAGGCTATCAGAAATCAGAAATTTTAAAATTGATCAAATCGTAATATCATAGGACAACTTACTATAGAACTATAAACATGAAATTTGCCATAGTGACGATGTTTGAAAGATCGAAGTGATGGTTCTAGTTAGCACTTGCATTTCTTTGTTTACTAATCAATCATCAAGATATTGCGAAAATAGTTATTTTAGATGACGAAATTCCTTGATGATTTTCATCTGGATTCATTAACATTTAAAAATAAATCTTCTATGTGTTAGTTATAAATGTTTGTCTATATATTTTTTCAAATTTGTAATGACTTGAGATACTACATTAACGATCAACTTGAATTATTTTCTTTTTTTTATAACCTATTAGTACTTGAGTAATGAATAAATCTAATGGTTTTCCGGATCTGCCACTAAATGAATGAATTCTAAAGCTACATTTATTTTTTTCGTATATTTGGAAGCCAGACGCGTAACAGTGTGAACAATAGAAATCAGTTATAAAAAGCTCAATATAGAATACAATAAATAAAACCATTAAACCGCATCAAAAAGAAAAATTTATTTTATTTTAGTATTACGAAGGAAATCGCAATAAATATAGATTTTTTTGCAAATCAAATAACTTTCTAGATTTTTGAATTTGTTTCTCGCTATCACGTTTATTCATATTCGAAGGGAAGCTAATTTTTCATTCATTAATTGCTTTAGAGTGTACTTTAACAAAGGTTATAGTTTGTTTTTTTAATTAAAAACCCAAAAAAACGGAATACCATTAAGAGCTTTTACATAGTTTTGTTGTTTTAAATACTATTATAATTTGAATGGGGTTTTCATTTCATGTTGCTTCGAGTTCTTGTAAATTAAATTAAATTAAATTGTTAAACTTATTTTGGATATTAAAGGGTGTTCCATCTGTTTTTTTAAATTAAAAAAAACACATAATGTATGTTGGAAATTCAATTTTTTGAAAATGAAAGTTGGTTCTATGTGATTTATGTATAAAATACAACATCGGTTATTTGACCACCACTGCTCCTGTTACAGGCGGGTGCATGCCTGCAACATCAAAATATTTGATGACCTTTTGTAATAAAAGCAGTTCCAAATGTTTTTCGTAAGATCTTGAATTGTTTGTGTATCAGTGCTATACACTTTACTTTTTAAAAAATCTCAAAGAAAATCTAACGGTATCAAATCGCTTGACCTTAGTGGCCAATTGATATCAGAATTTCTAGAAATTATGCGCATCTTGGTTGCCAATAAGGCACCGTCTTGTTAGAACCAAAGATCATCTAAATCAATTTCATCCAATTTTGGCCACAAAAATAGTTAAATTGCTTTGAACGATGACTCAGAGAGGTGCGTGACTCTTCACGATCATTTTCACTTACAGCTGTTACTGATTCATGAGTGCGAACTGGACGTTGTTGTTCATATGCTCTTCGACTTGCAACTGATCCGGTTTCTTCAAAAAATCGATTAATTCCACAATTGTAGGACGTACATGTTGACTAAAACCATCACGTAATTTACAAAATGCTTTTTTTACAGAAAAACCATTTTCGTAATAAGTTTGGATAACCAAAACGCATTGTTTTGTTTTAAACTAACACATGAAAATTGCCTAGTTTTGACACAATAAATATATTTTTGAGCTTCAGAAAAAACCAACAGATGGGAACCCTTTGTATTGGTATAGAAAGAAATTGAATTTCAATTTTTAGAAATAAATTAAATTTTATTCAACAATAACCAGTCTGTTGTCTTTCGACTTGCAGATTTCATTATTTTCATCGACGTAAATATTATATTAGAAAGTTCCGCGAACGGATATTTTTAAATGTTGATTTGCTGAAAAGGATCGTTTTATAAACAAAATAAAATTAATTGAAGTTCCGATCGAATTTATATTTTTAAGTATCCCAAACAATTTTATACTGGAAAAAATTCTCTAAGCCCTACGAATAATTATTATTAATTGTTTACTGCAATTAACACGAAATTCTAGCTTTACCTTTATTCCAATATTCGTTTCTTCATATCTGGTGTTTTGGTTTTGTGCTCCTTATTCCTTCGATACAACGAGTGATGCGATTCCGACCGACAATTTATTTCCCAATAGTAAAGGTGTTTGAATAAACTGTATAACACTGGGTCGGCCGTACTATGAAACCACTGCTTTATCGATGAAATAATTTTCTACGGCATTCAGTGATCATTCTCTAAATACAGGGTGACCGCCGGGAAGGTATACTACTTTGTTTGTTTATGATTTTTGATAAAATGAAAGAGAATGGATCTTATATTGATAAATGTTTTATTTAATGTCGGCATTTATGTATAGAATACAATATCAGATAAATGTCCGCCTCTGTTAGCCTCACAAATTCATTACATTCTCACACATTTCACGCGGTATTTCATTAATTTCATCACGAATATTTTGTTTGAGTTGCTCAAGCGTTTCTGGTTTGTTTGCATAAGCCTTGCTTTTTAGATATTCCCACAAAAAGAAGTCCGGAGCAGTCAAATCAGGCGGCCGTGGAGGCCAATCAACATCACCTTTTTTTTAAATAACTTGTTGTGGAAAGAGTTCTCGCAGTAATTCCATTGTAATCCTGGCTGTATGCGAAGTGGCACCGTCTTGTTGATACCACATCTTAATCAAGCCCAAAGTATGCAGTTCTGGCGTTAACAAATTTTCAATCATATCACGATATCGCTCCCCATTCACAGTTACCGTTACGCCGTTTTCATTTTCAAAGAAGTAAGGTCCAATGATTCCACCTGACCAAATTGCACACCAGACTGTCACTTTTAATGGATGTAAAGGTGACTGATGAATAATGTGAGGGTTTTTCATTGTCCAGAACCGACTATTCTGTTTATTCACATATCCATTTAAATGAAAATGTGGCTCGTCACTTTCTCGTCGTAACTTTCTCATCATCACAGTAATCGATGATTGATTTTGATAAAATGTTTTATTAATCGTTAAAACGATGGTTTATCGAATATTTTTCCATAATAAATTTGCCACGTGTCTACTTCACGACTGTCAAGTATGAACTGTCAATACTAATATTCGCCTAAATGGCGGCAAAACAAAGTAGTATACCTTCCCGGCGGACACCCTGTATTTTCTTTTCGCAAGATTAACAGGAGTGGAGCTCTAGCTAATTTGTCGTTCAAGCATTGAGGAGAATACAAGAGAGCTAAACTCAATTATATCTCACTGTCTATGAATAATATTACTTACAACTTTCGATCAGTGTACATAAGTAATATTTTAGAACGAGAGGCTTATATATCATATTTTCCCTTTTTAATTTCATACAGTTAAATACAAAGTTGTATATACTCGTGCCGAAACCAACACAAATATATTCTACATGTAGAATAGATTTGTGTGCATTCGAATGTTAGTTGTATATTTTGTAATCGTAAAATAGTTATCCTCCTTTATGCTTTTAGCGTATATGACCATTTCAACCAAATAAAACAGTAAATTTTTTTTATTTGTGGATTGTTGGTGCATTTGACAGGACTATGTACTATTGTATATAAAAAAAATATTTTTGTGTATAAAAGCTATATTTTTCTACGAAATGTAGTAATTTCATTACCAATGTTTGTTTGCTTTTTATATGCGTATGGTCAGAATCTACTTAAGTATAAGTCCTGCTAAATCCACACATATGAAATAAACAATAACTAACTAAAGATGTATTGGTAATTTTTTTCTATAATAAATTTTTTTTAAATAACTAAGTATAAATGTGTTGGTGCAGAAGCAAACAAAAAATGAAAAAAAAATCAAATTTACATTGGATTGTTAGTGTACCCAACACAATCTTCGTTAGTTATTTTTATATAGGTATCTGTCAATGAGAGTTAGAGCAGGGCTTATATTTAAGTAGATTTTGGTATGGTGATCGTTTTCTAAAAAAAATATTTTTCAATCGATTTGTTGTTTTCGTGGTGTAGTTGTATTTATACTCGGATATACATATACGATTGGTATTAATCACTCCAGCAACATTTTACATGAATGAAATTAATATTTTGTTATAATATGATTAATTTTGGTTGTACAGCGATAATTTGTATAAAAATCCCCAAAATGCAAATTTAATTTTCTATGCAATTTGGAAAAATATGAATATTCCTCACCCATACACATACAAACCAGTTAAAGCGATCATCAGTTGTTTGCAATTTTGTAACACACACACATACCCCAACTCAATATGAAATATGCAATTACAGTTCGTTTCGTTCAAGGACTAAGAAATTTAAAAACAATTTTTCCATGTACATATACAAATTTATGAAAATCCTTTTTTGTTAAGTTGTTTGAAAATGGAACAAAAAGATATTTTCATATTTAATGGGAAAATGTTCTTAAATTTGTGATTTAATTTGTTATACATGTGCGTGCATGTCTATTTGTGCATTGCACATGTGCAAAATGTTTTTACAGAAAAAAAAATAACTACATACACACATCCACCTACAAACTGAACTTTATGGATTTCGATTTTCTTAAATAAAAGCAATTCGCACATGTGCAATGCACATGCATAACAAATTAAATCACAAATTTAAGAACATTTTCCCATTAAATATGAAAATATATTTTTGTACCATTTTCAAACAACAGTAACGGTTCCTTCGCGCCCGTGACACGAACGGTATTTGTATTTGAATACTGTTCTGACCGTCACAATAATGTGAAAATAATTTTATAGTATACGAATGGTTGGGACCCTAAATGATAGTGAAAGAAATACTATCCAACGGTCGCACAATTTTCTACTTTACCGACCGTGTCTCAGTAGATGCCAACAGCATATCGGGCGATTCCAGTGGATGGTGTTTGTTTTGTGGGAAATGATTTATAAATCTAATTTCTTTGTACACTGTACGTGCTTCTGAAGTCCCGCGAAAAATTTGGCGGGTAGGAAAACATATAAAAAGGTGCACAGCAGTGGGAAGGGGGTTGCCGATTTTTGAATTTTGTGTGAGTCACATAAAAGAAAATTTATCGAAGAAATGTTGTTTGTATTTTAATATCAAAAAAATTAATGAATTTTTTATAATTGGTATAAGTAGCATAGCTGGACGTATTGCATATCTTCATGCCAGCCTATAGTACTGACATGGAAGATTGGTCGGCTCATTAGTTGTGCACTCCAACAGGGGGTCATAATTGTGTCCATTTCCATCATCGATCGTAATCAGATGATAAAATATCTCTTTTGCATCCTGCCTCTTTCGGGATTTGAACCCGGTACATCCCGGTCCAAACGTCAAAGCTCTAACCACTGTGCCGTTTGGTCGGTACGAAGAAAGTTACTGGCGTTCGAAATCACAATTCTTTTTACATTTTTACATTTATTAAGTACTGATTCCATGCGTACACCCGAATTTGTATTAACCCAAGTAATGCTAAGTTGCTTAACGTTGGTGATGAAATTATAGTCGCAACAAAGGCTTAGTAATTAATATTCGAGTGCAGTCAGATTTGTGTTAAGATGACAGATTTAATGAACACATTTTTTGCGTTGGATACCATTTTTGTTTCAGCACTGCCTCCAATCGCTGTGTCATTGAATTAACTTATTTTTAAGTAGCGTAACAACCAACTCTTCTCCATTGTTCTTCGAGCAGCCATTTTATAAATTGACTCATATTTCGAATATTATGTGTTACAATAAAACTGAGGCATTTATACAGGGTGGCTCCTAAGTAAGTGCAATAAAGTACTAGAGAAAAAATTCAAAGTGACTAATTTTACTGTAGAAGCTTGATTATCTCTTTAACGGTTGCAGATAGCATATATGCTGCCATGTAATTTTTTAAGCAAATTAATGTTCTCCATCACCTCCCGTTTTTATTAAACTTACTTAAGAGTCACACTTTCGTTTAAATATATGAGCGAACAGCTTCCTTTATTATGAGCGAATTATATTTTAAATTATCAATTTAAAATTTTAAAGAAATAATTTATTTACTCAATCTTTATTTTACATTTATGTAGTTATTTTAATTAGAATAAAATATTCTACTAAACAATTTGACTAATTGTTAGAGTAGTTAAATTTTATACATCTATATTATTCAAGTTTGATCAAGTTTAATTTCTTGTCTATAATTTTCCCATGAAATGCAAGAGTGTTATGTTTATATTAAAAGCTTTAATGTTTACGTTAAGAATTATTTTTTTGTGGAAAAGGTTCAGTTCAGACATAAGTTGTTACCTTACAATATTCCAGTAAATGATTGACTCATGGGCAATGATTTCGGGTATGTTTACTTTATCTGTTGAGGAATACTCGCGGTCTGTTCGCCCATACTTTTTATAAAGGGTGCTCAAATAAGAGTTGTATACATACACCACCATTTGTTGGCCATTTTTTCACATAAATCTGTACTTATTTCACCAATAACACGAATACTGTTGGTTTTAAGGTAATTGAGCGTTTGTGGTTTATTGGAGTAACCCATTGATTTGACATAACCCCAAAGAAAAAAGTCCAATCCAAAATAAGCTAATTAAAACCAATAACATATTAAATAAAACAGTTAGCGGGGAATTACTCTGTATAAGGCCATCTGAACAGTTATAATAAAAAATGTTCTGTTGACTAATGTGAGAATTAAAACTGAAACAAAAATAGTATAATACTGGGGGCAAAAAATAATGAGACTTTGTTCATAATTTTAAAATTCTTTATTTATTTCTCCAAATCTATTTCGTCCCCCTCAAAGTAAACCCCCCCCCCCGGCCTCAATACACTTGTGCCAACGTTTTTTCCAATCCTCGAAACAGTTGTTAAAGTCAATTTCCGGAATAGCCTCCAATGCGCGTCGATTGACTCAAAACGGTTTCCCCGGAGCGTTCGTTTGACTTTGCTGAACAGCAAGAAGTCACACGGAGCTAAATCAGGCGAATACGGTGATTGCGGAACGATATGGGTGGAATTTTTGGCGAAAAATTACGTATCACCAATGCAGTATGAAAAGGTGCATTATCGTGGTGCAAAAACCAAGAGTTGTCGACCCATAATTCCGGCCTCGTTTTACGAAACGGTTCGCGCAAACGACGTATAATACTCAAATAGTATTCCTTGTTAACAGTTTGGCCGGTCGGAAGGAATTCGGACTGCACCACACCTCGATAATCGAAGAAAACTGTCAACATCACCACAATTTTTGACTTGCTTTGACGTGGTTTTTTCGGCTTCGGCTCAGCTTTGGCACGATATTCGGCCGATTAACCGTCTGTTTCCGGGTCGTAAGCATAGATCCAAGACTCATCGCCAGTTATAATACGTTTCATGATATCCTGGTAGTCGGAAAGCATTGTTTCACAGACGCCAACGCGACGCTGTGTTTCCAAAAAATTGAGTGATTTTGGAACCAATCGTGCTTTCACTTTTCTGGCCCAAATGATCTTTCAAAATGGTTTTCACTGATCCTTTCGATATTCCAACGATGCCAGTAAGGTCTCTGACTGTTAATCGTCGATTCTCGAGCACCAATTCCTTGATTTTATTAATGTGTTGATCATCAGTTGATGTTGATGGCCGTCCTAGACGTGGTTCGTCGTCAACACGTTCTCGACCCTCTTTGAACAATTTGTACCAATCAAAAATATTTGCTCACCGAAGGCCTTTTGCAATAATATTCTGAACGTTTCGGCACCACAAAATTCATTTCGCGAACAAAATTTAATGGAACTTCCTTGTTGGATAATTTCACTCATTCTAAAAATCGCCGAATGCACTTTTTGTACTTCAGAAAGACAAGCGTATACTAAACACTAATGATTATTTTGATGTGACATTTGGCACAGATGTCACTGACAGTCATACCAACATAGAAAAACAAATATTTCATCATACTACTCTTTGCCCACAGTAGTACATAGAATATATTGAATTATCGCGGATCATATACATACATATATAATTTGAAAATATGTATTTTTTTAATAAATATACTAATTTAAAACCCTAAATTAGCAATACATGTTTTACTTGACCAAAATAATAAATGTGATCTTGTAATACAAGCTTTAGCATAACAAAGTGATATTTATAAGGCTTCTAATTCTAAATAACAAAATAAACTTAAGATGATGATAAAAAAATTATTAGCATTAGCAAAAAGATAAGTAATTACCATAATAAATACCAATAATGAGTGTAGCATTAATTCTCTAGTGATGTCGTTCAAATTTTCATTGCAGGTACAGGACGTTTACCGACAAAAATACTTGCTTCAGTTAATTGATGATGTCAGTTGATTCGAAAAACATCGGTGAATGAGCAGCATACACGAAAAATATCGGATTCCACTGATTGACGTACGATGCTGTTAGGTGGTGCATAATGTGAATCACATATAATTCTTTAGAAACGAGGAAATTATTTTTTCGCATTTGTGATAAAATTTTATTTTTGAGTATATTTCGATAGTAAAAAAACATACAAAAACGGCTTGTGTTGTTATTTATTAAAACGTTGATCTTCTTGTGGATAGGCTCAATCGATTGAGGTTGAATTACAACCAAAATCTGTTTGATAGTGTTGTTGATTAAACTTATAGTGTCCCCATGTACCAGAAGTAAATCACTGATAACTAGACGACTCATGTTAATCTGTTGTTGATTATTTTCAAATTTCAATTCAATTTATATGCAAAATTTGTTATTCGTTTTGTATTTAACTTTTGACTTGTGTGCCGCATTTTCAGATGTAAGAGCTTTTGGTTCTGCACAACATAGAGATAGACACGCGTATCTTTTCTTTCCGTTTTAACTGGATCATTATATCGAATAGGTTTGGTAGGTTCTTATCTGCATCATGAAAAATATCTTCATGCTACTCTTAAGCCGTAACCAACTTTATCAGCGCGTCAAAGAACCATTGCTATAGTTGATACATATCTCTGTGGTCACATGGAAACGGCATGCCAGTATGCCTCATCTAGTAATTTGGAAGCTAGGTAGGATTCAATGGACTGATCAGTCACTAACTCGAACAAAAATCGGAACATTGAAATCTCAATGAGGTGGCCAAATCCCTTAATGTAATGTAGTGCCAGCTAATGGAAATGTAGGAACCAATTTGACATAGCCTACCTTTTATATAAGTACATATTTACGTTCTATTAGATGTGTAAATAGAAGATGATTTAGTGAAACACTCGCCACTATTATCTATATGATTTTTTGCCATTTATCTGGTAGATGATGAATGTACCCGCAATAGAAACTTGGTGATTTCGAAGCAAATCAGTCATCAAGCCATTTTGCACATCTTAAACTTTGTGAACCACTGGTCTTTCAAATATGATGACAGCGATCTGAATAAGTGGTACTCGGAGGAGTCAAGAGGGAAAAATACGCCGCATGCGCTGTAAAACTTCCCCGCCTAAGAAGAAGATGAGTTCCTAGGTTGATTTTGTTACATTATCACCTTCCGCCTTCCTTGGCCCGTAAGTATTTTTTCCGTCAGAGCATCACTTAATTTGATCAATTAGGCCTTGTAACGGTCAGCTGTAACAGTTTGACCAGGATCCAGAAGCTCGTAGTAAATTACTCCTTTTCAATCTCACCAAACATCCAATAACACTTTCTTGGCATGGATATTCATTTTTGCAACAGATGTTGTTGGCTGGCCTTGATCAACCCATGGTTTTTTCTGCGTTAGTATTATCGTACAAAATCTACTTTTCACCCGTAATGATTTCGTGAAAACAATTTCTTTCTTTTACACCGAGAAAGAAAATTCATGCTGGTGTGAACTCTACGGTTTTTGTTTTCTTCGATTAGTTCATGAGAAACCCACTTTCTTTCCTTCTGTATTTTACCCATTGCATGCAATCGAAGTGATATTGTTTGGAAAGTAACTCCTTACTGTTCTGCAAGCTCCTTTTGAGTTTGACAAGAATTTTCACCCAGTAAAACTTTAAGTTCTTCTTCTTCAAATTGTTTTGCTACACCTGGACGTGGATCGTCCTCAAGACTAAAACTGGCATCACGAAATCATGCAAACCACTTTTGTACTGTTAAATGACTCACAGAATGTTCACTCAAAGTCGAATTAATCAATTCCATAGCTTAAGCAGCATTTTTTTCATTTGAAAACAGAAAAAATGCAATGACGTAAATGTTGTTTATCGACATACATCTCTTAAAATTGATGCACACGAAACGACAGATGACTGAAACTTATCTTATAAATATAGCATTGGGCGCTTTCAGGGCACTCAACAGTCGGCAACATGTGAGTAAAATCACGGCCAACGCTGTGAAAATGTTTAGCACTGTGAATTTTCAAATCAAATTGGCGATGATTTTACTAATAATGATAGGGTACCTGAAATCGCCGAATGGCTAGGCTACATTTATCCAAATGGATCACCCGCCTTTTTGCATGCTTTCAAGTATGTATATTTTAATGTAAGTAACTTCAGAGCGAGAGCGAGAGTTTCTACTCTTTCTACATTTTTAGATATACTATACATATGGTTTATGTTAAGTTTTATATATTCATTTTGATAGTAATATCACCGGTGTGAAGTATTTAACATTTATCAAAAGTGTAGCTACACAAATTAACAAATAACAAAAGTGTAGTTACACAATAAGATAAAAAGTGTAGCTATACACACAAAAAATATGGCAGGGTTGAATTTTTAATTTTTCTCATTAAAACCGATTTTTAAAAGAAAATGAAAAATTATTATAACTACAAATAAAACTAAAAATAATTAGTTTTTATTCATTGAACATTATAGAACTAAACACCCGATCTCGTATATATTTGATGGCCATTTGCACGTGATGCTAGAGATATCTTCTCAAACCTACAATTTTCGATGCTTTAATACATAATTCTAGAGATGTCTACGCAAATCTGGTTATACCGGCATTTTGGGGATACTTTTGACAATTTTTAGTGATATGCGGCATATCGATGCGACCCTCGGGGAATTTTTATATCGAATTTACATGAAAATAAAATGAAAAGTGTACGTACAGTCTTGTGGATGTTTGATGACCATTAACACATAATTCTAGAGATGTCTACGCAAATCTGGTTATACAAGCATTTTGGGATACTTTTGACAATTTTTATTGATATGCGCATATCGATGCGACCCTCGGGGAATTTTATATCGAATTTACATGAAAATAAAATGAAAAGTGTACGTACAGTCTTGTGGATGTATGATGACCATTAACACATAATTCTAGAGATGTCTACGCAAATCTGGTTATACAGGCATTTGGGGATACCTTTGACAATTTTTAGTGATATGCGGCATATCGATGCGACCCTCGGGGAATTTTATATCGAATTTACATGAAAATAAAATTATGAAAAGTGTACGTACAGTCTTGTGGATGTTTGATGACCATTAACACATAATTCTAGAGATGTCTACGCAAATCTGGTTATACAGGCATTTTGGGGATACCTTTGACAATTTTTAGTGATATGCGGCATATCGATGCGACCCTCGGGGAATTTTATATCGAATTTACATGAAAATAAAATTATGAAAAGTGTACGTACAGTCTTGTGGATGTATGATGACCATTAACACATAATTCTAGAGATGTCTACGCAAATCTGGTTATACAAGCATTTTGGGATACTTTTGACAATTTTTAGTGATATGCGGCATATCGATGCGACCCTCGGGAATTTTATATCGAATTTACATGAAAATAAAATTATGAAAAGTGTAGGTACAGTCTTGTGGATGTTTGATGACCATTAACACATAATTCTAGAGATGTCTACGCAAATCTGGTTATACAGGCATTTTGGGGATACCTTTGACAATTTTTAGTGATATGCGGCATATCGATGCGACCCTCGGGAATTTTATATCGAATTTACATGAAAATAAATGAAAAGTGTACGTACAGTCTTGTGGATGTATGATGACCATTAACACATAATTCTAGAGATGTCTACGCAAATCTGGTTATACAGGCATTTTGGGGATACCTTTGACAATTTTTAGTGATATGCGGCATATCGATGCGACCCTCGGGGAATTTTATATCGAATTTACATGAAAATAAAATTATGAAAAGTGTACGTACAGTCTTGTGGATGTATGATGACCATTAACACATAATTCTAGAGATGTCTACGCAAATCTGGTTATACCGGCATTTTGGGGATACTTTTGATAATTTTAGTGATATGCGCATATCGATGCGACCCTCGGGGAATTTTATATCGAATTTACATGAAAATAAATTATGAAAAGTGTACGTACAGTCTTGTGGATGTATGATGACCATTAACACATAATTCTAGAGATGTCTACGCAAATCTGGTTATACAAGCATTTTGGGGATACTTTTTGACAATTTTTAGTGATATGCGGCATATCGATGCGACCCTCGGGGAATTTTATAATCGAATTTACATGAAAATAAAATTATGAAAAGTGTACGTACAGTCTTGTGGATGTATGATGACCATTAACACATAATCTAGAGATGTCTACGCAAATCTGGTTATACAAGCATTTTGGGGATACTTTTGACAATTTTTAGTGATATGCGGCATATCGATGCGACCCTCGGGGAATTTTATATCGAATTTACATGAAAATAAAATTATGAAAAGTGTAGGTACAGTCTTGTGGATGTTTGATGACCATTAACACATAATCAGAGATGTCTACGCAAATCTGGTTATACAGGCATTTTGGGGATACCTTTGACAATTTTAGTGATATGCGGCATATCGATGCGACCCTCGGGGAATTTTATATCGAATTTACATGAAAATAAAATGAAAAGTGTACGTACAGTCTTGTGGATGTATGATGACCATTAACACATAATTCTAGAGATGTCTACGCAAATCTGGTTATACAGGCATTTTGGGGATACCTTTGACAATTTTTAGTGATATGCGGCATATCGATTCGACCCTCGGGGAATTTTATATCGAATTTACATGAAAATAAAATTATGAAAAGTGTAGGTACAGTCTTGTGGATGTTTGATGACCATTAACACATAATTCTAGAGATGTCTACGCAAATCTGGTTATACCGGCATTTTGGGGATACTTTTGACAATTTTTAGTGATATGCGGCATATCGATGCGACCCTCGGGGAATTTTATATCGAATTTACATGAAAATAAAATTATGAAAAGTGTACGTACAGTCTTGTGGATGTATGATGACCATTAACACATAATTCTAGAGATGTCTACGCAAATCTGGTTATACAGGCATTTTGGGGATACTTTTGACAATTTTTAGTGATATGCGGCATATCGATCCGACCCTCGGGGAATTTTATATGGAAATTTTCTGTGTTCATCATTCAGAAGTCGATCTGAACGGCCTCAGACGAGTCGCGTTTTGGGCCGTTTTCGACCTATTAGTTTCAGTTATTTGTATAATTTGTATTCTAAATTTATTCGGGGAATTTATCGAGTATAAATTGATTTTGAAGTTGAAAATACTCGATTTCAGTTGATGGCCTTCTTTGATAATCGGAAGTACAATTCAATATTTAAAAATGTCTTACTTTACTTCTAGTATTCATGATTTTCGCGAATGTAATGTCTGGTTCAGGCTCTAGTCTGAATAATGTTTATAAATCATGTTATGTATTTTATATTATTATGTATACTGATTAATATTTTGAGTATACTAGGACCACAGGGTTAATTTTTAGTTTTAAAGTAACTTCCATAGGAAATTCCAGCAAGTCATCTTGCTGTTCCCAAATAGTATTATTTCGTTTTATAAAAGATCGGAAATGACCAGGGTTATTGTTATTTCCAAACTTTTGATAATGAATTATTCCTTTTAAAAAAAATTCGTCGTTACCCAAATAAATAGAACTACTTATTTCACTTATTTTTATATTATAACTAGTATTGTTTGGCTGTTGAACATCTGCAACAATTATTCCATAGTTGCTAAAGTAATCTGTTTTTCTCTCGCCTCCACATTTAGGGCATCTTGAACTCCTGAAGTCAATAGCATTTTGAATATTTGATAGAGTGGTGTGATTAATATTAAACACATTTTCAAAAGAAAGATAAAATGTTTCTCTTAAGACTGCGGAATGTTTATTTTGTACACAGTTACGAATTTCTGTTAATGGAAATGGCAAAATTTTTTCTAAAATAAATGATATGCTACAAGTTCCATCTAGTCTTGTGGATTTTTCAGTTTTAACTAGAGCTGGGCTGTCTTTATAAATATCTAATAACAAATTACTTCGATCTTTATAAAGCAGAGTCGTCGGAATAATTATTAATTTCGGATATAAATTTGAAAAAAGGGTTGGTAGATTTTTGAAAGAACCCTTTAAAATATTCAGAATCCACAAATAAGCTTAAAAAAATTTGGGCCGTTGCGTCGAATGCACAAGTATTAGTAATAGTTAACTCATTATTTTTATTAATAAAATTGTAGCCATTTTTCAAAACGCGTATATCTTCATTTATCCTAAGATTAGATAGATTTGCTGGAGTAGTTTTTATAATTTTGGGATTTACCCGAGATAGGCGGGCTAAAACTCTCTTGCCAAAATGCTTAGGAGAATCGATTAATATCTTTTTTTTGTTCCAGTTTTCTTCATGATAATCCTTATCCGGATCTTCAATGTCTTGTATTTGATTTTCATATTTAATTGTTGATGTTTTAATTATTTCTTTAATTTCAACAAGTTTTGCTAGTTTTTCTGTTTTTTCTCTCAAAACGCTTATAAATCTCCCCAATCGTAAAGACTGGTGGTTCGTATAGTGATTTTTTATGACCGAGAACCAGCTTTCCGCATTTGCGTTTGAGATCCGCCCTGAAACACCAATTTTCCTAGCAAAACAAACACCCCACAATGGTAGAAACGCCATATAATTCTTTAAAGTAAAACTTACAAATTCGACATTATAATAATGGTTAACATTTAAATCAACATTATTATTGCTGAATTGTGTGGTAATTCGATTAAAAATTGAATTATACCGGACATAATATGGACTACAATGATAAGTTGATTTATTAAAAAACAATTCTCTGTGAGGCTCTCTCCATGTCTCAGTTTCGGATGGGGTAATGTCCGTAATAGTTTCGTTATTATATATTTGACGCAACATAATTTTTAGAGCTTCAAGAGATGTTTCAACTTCATTATTTACAAATTTTGTACAGCAAATTATGCAATATAATTTAAATAATTTATCTATACTTTCTAAAGACTCGCAATTTAATATACCGCAAAAGATATCTAATATTAAGTTTTTAGACACCTTATTTGCATTTGGCCATTTTTCTTTTAACTGTTTAGAAATTATGTTTACAAAATGTGCGCAACATATGAAAGTAGCCACTTTTGTAAAATTAACTACTTTATAATTCGAATTAAGAATATCGAAAGTATAGTCAATATATTCTGATATTGACATTCCATTGAAACTGAGATGAATAGATTTAATCAATGCCCACGACCAATCAGTGACAAAAAATGTTGGTTTAAATTCTTTTGATACCTGTTCTTTCAAATCGTCGAGAAACTTCTTTATGGTACCCGAATCATGACGAGAAGAAATCAATTCTGCTATCGGAATTAACTGCCCGTTAATGTTGGCTACACAAGCGTAGTAAAGTATGCGCTTGTAACTGTGATACGGGTGGCAAACTGGATGCTTTATTACTTTACCAGTTGCATCAAAATAAATTGCTTTAACATTATGTTTTTTAAGCAATTCTAATGTTGATTGTCTTAGTAAAACTATTTTAAGTGGATCCGGTGTTAACTCATATATATATTTATTTTTTTTGGGTTCAACAATGTTCATCTGGCAGACATCGATTATATCGCAATCACGAACAAGATCGTCTTTTTTCAGCAATTCCGATTTAATTTTGCGAATTGTAGTGGAGGGAACAAATGTTTGTGTATTTCCTACTTTAAAAAGTTGCAAATCGGTTTTTTCGGCTAAATCTAGCTGAACATTATGACAGCTAGCCACTTTTAATTGCTTTTTCATGTTGTCACGGTTAATTCCACGGATTTGGCGATAAAGTTTCTGATCATTTACATGACTCGTACAAGCTTTTCCGTTTGCAAATATTTCAATGCATAAATTTTGTTTAACGATAAACTTATATTTTCGCTCTGGAACTAGTCTGCAATATGCGTAAACCGTAATATTTTTAGGATTTTTTTTAGACATGAATCTCATGGTTTGGAAGGTAATAATACAAGGACTTCCCATTTCAATTAGGCAATGATTAATTTTATTGCGAATTTCTTCTCGATTAAGGTCGGAAAATGATTCCGAAATTTTAATGGTATTTACTAACAAAAACTTTGTTGAGTAATAAGGGTCGCCCGAAGCAAAGTCTTTCTTGTCAAACTGCGTTTCTTTTCCCGCATTATCATCGTCGGGTGTAGGTGAAACTGATCCTAGTAAATCTTCCGTTGCGTAATTGAACACTAAATCCGGATTTAACTCGTCATTATAATCAAAATGTGAAAAATCAGATTGATTTGAGTTATCTATTTTGAAATTCGTACTTTCGTGCGAAATTTGCATGCTGGTTTGTTCACATTGCCAATTTACCTGATACATTTTTTTGCGCCAAATTAAACATACGTTTGTACGATTTTTCATTGTATTTTGCACACGTAAATTATCGCAAACTTTTTTCATTGTTAGATTATCAGCCCTCGTCAAGCTTTCACCTGGAACATCTAACTTATTTAAAGCATTTTTTAATGCAAATACAGAAATAAAATTTCTTTTTTTTTTATAATTATATTTCGTTGACTTTTTGTTAGGCATTTTTTTTTATTAAAACAATAATGTAAAACAATAAAAATCGAACAATATCCTAGCAATATAAATATTGTCTCCTAAAACGATATTCGAATAAAGCAACAACAATAACTTGAATCGGGATAATAAAGAGAGTCCTTAAAACAGCTGTGGTCAATAATAAAATAAGCAAGAATGGTAATCAACTAATAGAATCGGTATAAGAGAATAGTCCAAGAGAGAGAGCGCTGGTCGTAGTTTTAAAAAAAAAATTTAATATATAACACAATAAAGATTCAAAAATCACACAACGATACGTATAGAACAAAATTTGAAAAAATAATGAAACAAAATCAAGAAAAATTTTCTTTATATACTAAACGCACGTAAAAAAAGTTTTTTTTATGGAAAAAAATATTAAATTATTTTCATAATTTTATTTTCATGTAAATTCGATATAAAATTCCCCGAGGGTCGCATCGATATGCCGCATATCACTAAAAATTGTCAAAAGTATCCCCAAAATGCCGGTATAACCAGATTTGCGTAGACATCTCTAGAATTATGTGTTAATGGTCATCATACATCCACAAGACTGTACGTACACTTTTCATAATTTTATTTTCATGTAAATTCGATATAAAATTCCCCGAGGGTCGCATCGATATGCCGCATATCACTAAAAATTGTCAAAAGTATCCCCAAAATGCCGCTAAAACCAGATTTGCGTAGACATCTCTAGAATTATGTGTTAATGGTCATCAAACATCCACAAGACTGTACGTACACTTTTCATAATTTTATTTTCATGTAAATTCGATATAAAATTCCCCGAGGGTCGCATCGATATGCCGCATATCACTAAAAATTGTCAAAAGTATCCCCAAAATGCTTGTATAATCAGATTTGCGTAGACATCTCTAGAATTATGTGTTAATGGTCATCAAACATCCACAAGACTGTACGTACACTTTTCATAATTTTATTTTCATGTAAATTCGATATAAAATTCCCCGAGGGTCGCATCGATATGCCGCATATCACTAAAAATTGTCAAAAGTATCCCCAAAATGCCGGTATAACCAGATTTGCGTAGACATCTCTAGAATTATGTGTTAATGGTCATCAAACATCCACAAGACTGTACGTACACTTTTCATAATTTTATTTTCATGTAAATTCGATATAAAATTCCCCGAGGGTCGCATCGATATGCCGCATATCACTAAAAATTGTCAAAAGTATCCCCAAAATGCCGCTAAAACCAGATTTGCGTAGACATCTCTAGAATTATGTGTTAATGGTCATCAAACATCCACAAGACTGTACGTACACTTTTCATAATTTTATTTTCATGTAAATTCGATATAAAATTCCCCGAGGGTCGCATCGATATGCCGCATATCACTAAAAATTGTCAAAAGTATCCCCAAAATGCTTGTATAACCAGATTTGCGTAGACATCTCTAGAATTATGTGTTAATGGTCATCAAACATCCACAAGACTGTACGTACACTTTTCATAATTTTATTTTCATGTAAATTCGATATAAAATTCCCCGAGGGTCGCATCGATATGCCGCATATCACTAAAAATTGTCAAAAGTATCCCCAAAATGCCGCTATAACCAGATTTGCGTAGACATCTCTAGAATTATGTGTTAATGGTCATCAAACATCCACAAGACTGTACGTACACTTTTCATAATTTTATTTCCATGTAAATTCGATATAATCGAAATCCCCAAAATGCCGCTATAACCAGATTTGCGTAGACATCTCTAGAATTATGTGTTAATGGTCATCAAACATCCACAAGACTGTACGTACACTTTTCATAATTTTATTTTCATGTAAATTCGATATAAAATTCCTCGAGGGTCGCATCGATATGCCGCATATCACTAAAAATTGTCAAAAGTATCCCCAAAATGCTTGTATAACCAGATTTGCGTAGACATCTCTAGAATTATGTGTTAATGGTCATCAAACATCCACAAGACTGTACGTACACTTTTCATAATTTTATTTTCATGTAAATTCGATATAAAATTCCCCGAGGGTCGCATCGATATGCCGCATATCACTAAAAATTGTCAAAAGTATCCCCAAAATGCCGCTAAAACCAGATTTGCGTAGACATCTCTAGAATTATGTGTTAATGGTCATCAAACATCCACAAGACTGTACGTACACTTTTCGTAATTTTATTTTCATGTAAATTCGATATAAAATTCCCCGAGGGTCGCATCGATATGCCGCATATCACTAAAAATTGTCAAAAGTATCCCCAAAATGCCGCTATAACCAGATTTGCGTAGACATCTCTAGAATTATGTGTTAATGGTCATCAAACATCCACAAGACTGTACGTACACTTTTCATAATTTTATTTCCATGTAAATTTGATATAATCGAAATCCCCAAAATGCCGGTATAACCAGATTTGCGTAGACATCTCTAGAATTATGTATTAAAGCATCGAAAATTGTAAATTTGAGAAGATATCTCTAGCATCACGTGCAAATGGCCATCAAATATATACGAGATCGGGTGTATAGTTCTATAATGTGAATAAAAACTAATTATTTTTAGTTTTGTTTGTATAATCGTTTTTCATTTTCTTTTAAAAATCGGTTTTTAATGAGAAAAATTAAAAATTCAACCCTGCTATATTTTTTGTGTGTATAGCTACACTTTTTATCTTATTGTGTAACTACACTTTTGTTATTTGTTAATTTGTGTAGCTACACTTTTGATAAATGTTAAATACTTCACACCGGTTAATATACATTATGTTATTTATAACTTAAATTAACATTATTTACAAGTTAATCAATCGCAGCGAATATAAAATGAGATAATGCATATAAAACTATTCAATCTCAAAAGTTATACCAGATAATCAGATGTGTAGGATATAGCTCGAAGATTTGATAATAGCAATAAAATATGCAAAACTCATATTATGGAAATATGCAAATGATTTTAGTTTGGAGCTAAATTAAAATGTTTAAATGTTATTAACATGTAAATCGACAACAGATGTTAGATTAGGTGGATTAATAATTTATCCAAATTACTCGGTTAACAGCACTCTTCAACAATCCCAGGATGCTACTTGTATTATAAAAAAAATTCTTAAGAAGTAAAAATACTATAAATGAGTGCAATAACATTGCATCGTCGAACAAAACCACAATGTTATAGCAGTTCATCTTAAAAAATAAAATAATCTTCTCACTAAGATATTGTATCCTCCAGAGTCTTTTTAATTTACACGAATTACTTTGGTTCAAATCTGCACTCAAAAATTTGGTTTAAGAAAATAAAAATCACAAGAAAATGTTACAAAGAATTTAAAACATTAAACAAAACCGTATACATTTTTAACCAACGGTAGTGTAAAATACCGCAAGGAAAATTACTCGTTCAAAAATATTTCCCTTACGGCTAAACCAAAAAATACAATCACATTGTGATATCACAT
This sequence comes from Nephrotoma guestfalica, assembly GCA_963691935.1. NCBI lineage: Eukaryota > Metazoa > Arthropoda > Insecta > Diptera > Tipulidae > Nephrotoma > Nephrotoma guestfalica. The sequence goes on along the minus strand of OY829914.1, from coordinate 150,749,552 downwards.
ACACAAAGACAAAAATGCATAAAACTCTACAAATAAATTAAATCTCAACACAACGTAAAATACTCGTCGAGAAGAATGAAGAGCTACAAAAAATTAAATTAAATCTGAGAGCATTAACACAACAACAAATGCAATGGCAACAAAAACAAAATAAATGTAAAAAAATTTATTTGCAGTAGATTTTCCATGTGTATCCTTATGCTGTGGGAACAGTATCTAGCTTTGATTTATTAAAATAAAGGATTAATTAACTTAAATTGAACAAATGGTATATACAAACATGGCATATATCGCAGTGTAAATTGTAAAATAAAGCATGCACAAAGCTTTACTTACACACACGAGCATATATCGTACATTTATCGTTGTAGAATGTATGTACTCTTAGCAGCATCTACATAGTTATGTACCGATTTTATACAAACAGCAAAGATGAAATATTGTGTACTTTAGTGAAAGACAAAAGAGTGCAAAATTGATTTGCAAAATGAATGATAAAGAAAAATTAGTTTTAAATAAATAATTTCTATTCCATTTCAAATACACTGCGCCCAAAAAAAATCGGAACATTATGACTTTTTTGAGTAAAATAAAAATAGTCTAAAAGAAAAGAAAATATGCTGCTGTTTGACTGTAAACGAATTTGCTCGATATTTCATTCCAAAATTCAAATTAGCCGTTTTATAGAGAATTTAAAAACCTTGAAAACGATGCTGTGGAAATTTCTGTACGACGACTCTTTGTCGATTTATTGAAGTTTTAGCGAGATAGCCCAACATGGCGGACACCTCACACCCTGAGATAGTCTCAGCCGTTTGCCCCGGCTACTTAATATTCTTAATATTGTGGTGCTGGACATACATATCACGACATTTTGGTAAGCTTTAGTTATCCGTATACACGAGATTTTCATCATCTTCTAAGATGCAGATTGGCGGTGAGCTATTTGATGTTATGTCAGTCACCACCACATACGCCATTTGGATATACACACGTTGTTTGTAACGTTATTTGTGATATTTATAGCGATGGTTTAGTACTATCTATATTTTGGACTACCTGATCAGCATCTGTTACCTTCATGCGTCTCGGTAATGATCTTTCTGGTGTTATTTTAACCGAACTGAGGTTTCAGCTCGTCAACGGTTAAAGCACCCCATAAGCAATTTTCTAACCTCCTCCAACTTCTTAAAATACGTTATCGCCTTTTTTTCAGGTATTGTAATGACCAATCCATCCAACTCTTTTTGAGCTTGCTTGAATGTCAGCTTACCCCGTTTAACAAGGTCTATTATCCTCCCACTTTCGGTTACAGCTCTTTCTAGATCTCGGACATCTTTAAGAACTTTTGAGTTTTACTTACCCGATTGGTTCTACCCATTTTAGCTAACTATTAATTTACTTATACTCCAATCTAGCACAAGACAAAATTTTTCTCGAAATAAATTAACTTAAAATATATACAAACAGAGTCTCTCCTGTCTTCAGCCAGATGACAGTAAAATTACTACTACTCGGGTCAAAAAAGGATAGGAAAAAAGGAAAATGTAATCGATTTGAATGAAATATTAAATGTCAACCCTACTCAGCAATGGCATTCATAACTTCGATTTTCTCGCAAGTGAGACACATTGCCTTGGTGTAGCCATTTGTTATTTCATTAATTTATTTAATAGACTGAGACAGTCCTCTTGCTCTCTTATCTCACAGACATCATTCAAAATCCCCTTGGACGACGTACTAACTGTGTGAGTGACAGACCGAACTGTTTATTCGAACAGGAACAATAACACGCCGATTGATGCTGCGAATTTCCATTACTTTGCGATACCAACTCGACTGATTTATGGTCATCTTGTATTCGATGTACATCCACTTGCAAACACCTAAGTATGACCCGCGTACCAAGTTGTACCCTGGATGCATTTATTACCTAAACTAGTAGACTGGCGACGCGATCCGATAGATCATAATTTAAAAATTTTAAAACAGAACTAGAAAGTACGCGTTATATTTGATATGTATATAAAATAATAAATTGGAAATTCCAAATTTTCTATTCGATTTTATATTCGACACAACTTAACCTATGGTAAATTCTACCCACAAGCTAAATTGTTGCCATCCTGAAGGTTATTGGGAAAGTTTTATTTCACGATTCTTCAGTCCTTTTTACCACCCAAGATTGTCGCTTGGCAGGAAAGAGACGCTCACTACTTTCGGGGTCACAGCATTCTCCCTATCCAGCAATAAATTGCAAAATCATACTTTGTACAAAGTACTCGAAAACAATTTTTGTTGGTGCATAAAATGAACCATTGCAAAAATAAGGGATCGCCGAGTTCCACCACCACAAATACCAGTTCACCCCCGCAGGTTGGAACTTGTCACAGGCAAACCGAATATTCGGAGATTCGGTACAGAAAAACGATAATGTAAGAAACTCATCTGTGTGTGTACGACAGACCCAGTGTTAGGTCTCAGCACACCGAAAAGCTATGACCGCTGCCATACTCACAAAAAAAAAAGTTTCATATTCTATTTGTAACCGATTTCGATGTTTTTTGTACTACCCTATGTTTTAAATAAACATAGAAAAAAAACTGGAATAACCAAAATAAAAAAAAAGAAAATGGAGTATAAAAGGGGAAGCGAAATGATGCATGGAGATCAGTGGGTGTCAAAAATTTGAAAAAAAAAGAAAATTTCCTGCTGGTAGAAAATAAAATAAAATATATTATTTAAAAATTAAGAACTAGTAAGTTGAGTAAAATTAACAGAAATTAAAACGAAGAAACCAAAATTAATAGTCTAACTAAAGTTTATGTAATATTATGTAATTCTTGATAAGTTAGTATAAATAAAATTATAAACAAAAATACAAAAAAAAAGAGAAAAAAACGAACTCTAAAATTACCGTGATGTACAGTGTACACATACAAATAAAAAAAAATGTAAATCTAAATAAAATTATAAATTAGATGTGATTCGAATAAACTGTTTGTAACTAACAAAATTATAAATCTTAAATGTTAGGTGATTGAAAACCTATTGTAATTAACAAAAAAAATAAAAAAATTATAACTAAAATAAAGCTATGTGATAGTAAAACCAATATTAAAGAAAACGGAAACAAACAAAATTTCTAAAATTATGGGAACCCGTTAATTGAGGAGGCCTGCAAATAAATATGGATAGTTAAGAAGGAAACAACATCGGGAATATCGCTGCTGAGATAATTTCCATATAACGTTTATGATTGTATGCACTCAAAAGCAAGTAGAATACTTTTGGAGGACACCATCACTCATCAGTTGCAGTTGTGGGAAAGTAAATTACATTTGGGAGGACACCATCACTCATCAGTTGCGGTTTTGGGTGACGTATAAAAATTTTATTATATACATTTATTCATATATTATATACATTTATACTTTTTGTATTATTGATGGTTCCTTTTCATTCCGTGTGATTCTGATATTTCTCAAGTTGTGTGGTTGAATACCAATATGCATATATATACCTAGATTGTTGTTACCTAGTAGTAGTATTATTGTTTTTTATCAAGCAATTATCGCGTAGTACTTTATTATTATTGTTTACCTATTTATTACAATTTCTCTTTCTTGTTGTGAATGAATATTTATTTTGGTTTCGCTGTTGAAGATTGTCGCAGGTACGAACCGTTTTTTATTTGTTCATCTTGTTTTGCGCTGCGATTTACATGCATTTTTGTTCGCTTTGATATAACATGTTTACACTCAAAATGGAGTAGTGCGATCCAATTGTAATGGGGTAAAGATGGTTACGATAGTGGTGTAGGGAACAACCTTCCATATTATATATTATTTTGAACGTTTTAGACACACAATTGTTTTTGTTGTAACATGGCTAACGGCGCGTGTGGTTTTACGGAACCCCCCATCATCCTGACTGATAGCTGTCCTCAGTAAAGTGTGCCGCCGCGTGCGCTGTTCAAGGACCAAGCCATAAAGTTACATATCCACTAGGCATTCATTACACTGTTTATAACTTAAACCACATTTTAAACTAAAAAATAATAATTTGGTCGATTTCCGGCCACACTATAACAACTGTACTGAAATTGTATTCAAACTTTTCCTCCCCAAAAAAATTTAAATTTCGTAATTTAAATAATGAAATATTGTGCTACTGCCGAAGTTTGAACACCACTTGAATGATTCGTTAAAATATGGAACTGGTCTTATGTCCCTGTTTTGGGTGCCACTTGAAACGAGTTAAACTGTATCTACCGCTAAAATACCTAAACAAATACCGCTCCAAACTATAATTCAGCAGCCATCATAAGCCGCGATTATGGTAATGTTACATTGAGAATACCACTCATGAACAAAAAATTGGCCCCACTAGTTCAAAGTCCAAAATCGGTGCTCTTACGCAAAACTCAACCTAGGGATTCTTTGGCTGGAACATGATCTCAAAACGACTTCTTTAAACATTTGTCTCACATTACGTTCACTTATTCGCATACCCCGAATTACTTCTAAAGCATTGCGGGTTTGAGTTGCTCTTTGACGCCTATTTCTCAAAGTTACAAGGACCATGAAATGGTAATCTCTGGAGCCAGTACAACGTTTTCAACCTTGGCCTCTTCTTCTTTCGTAAGAACCCGTTTGCCTTTATCGTTGAACAGACTGATAAATGATTGACGCCAAATTGAAGGGGAACAATGGTAAACAACAAACTAGCATGGGAATGAAGGGCTGTTTGTTATAGTTGGAGATAGATGAACGGAGTTCGCGCTCTGGAGAGTATTGGTTTGTTTTTCTATCTTACGTGAGTAAGAATAGGTAGTCAGGCAGACGGAGTTTTCATAGCATTTATATAAGGTTTTTTTCGTATTTACGTTTTTAGGGCTTGCATGTGTGCAAGGTACATACTACTATAAAAAGTAGTAAGACAGTTTAATTTAAATTTCGCGCGGAAAACCATTCGTCGAAATATTTTTTTTTCTATGTTGGTATGACATCTGTGCCAAATGTCACATCAAAATAATCATTTGTGTTTAGTATACGCTTGTCTTTCTGAAGTACAAAAAGTGCATTCGGCGATTTTTACAATGAGTGAAATTATTCAACAAAGAAGTTCCATTAAATTTTGTGAGCGGAATCAATTTTGTGGTGGCGAAACGTTCAGAATATTGCAAAAGGCCTTCGGTGACAAATGGATGTCGCGAGCAAATGTTTTTGATTGGTACAGATTGTTCAAAGAGGGTCGAATACGTGTTACGACGAACCACGTCTAGGACGGCCATCAACATCAACTGATGATCAACACATTAATAAAATCAAAGAATTGGTTCTCGAGAATCGACGAATAACAGTCAGAGGCCTTACTGGCATCGTTGAAATATCGAAAGGATCAGTGAAAACCATTTTGAAAGATCATTTATTGGTTCCAAAATCACTCAATTTTTTTGAAAAACAGCGTCGCGTTGACGTCTGTGAAACAATGCTTTCCGACTACCAGGATATCATGAAACGTATTATAACTGGTGATGAGTCTTGGATCTATGCTTACGACCCGGAAACAGACGGTTAATCGGCCAAATATCGTGCCAAGGTGAGCCGAAGCCGAAAAAACCACGTCAAAGCAAGTCAAAGCAAAGGAATATTTTAAAAAGAAATTATTTTCAACTGATGTGTATTTGCTTCAACTGATGCTGTATACGAAATCATCATTCGTTAGAAACTGAAGAAGACGTGCTCGTTAGTATAATGTTGACGCACCCCAGTGGAGATGTGGATTAAAAAAATGTTTTAGAATGAGCTGCCTGAAATACATATACATACCTGCATGCAACTAAAGAAGCATGCAACGATTGAAAAAAGTTAGAACGAAAGTTTGGAAATTAGTCATGAGCCTCGCACCTTAAACGAATGAGCTTCTTGCTCAATTGAGGTGTGGGGTTCAAACAATTCATATTTGTGAAATAAATAAAATAAAATAAATAAATAAGTTCGAAGTCTCTGCCAATATTCTTCCACATTGTACAGCTTGGCTTAGGGAAAACTTGGTATTTTAATAACTCTCATAATTGTGTACAAGTTTCTCTTATTATTTGTGAGGTAGTGGTTTTCCCCAAACGATATCCATATCTTCCAATGGAGATCATACTGTCTCCACTCGAAAGATACCTAAAGAAATATTGCGATATAATTAGTTTGCGATTTAGAAATTACAATATATTTATAGAAATATTTACCGGATTGTTAATGACAACCGCTGACCTGCAGTTATTGATCTTTCTCCGATAGGCAATCGCTGTATTGAGGGGCCCTGCAGGCGTCATTCGATGAAAGTTGACGAACGTGCTATTGTCATTCAGCCTCATCTCAGCAACAATATTTACGTAGTATCCTTGTCGGAGTCTATTACGATTGACAGGATTTACTCCAAATCTCCTACCACTACTACGTGACCGGAATTCGGCGATATATGCTGTAAGCAATGCACCTACAATATTCAAGTCGCGCGACAAAATGTTTACTTTATCATGTCTTGATAAAGACATTTTGGATATTACTACCGATAAACAATAACGCGTGCAAAAACAAGAGATACAAACAGTCACTTGGAGTTAGTCACCACATCCAAACACAATACACAAATTAAAATGGTTGGAAATGACATAGGAACAGTCAAGTAAAATTGCTTAATATTTAGAGCAATAGCTTTTGTTACTAACTTCATATTGTGATCAAACATTTTTGATCGCATACGTGAAGCTACCATTAATTTTAACTTGGACAAATTTGCAAAAAACTATCGCGAACTCAACTCGATTGTTTTTCAGAAAAACGCAGCTAGTATGTATTTTGCCTGATCGCATAATATTTACTTTAAAGTTGTACAGTATTTCTTGTCTGTGTTTACGTTTTTTCTTTTATTTTATTTATATTTATAAGAAACGTAGACTAAGATCTAAGTGGTTCACGTAAAGAGCGCTTCGCAAACCAAACCGCCACAAAACATCAAAACAAAAAAAAATGAAATCATAATAAAAATTGTCATATAAATAGGGTAAACATTTAGAAACAAATAAAATTATAAAATAAAAATTTTTAAATTTTGATTAAAAATAGTCTGAAAGTGTACTTGGATAAATTATGATTATGTCATTAAAAAATCATAAGAAAACTTAAGTGTTTAAGGTGCCTGTCACTAACTCCATCTCAACGATTTTTCTTTATGTTGGCTTTATGTTTTCTTTATGTTGCCATGGCCATTTATATAGCGGCAATGTTTTCAGGTTTCATTAAAAAACTTGAGATTTAAGAGTAAGTCGTCACGGCTTTTGGTAATTAATTAAAACATAACTTTAGTATTGTTATTTTTAATTTTAATTATGGCGAGATCTAACTTGATATTATATTGTGTAGACTAATTTGAAATTATTTTCAAATCGGTTTTAAAATGATACATTAATTATAGTAATTCTAACTATATAATAGCTTTGGTTTAGTGTAGAGGAATTCATACAGATATTAATTATCTTTTATATCGACATTATCATTAATTAATTTTAAGTTACTGATTAGTTGAAGTGAAACTACTAACTAAAAATTAAATATCAGGAGAGTCATATCCAACTTTATTACTAAAAGTCGGGTGTCAGTCATGGAATGAGATGGAATTTTAATTACTGATTATGTAATTTAGAATTGTTTTGTACTAACTATCTTACCTAGGTGTCTAAAACAGTTTCTACTGTGTAAAAACAGTATACAGTAGACCTGGCGTCATCCACGTGATCCTGTGTAAAAACTTGGTCCTACATTCAGAATCAATTCAGTTTTGTTAAGGAAGCCGGAAAGTATTCATTTCATTAGAATTAAATTTCTGGAAATTTCCAGATGCATGTGAAATAATAATATTTTCCTTTCTTAGGTTGCTGATGTAAAGAAGCAATTGTTGAATATAAATACCATCGTTAACAATTAAACCAATTAAACTTTTATCATTCCTCTAGTAGATTAGATTTGTGTTGTCTTGTGTCTTACGATTGCTAGGTGTCTCCCATCGGGTCTTTGCCTCCTAAAACAAAACCTCTCCTATCCGTCCTATTGCTATGTAGGAATAGGCTCGCCATTATCTGGGACACTTGTCCAATACTTGGTCCTACAGTCCAATCAATCAATCAGATGCTATTTTCATAACAGTTGCGAAGCTGCTATTGCTTTCTTATAATAAATATTTATTATAGGAAATTCCAAAGAGCAACCCAATCTTGCATGTTGCAGCGATTTCTATAGGGTATTATTTGTAAATTCCGAGAGTTCATTGTCCAATTTGAGCGCATTACTTAAACAGTTTGTGAGTCCAATAACGGAACATATAAAAACACTGGTGAATTTATTTACTTACTAACAAAGTCTATAAATGTGACTTGAAAATGAATTTTCAAGTAGACATTGTAGTCTTTGTTAGTAATAAAACAGACACGTTTAAAACAAACACAAAAGTTCCACAATAGTACATTAAAATAAAAAGCCAGTTCAGGCTGAACACATTTTTTGGCACAAGTCTTTGACTAGGCGAGTACTTTAGATTGTCAGTAGTTTTTATTTTAAGATTAACACTTATGTGTGTAATTTAAAGTAAAATAAATACACAAGACGACTTCGTGGAATTCTTAAAATTATTTCAATTAGTAAAAAATAAAAACTTTTAAAATTTTGAGAAAAAATAAAATTAAAATCAGTGCCACTATATAGTATATCTTAACGGAAAGTAAAATAATTTTTTCTATTTGGTTAGGAATTATGACAAAAGTTCGTTCGAACCTGAGTAATAATAAAGCTCTCTCTCTCTCTCTAGTTTTCACATCCCATGAAGAGATTTTGCCGCCTGCATTATGGTCGTCCATATACATCTCGATCCATCGCTCTCGTCCTACAGTTATGACATGCTAATATACATATGGCTTGTTCGACATCGTCACGCCAGCGCAGTTGAGGTCTTCCTCTACGACGCACACCGGCTGATTATTGATGGAACACATTATTAATCATCGGTTGTTGTGGACACTTTGCAACGTGGCCGAGCCACCCTTGATATCGCTAGGTCTTCGGCCAAGAAGCAGGGTATCATCTACATATCCAAGAATTTGACCTGATTTACACAGCGTGAAGTTTCAATGTTGCTTTTTCTCGCTACGTACTCAAGCGCCAACTTCAACAGCACAGGCGCGAGTGCATTTCCCTGCCGAACAGCAGATGTTATTTCTAAGGAATCTGATACAGTTCCTTCAATTACGATTCTACATAGACTCAGAAGTTGGTAATTTACGAGTTTCTCTGGAATTCCTATTTATTGGGGGTATACAAATAAGTATTGAGCGATTTACAAAAGAAAGCGTAACCAGTATTAAATTGCGTCTTGCCTACTTGTACATATATCCATGTTAAAGTGCCGTCATTTCCCTCTAAAAATCAGTATGTGCCATTTTGCTGACGTGTAAACAACATATTTTTTTGTGTTCTAAGCATGTCAACCTTTGTGCCAACAAAACACAATTTGCGGGAAGCGCTGCTTTATTGTTTTAATTTGAAGAAAATTGAATCTGAAGCTCCATCAATAAAAACTTGTGAGTACTGATTCCGTCGTTTTAAAAGTGGCGATTTTGACGCCAGTGACAAAGAACGCGAAGGCAGACAGTAAAGTTTAAAGAAGCTGAGTTGAAGATGTTATAGGACCAAGAAAAAGAGGAGCTCACTTAAACTTTGTGAGTGACTCAACAAGCGATTCAAACCCGTTTCAAGACCATGGGTTTGGTGCAATTGCCTTCAATTGGGTTCCGTATGAATTCAAGCCAAGAGACGTCGAACGTCGTTTTTTCACGTGTGAATAACTGCTCCAAAGACAAAATTGGAAAGGGTTTTTGCATCGAATTGTGACGGGAAATGAAAAGTGGATCCAATACGACAACCCAAAGCGCAGAAAATCGCGAGGTAAGCCCGGACATGCATCAACTTTAACCGTCAAGCGGAATATTTATTGTAAGAAGCTGATGCTATGCATCTGGTGGGATCAGTTCGGAGTGATTTACTATGATCTACTCCAGCCTAACGAAACCATTACCGGAGAACGTTATCAACAACAATTGATGCAATTAAGCCGAGCATTGAAGCTAAAACGCCAACAATATGCCAAAAACATGACAAAGTGATCTTTCAGCAGGACAACGCTCGGCCACATGTTGCAAGAGTCGCCAAGGAAACTTTGGAGGCGCTTCAATGGGACGTCCTATCCCACCTGCCCACATTGCTGCTTTCGACTACCATTTGTTCCGGTCGATGATAATGGACTGACCGTGCAGCGAAGAAACCATAAATTTTGTCGTTCCTTGGGTCGCCTCAAAACACAACGAGGTTTGCTGTCTGAAAGATACGCTAACGATGGATAATACTTTGAATAAAATACATTTTACCAATTTCTCTGAATAAAGCTTTGAAGTTATAGAAAAACCTCAAAAATGATTTGTATCCCCAATATACTGTCATATGCCTGTTGGAAATCTATATAGAGTTGATGTGTGGTTATATTGTACTCCCAACAATTTTCCAAAACCATTCTCATGGTAAAACATTGTGTAATGGATATATTAGTGCGGTCTTCCAATTCTCCGGCAGAACTTTTTGTTCCCAAATAGAGGCGATGAGATCGTATAGATATGAAGAAAGAGTAGCGCCTCCGAACTTAATCAATTCTGCGGGTATTCCATCGAAACGGGGTGTCTTTCATTTTTAATTCTACTAAGAACTGCGTCAACGTCCTCCACTTTGAAATTTCGACAAAGACCTCTGCACCTGGAGGAGATATTATGTAATAAAGCCGTCATATTGCACATTTCTGAACAAACAGACACTAAATTTGTATTACTGTATTCATATATACGTACAAATGTTTTTTCAAAATATTACCGGGTATTCGGACACCAGAAACGGCCTGGTAACAGAATGTTCTCCCTAACAGAAAATAATTCTTAATACGTTTTCTGAGCAATTGCTAAAAAAATTATGAACTATTCAGCTGTGTGAAACTTTGAATGAAAGATGCTTAACTAATGGGTGAGTTTGAAGGATGTTTACAAAATAATACTTTGATTTCAATTAATTAACATCGCTAACATTACCAATAAAAGTTAAACATATTTACCAATCTTTGCAATAGAAACAACAAACCCATTTACTGAAATTGTTGATGTATGCTCCGTATGTAGCCGTATGTGGCTGTGTATTTATAAATTAACATAAACTTAATATATCAAAAACACCTAAATTAAATGTAATATTAATTAAAATGATAAAATCCCCACACTGAAAAGCTCAAAATTTCAATGTCATTAATTTGTCCAATGTGATATCCTAAATACTGTTAAAATATAATATTTAACCATCGCACAATCATTCTACATTGAACAAAAGAAAATTTGTATGTCTTTTTATGTACTTAATTTTCTTAATAATGTTATAAAACTTTGCTGACATTAACTTAGTTGTGGTTTGTCATTATCGATTATACAAGAGTTGTATATTTAATTTCTGGTTGTCATGTCTCTGCGGTACGTAAATTACATAAGTAATATTAGGTTGGCGATAAATTAATTTTAATTTTTTTCAATAATTTTTATTTATCAACGGTACTGGGCGATTTGGGATGTAGTTATTGCTGTGGAGTTAGGCAAACGTTTATTTTTCCTTCGACTACCGTTAGAGTGACCTATACATAAAAGCGATAAGATACCACCATTTTTATGAGCCTCCGATCTTTCAATATAAATTGCAGTATAATTAAATAAATGATATGCTCTTGTTTGTAATTATAATCTTTTTTGTGATGTTAATTGCGGTGAAAATCGTGAAATTCTAAAAAAAATATCAATAAAAAATTATATTACGGGCATTTGCTAAGAATTAATTTATTAAATTAAATTAAATTATGCATTCAAAATTTCGGTGAATTCTAAATCTCTAGAACTTTTACAAACACTATTGCCATCTACCGTTCAGACGAAATCACTATGTTTAATAACATAGTCATGTAAAAACTTCCATAGCAACTTTACTTACTTTTAATTTAAATTTTATTAAAAAACTTCGTTTTAAATTTATTTTTGTTGGGTTAGCGAATTTCCCCCGAGTCCGCTAGTTGTGCCATTTATCGTTTCACGTGACTCATTTACTGGGAAACGAATCGGCTGCCTTGCCAAAACGTGTAATATGTATAGTATCGTATTTACTTAAAACGATAAACGGCGTATTTTATGTTTTTATAGTCATCACAAAGTTTCACATTTAACTCAAAATGACAGTTTTTATTTGTTGTTGTTTACTTTTTTAATTTTCATCCAACTAGCAGATATTTAGAGTTAACCTAAAAATTTGAATTATCTTCTTCGTAATTCTTATTATGGCAATGCGATATTGACCTGCCCGTGTGTTACACAAACGACGCTACAATGACAGAAGACTGTGTGGGACTGTCTCCACAGATAAGGGCACGTAGACTTTGAGTTTGGTCACGCTTGGCATGGGTTTCGAGTGCGGATGGAATTTTTGGGTGATCTTTGTGTGAAATTTTGGAATATTGGTTATGATGGGGGATTATTTGAATATATTTCAGTAGGACATTTAATCACTTTTGTTTTCCGTGTTGAAACTCCCAGACAATTAATTTGACTGCAAGTTTTAGAATTTTCCGTATTTTGAAATATTTTAGTGTTCCGACAGATTTAGTTTGTTCATTTATCATTGTTCATTTATCAGTGTTCGACGGTTCAATTCATGTTCGCAGTTCACGCTCTGTGTGGCTAGACCTGTAGAGTTGCCAAAACAAACTAAATTAAACTGACCCACACCATCTTTAAGGTGGTTGGAAGGATAGATTAAACAAACGCAATTTCTAATGTCTTCTTCATGGTGAGAAAAAGATACGTTTTTACACAAACTCCCACTTTTATGTGTTACTTTCACACTGTTAAATCCAAAGCTATTAGAAAGCATAGCCATTCCAATTGGAAGTTTAGTTCTAAAAGTTAATCTAATTGTAGTTTTGTACATGTTAAGTAAACAATTTCTTAGGGCGATTTAACAAATTAAACTTATGTTTCGAGGAAAGCAAAGTATTGTACGAGTATTTATAAATATGTTAGAATAATATGTAGAATATGGTTGTTAATTTGTATATCTCTTTTTAAATAAAGTATAATAAGATTCATTCAAGAATTATTTATTATTTTTTAATATTTAATATATTGTACTTCAAAATTTATTAATAAATGTACACGAAATTATAAATTTATTTAGGCTTGTAACACAATAAATTGATTTATCATGTTAATTGCCAATTGCCATTTTATAAGGCCGTTTACTGTTTTTCAAACTCTAAATATAAATTCAAAAATTTCGTTGAAAATTTGCTAAAATGATTGAAAAGCAGCAATCAAGCTGGCTGAATAAACCTATTTGAGGTGCTTACGGAATCTGAGTCCAAATCTCTGGGAAAGCGAGTTAATGGCCGTTTACCCTTTTCGTTCAAACTTTAATTATACATTCAAAATTTCGATGCAAACTTGCTGATCTGAGGATGAGCAATTTAGCAACCTATTAGAAGTGCTCCCGGAACTTAAGCCCAATTCTCTGGAAAGGCGTGTTAATGGCCGTTTACCATCTTCGTCCAAACTCTAAATATAAATTCAAAAATTCGTTGCAAATTTGCTGATCTGGTTGGGAAGTGCCAATCAGGCTGGCCAGATGAGAAATTTAGCAACCTATTAGAAATGCTCACGGAACCTGAGTCCAAAACTCTGGGAAGCCGTGTTAATGGCCGTTTACCATTTTCGTTCAAACTCTAATTATACGTTCAAAAAATCGTTGCAAATTTGCTGATCTGGTTGGGAAGTGGCAATCAGGCTGGCCGAATGAACATAGCAACCTATTAGAAGTGCTCCCGCACCTGAGTTTAAATCTCTGAGAAAGTGTGTTAATGGCCGTTTGCTCTTTTCTTCCAAACTCTAATTATAAATTCAAAAATTCTGATCTGGTTGGGGAGTGGCAATTAGGCTGGCCGGATGAGCAATTTAGCAACACATTAGAAGTGCTCACGGAACCTAAGTCTAAATTTCTGGGAAGGCGTGTCAATGGCCGTTTACCATGCAAATTTGCTGACCTGGTTGGGAAGTGGCAACCATGCTGGTTGGATGAGCAATTTAGCAGCATATTAGAAGTGTTGACGGAACCTGAGTCCAAATCTTTGAGAAGGCGTGTTAATGGTCGTTTACTCTTTTCGTCCAAACTCTAATTATAAATTCAAAAATTCGTTTTGCTAATCCGGTTCAGAAGAGGTAATCAGGCTGGTTGGGTGAGTAATTTAGCAACCTATTAGAAGTGTTCACGGAACCTGAATTCAAATTTATTTTCGCAATTTAACAACATGCTAAAGCTATTTAAGGTGGTAACGGCACTTCAAAGCGGAATTCAAATTTCTGAGAAGAAGATCATTGTATTGTTTTTAATTTTTATTCAAAAATTTTATTCAACATAACATTTTGTATCAATATATTTATAAAATTCTGCTTGATACGATTGTTTGTGAAATTGTATTTGTACATTTTCGATTAAAGGGTTATATAACAATCGAATATTTCATTATATTTATTTAATTGCACAATAAACATTTTTATTGTATTTGAAATACTAATTCGTATTCCCAGATGAATTCTGATAAGCAACTAAAATGAATTATGTGCAGAAATCAATCGAAATAATTTAGTACATTACAATATTTAGTACGAAACGTTGATCTTTCATCCGCTAGATGTTACCAGAGTACGGCTTTATTATTTTAAAATATAGTTTCAGTGACAGTATACGTGTATAGCCAAATCAAAATCTATTAAGTTGATGTGTATGTAGGCTTATAAAATTTAAACACATTATTTAATTATTGACGGCAAGATAAATTTTCATTATTATGAGCGTGAATTTTGTTTATTTATCTTCACTTTTGATCAATTGTGTATGCATTTGTAAGGTAGCGTTCATTGGTTCATTCGGAATGATATTTTTCTTACACAAAAATAACAATCCGGGATTTTTTTTTTAAATGATTGATTAGTTAATCAACCTATATATTTGAGCAAACATTAAATGGTAACAATTTGATTATAAATCATAAACAATTCATAGAATCAACGACATATGACTATATATAAATATTTGTATGCGCCAAACATGTTTATGGTTTTGCTCAGCTTTTGCATCACTCTTGCGGAAAAAGAATTCACTTTTCACCAAAATACATTAAATATTACAAGCGCAATTTTAAACTTTAAAAACTCTTTCTTCATCTTACTTGTAAAGTCGGGCTGTGTATCAAGTTGCAATGTAGATTTTTAAATTGTTGTAAATAATCGCCACATACCATGTGGCACCACCTACCAAAATGAAACATAAAAATCGTGTTATAAAACCGTGTTCTGGTGACATCTAGCGGATGAAAGATCAACGTTTCGTACTAAATATTGTAATGAACTAAATTATTTCGATTGATTTCTGCACATGATTTATTTTACATAGTTTCTTGCCAGAATTCATCTGGGAATACGAATTAGTATTTAAAATACAATAAAAATGTTTATTGTACAATTAAATATATATAATGAAATATTCGATTGTTATATAACGCTTTAATTGAAAATGTGCCGCTAGCAACTGAAATAGCATTAAAATGTTGTTAAATCGCTCCTCTCGCCTGTAAATTTCCGTCGAATTATTGTAAATCAATTGTGAGTTTGAGCGAAAAAAGATCTGGACTCAGGCTCCGTGAGCACTTGTAATAGGTTGTTAAATTGCTCATCCAGCCAACCTGATTACCACTTCTCAACCAGATCAGCAAATTTGCAACGAATTTTTGACTTTATAATTTGAGTTTTAACGAAAAGGGTAAACGGCTATTAGCACGCCTTCCCAGAGATTTTGATTTAGCCGTGAGCACATCTGATAGGTTGCTAAATTGCTCATCCAGCCAGTCGAACTGAAATTTCCTAACCAGGGTAGCGAATTTTTATGTTTCTATTATGATTTTGAACGAAAATCTTAAAGTTGAAAATAAATAATAAATCTAATCAGAATTCGCATGAGAATATTAGATAATTATTATACTAAATTGGTTGTAGTTTTGACTATCCATTAAAAGGTTTGCAACTTTGATAACTTATTTGTGTAAAGTAATTCATAAACTTCATCAATACAAGTTTTATTAATTTATATCTATTTAAATATTTAGTTCGTTAAAATTAAATGAAAATGATGAAATGGTTGGTTTGAATTAGTACTCTTATCTTATTTGTAAATTCTTACAGTGTACTCCATTCACTAACACAAGCAAATTCAATCAGAATCTCATAAGAAAATAAATATTCCAATAGGATTTGTATACGTACACTTGTGGAAAAAATACAAAATCGGCATACGCATGTACGAAGGGTCGAATTTCAAAGGGCTGAATGCGTCCAAGAGCCGAATGTGACAAAGATCGAAGGGCCTAATGTAGCCGAAGTGGCGATTGTGTCGAAGGGCCGAAAGTGTCAAACGGCGGTTAGGGTCATTTGACCGATTCCGAAAATATCGAAACAAAATTATCGAATGATAAAATATCGAAAAATTATTGATCTAAAATAAAAATGTCGAAAATAATTTAGTCGAAAAAATAAAGTTGAGTAAAAAAACATCGACTTTCTTTTAATCGAATTTATGGTCGAATTTCGCCTTTAATATTTTAAAATATTATATTATATTATATTTAAAGCAATATTTTGTTAATGCAACATTTGTAAATGCATTAATTGTAGAGACTGATGGCTTCGATAACGCTCACGAGCACGCGGGAGGTCGTTGCGTTCCCTCTGCTTAGCCTTCCGAGGGAATTTAGATTAACCTTCGGGGACGTTAATCCCGGATTATATAGAATCTATTAATGACACCTACTAAACATAAAAATAATTGAACCATTTTGTTATGCAAGATTTTGTATTTGCAAGATTTTGCACTTGCAACATTTTGTAATTGCAACATTTTGTGGTTGAAAGATTAATTAAAAAAGCAATATTTTGTTAATGCAACAATCTGAAATGCAATATTTTATATTTTTCACTAAATATTCATTATTTCATTATAAAATAATCGAAATAATTATTTCGGAAAACAAAATTTTAAAAATTCAAACCGGGATTTCCTAAAAATCGTGATTTTTTTTTATACAAAACCGGGATTTATAAAAAAAACGAGATTTTGACAAACCGGGATTTTGAAACCCGGGATTTCGTTACACACCCAACGTTTGCAAATGATACGGCCATCTTAGCAGTCGCGGATAGCAGAGAAGAATCCACAAGCATATGCAAAAAGCTACTAACATTGTCAGTACCTGGACGAAGGTGATGGCGATTAAAACTTAACGAAACAAAATCTGTTCACGTAAACTTTACCACTAAAAAACTCAACCGGATACCAGTAGAACTTAACTCTCAGCAAATTCCCTATGCAAACACGACAAAATATCTAGGCATGAATCAATACACGAAACTAAAATGAAAAGAGCATGTCAAAAAGAAAAAAGAAGAGTTAAACATTAAATACAGAAAGATGGATTGGCTCTTAGGAAAAAATTCAGAGCTACCTCAGTTAAATTCTCAAGCCTGTGTGGATTTATGGTATTCAGTTCTGGGGCTGTACAAAGGAAACTAATGTCAATATCATAGAGTCATTCCAAAGCAAAGTCCTACGTGGAATAGTTAAGGCACCGTGGTTCATAAAAAATGACAACCTCCATAGAGATCTGAAGATGGATTTCGTCAGTGTGGAAATTGCAAACATGCGAGAAAACATATACACCAAAATGTTGAGATACGTTGTATGGTGGATGACACAAACCGAGTAAGACGTCTGCGAAGGAAGAAATCACTTGATCTACTAGATCCAATCTGGATCGGCTAAAAATATTATAAAACTAAAGGGGGCTAGCAAAAGGGATACAACCCTCCAAATGAGAATATAAATTATGAAAGAAAAATTACTAATTTGTTTTGAGAACGGGCTTTACGGTCTTATTTGTATTATTTAAATAAAAAACATAGATTACATTTCTAAAAGGTTATATTCTCAACATACAACAATTCCTCATCCTTATAACCTGAGCAATTCGTTCGTTTTCAAAGAGAAGATGTTATATATAACCGTTGATAACACATGATAGTGAAGTTTGTGCTAAAAAAATTAATAAAAAATTACACTGTTAAATTTGTTATTTTTCCTATTGGAATTTATTTTCAGAATAAAATTATAAAATTGGACTAATTCTAAATGTTGTGCCGTTGAATCTAGAAATATCTACAGATGTTAGCTGACATTTTAGAGAAGGTAAAGCATATACCTATTACTAAAATTTAAGTAAAGTATATTTTTGAGTTTCGTTCTATTGAAAATTTTATTTAGAAATTGAGCATTTTTTACGGGTTTCAAATAATATTTCAGCCTATTTTGGAGATGTGCCTCGGGATTTCACTAACATTTTCAAATAGATCATCCAATCTACTGAGTCTATAGTGAATAGAATAAAATTATAATGGGTTTTACTATGTTTTAAAGATATTGAAACTTCACAATTTTGATAACTATTCGTATTTCAAGTTTAATAAAGAAAGAGGTAAATATATTTACAAGTCTTGGACAAAAAACTTACGAATTTTTATACCGCCGATCGTAGAGGTGTTCACAGGGTCTCACCCACATTTTCGAATAGATTACACAATATTCTACCGTTATAGTAATTGGCATCCGATTCTAATGGATTTTGCTATGCAATAGAATTCATGGTTTCATTTGTACTGCCATTACCAGAGATGTCCACGGAATCTCGTCTACATTTTGCGACAACTTATAATATTTTCTGCCTATGGAGAGCGAAAATGGGTCAATTGTACTAACAATGATTTTTGAAATTTTGAAGTTTCGTGATTTTACAAAAATATTATTAGTTCCTTCTACAAGATTTTAGCAATTTCTCCAATTGGATTTTAAATTGACATTCAAAACCAAGCGACGAACCCGTTTTATTAGATTTGTAGTATACATTGCTCGCTTATGATGAAACTTGTTTTGGTAAATTAAATTTTTAAATTTTTAACAAATTTCCGTTTTTTATATCGCTGATCGTAGAGATGTCCACAGGTTCTCACCCACATTTTCGAATAGATTACACAATATTCTACCATTATCGTCTTTATATATCCCTGAAAATTCATAATTTGAAAGCAAATTGTAGATAGTTATTAAATTTACAGTATTTTACAATTCTAGAATACACCGACTTAAAAATTATTATTGACGAGTACATAGAAAAATTTAGAAACTTACCAACAATAAACTATACGGTTCACTCCTAACCACAGAAAATCAAAAGTTAATTACAAAGAATTCTTCGAGGACAACTGAATAGAAAATAATGTGAATGACATAATGAGCTTGCTTATGGCAACTATAACGATTCAATCAACAATCATCATAACACAATGGTGCGGGAAGTTAAAAGTGTTATCCAATTCCATAGAAATTCCATAGAAAGAGAACTTAACCATAACAATACTGAAGAAAGACAGCCTTAAAGAATGTCAAAACGGGTGAGGAATCTCCTTCTTCAATGCAATATAATATTTTAGCAATGATAAATTTTGGGTACCACCAGTATTAGGAATAAACAAGCTGATTTTAGATTAGAATTGAATTGTACATATTACGACAACAGAATTTTCCTTATCATCAAACAATCCAAAGAATGAAAGTCATCACCATACTTGTTTTACGCAAATTTGATTCTATATCTATATTCTAACAAACGCACAATCTGCAAGGCACAAGGCGAAATAAGCATTACAAAGAATATAATCACCAAAGAAATTTTGAAGAATAAATGGTGGAGTTCAATACAAGCGGAAGCAAAGTGACTAAACTGTGGTACCGGGTGACCGACATGAAGTGTTATTAACTTCAGACTGTCATTGCTGTCAAACCAGTGATGACAGAGTGCCCAAATTTACAATAATGACAGTTCATTCCATTGTTTACAAGCGTACAAAAGCATTTTTGTGGGAAATATTCAGAATGCTCAAAAAAAGTTAGATTGGAAAGAGCAAAGGAGTTGTTGTAATGAATACGGTGAGATTTGCCGAATTTGGTTTTCTCCGATGAGTCACCGTTCATTTTGAGCAATATGTGAACAAGCAAAATGACCGAATTTACTTGCCCGGCCGTTCTACTGAAAATTTTGACCAACGGATTGCCACTCGAAACCAAGCGCCGCCGATGGTGATGGTTTGGGCCCCCGTAACGGCCGAAAGCCGTTCACCGCTCGTTTTTTTGAACCGTGGCATCAAGATAAATGTTTAAATTTATCGGGATCATATGTTGAAGGGAGCGTTGAAGCCTTGGGCACAAAAACATTTCGGCCGCAGAACCTGGGCATTTCAACAAGCATTTTTCTTGACATTTCATCAAGATTGGCTGAGAAACAACGTTCCGCGGTTCATTTCCACTGCCCAATGGCCAACAAATTCACCGGATGCAAATCCGCTAGATTTCTCGGTTTGGGGTATTTTGAAGAGCAAGGTTGGGACAAACAAATACCAAAGTGTCAATCATCTCAAGCAAGCGCTTCGCCGGGAATGGGTATTTTGGCCCGCAGAGCCACTTTCGTGCTGCATGCAATAGTTTTGTGGGCCGTTTGAAGGCCATAATCGCGGCTTAGGGTGGCCAAATCGAAAACTGTTAATGCAATTCGAAAATTTAAATATTTCTGAACATTTTTTACTTTGATTCAATAAAATGCATCCAAAAATAAAAATTCAGTGTCGTTTTGTTTTGGTACCACTTCGTGTCAGCCACTAAGTATAATATACGAGGAGTCGAGCTAGGATGCGTACTATCTCCTACTACTGTTCCTAATTATATTGGACAAAGAAATGTATAAAGTAAATAAGTCGACACCGATTGGCATCCAGTGGGATCCAGTAAACAGACTAAATGATCTGGATTACATAAACGATTCATGTCTGCTATTGCAAAATCACAGATATGCAGCAAAATCTAGAAGATAACAATTTTTATTTTTTTTTTATTTGGCACTAGCTCCAAAAATTTGGTGCCATATGGCCCGTTTCAAAATTTAAAATTTAAAGTTTACATTTTTTACCATCATAATTTAATTTTAATTTCTTTTCATACACCTAGCACACATCGATCCCCTTTCACACTTGTATCTGATTTGTTCTAATAAACTCATACACATTCTTATATACGTTCATTCCCATTCGTAACAATTCAGTCAAACTACTTGCACTCAATAGAACATCGAACATTTGTCTGCTCTGGTTAAATGCAGAACATTTTAAAATCAAATGTTCGATGTCCTTCACAACCAAACAGCTTTCACATAATTCACACACAACCAAATTGCGTTTCTTCAAACATTCTTTCCAATTTCCATGATTCAATCTCACTCGTTCCATAGTTCGTAACATTCTAGTATCTCCTTTGAGCACCTTACAGAACGGTTGCCTCAAAGGAGACCTAACCAACTCAAAGTACTTCTTACCTTTCACCTTACATTTTTCAACAAACTCTCTCTCCCATTTTCTCCACAGATTCACCTGAAACATGCGAAGTACGTCTCTGGCATCCATGAATTCATATTCATTTACATCCTCAATCAAACAACCCCGTTTCGCAAGCATATCGGCTCTTTCATTACCTTCAATCTGTAAGTGTGAAGGTATCCATTGAAGGATGACCTCCCTCCCATAAGATTGAAGATACTTATATAGCATTTCCACATACACATAGCCATGAGTTCCCCCGCCCTTACTAATTAGTTCCAACCCACTCCGGGAGTCAGAGAATAACACTATTCTCCTTCTCCCTTGTGTCATTGTCAGCTTGATCCCTTCCATAATCCCTATCAATTCTGCATTCATTATACAGATACTGTCATGCACTCGTACCATTTTCTCTTTCCTCATTGAAGAAATATAAATTCCCACACCTACTCGATCATCATTTACACTAGCATCTGTATACACTTCCACATGTGCAACATAATTCATTCGTATTTTGCAAAATTCACTCTTGAATGAATGAGTTGGTTGATAACTCATTCATCATTGCTTTTGTTGTGTCACCAAACTTCAACCGCACTATTAGATGAGAGGGACTTTCGGATTTGCCGGACGAATCTTGGAGAATATGTTAATATTTTCTAAGATTACCAGTGATCTTGTTGTCTTTTTGTAAACCGTCCCTTTTTTCAATCTCTCTTTCATTTCATTCACCAATTTATTGTCCTTAGTTAACATTCGCACAGTCTCTCGCACGGTGATCCATTCCCTTTTATAATTAAGAGGCGAATCACCCAATTCAGACCACAGAGTGTGTATTGGTGTCGAATTGATCGCTCCCAATACCACTCTAGCACACACAGCCTCCACAAGCATTAACTTTTTAAACCCAACATTGGACCCATCACCATATATACTCATTCCAAACGCTAAATTTTTTTAGTGTTTTTTAGTGTAGTTTAAAATTTTAGTTGAGCTCCCCATTTCGGTTTGCTCACCCTTTTAATCACGTTCAATCTATTCTTACAATTATCGGCCAATTTGTCCATATGCACTTTGAAACTCATTCTTCTGCCAATCCAGATTCCCAAATACCTAGTCAATTTCACACACTCAATTCACTCATTATATATTCGCACATCAACCATCTGATTCGTTCTAAAAGCCTTACTACAACATTTACTCGAATTTACCCTCAAATTCAATTCACTCAAACATTTGGTTACCTGATTCACACATTCTTGAGCCTGACTCAAAGCCTCCTCGATGGTACTCCTCTTGCCCATCAGGACAAAGTCATCTGCAAATTGCAAAATGACTTTGCCCGAGGAGTTACAGGTTGAAGAGAGTCGGTGGGATTTTACAGCCTTGGGGGAGGCCCATAGTCACCGCTCCTTCCAACCTATACCCTCTACCACATAAAACTGACTTTCTCTGATTCATGAACTCATACACCCATTTGCAAATTTTCCAAGGAAACCCCAAGTCCATAAGGATCTGATAAAGTTTCCCTGGAACCACGTAATCATATGCCCTTTCTATATCCATAAATACCGCCACTACATACATTGTATACTTCCCACACAAACTTTTCTACACTTTCATTCGCAGAGTGGCTATGATGACGGAACCCAAAGGTGGTTTCCGGCAAAAAATTTTCCTCATTCACAAATTTATTTATACAACCTTTCATCATACCATTCACTATTTTAACAAATACATTCAACATACATATTTCCCTGTAATTTGTTGCCAGATTTCTATCCCGATCCTTCCATTTTTCCGGTATCTGAATACTCATCCATACTTGATTAAGGATTCGAAGCAAGGCCACCTTGGCTTCGAATTCTAATCTACCAATCATTTTATAACTCGCTGTTAGTTCCGGAGGTACTAGATTTGGATATTACTAAAACCCATCGAAACTCTTCCCATTCAAACTCCTTACACATAACGGTCACAGATTCATTTTGATTATCATGTAGCAAAACTTCATACCTATCGCTCAAATTGTTACGTACGTCCGTAATCATTTATAAAAATACACCTCCATTCTCTCTGTCATCTAACACTGAATTTCTGCCTTGCGCTCTATACCCTCTCACTCTATTAAATTTATCCCATACATCCTTAGTTGTGGTCATTTTGGACACATAGTCCCGCCAACTTTTCCTTTTCGCTCTACGGATAGGCTTTTTCAATCTTGCATTCATCCTTCCATAATTTATTCTGCATTCATGACATATACACCTATTGAACTCCCTCAATGCTATCCGTTTCCTTTCATACCAATACTGGATTTCATTGTTCCACCAACCATTCACCTTGTATTCATTCCCTCTGACATTTATAGTGCATATT
Source organism: Nephrotoma guestfalica (assembly GCA_963691935.1). Lineage (NCBI taxonomy): Eukaryota > Metazoa > Arthropoda > Insecta > Diptera > Tipulidae > Nephrotoma > Nephrotoma guestfalica. The sequence continues at coordinate 150,725,479 of OY829914.1, read as the reverse complement.
TCATTCTCTCTCTCTATTTTATTCTCAAGTTGGTTAACCTCATTTACTGCTGTCATAATGACCTTAAACATTTATACCACCTAAACATATCCTGATCACTACCCAAATTCTCATCTGTGACATTCCAAGTGACTTAAATTTATATTAAAATTAAATCTTTTATATTAAAGTTAAATCTATCGCGCTGGCTGTCGACCCCATTCTCGGCATTCTAGTCGACCCACCATCATTCAGGACTACGAGATCGGAATCCAGAATGAGGCGGGTCAACCAGTTACCTCTAGCATCAGTTCTTTCACTCCCCCATATTCTCGAATGCTCATTCATATCACTCGCTAGAATCACGTTACTTTTGCCTTCCACCCATTCAAACAAATTTTGAAAATATCGTTGGCTTCTCTCTATGTCAGACGTAGACAACATTGGAGTTGCATAGATACTAACAAATAACAAATTTCTGTCCAGATTCCGAGTTTTGGCTGCGATGACTTCAATGTGCTCGAAACGCGGTATGTCACAAAGGACCAGGCTGATATTGGCACGTGCCAATATCGCCACCCCGTCGAAGCCATCAGCCCTCGGTCTGGACAGATAATTGTATCCTTTCACCCGAAACGTCTTACCCTCACGCTCCCAAGTTTCAAACAAAATCATCACATTCACATCGTTATTGGTCAGATAATTCCGCAACATATCGCCATTGGCACATATACTGCGAATATTTAACTGGCCAATTTTTACGCGTTCATTGGATCTCAGCATTCAAAGAAATGAAGAAAGGATAGGGCATTTATAAATGCAAATGCGTTCTCTCTCCTCCTTCCCTCATTCATCATCAATCATACTTACATGGTTATTTCCAAATAGTGTTAATTCTTTTGGAGTTAAATTAGAATGTCTCATTGCTAGCCATGCTTCATTTTTTTTGATTGTCTCTATGTCCATTGCTGTATTACAAGTTGTTTGTTGATTTGATTGCGGTTGTGTTGTAATCTTTCTTGTTGTCGTTGTACTTGCTGTATTTGTTGTTGTAGTTTGTTCGTTTCTAGTAGTTGCTTTAGTTGTTGCGGCTGTTGTTGGTTTTGTTGTTGTTGTACTTGATCTTTTTGTTGCTGTTGTTGTTGTGGTTGGTTTAATTGTGTCTGTTGTTGCCTTGAAGTTGAAATAGTTTTTGGATATGATTGTGGTTTTGTCTGTTCTAGTTGGTTTTCTTTGTTTTGCGGCTTTTGTGGTGTGTTTGGTGGGTTAAAGGCGGTTTTTAGTGTATCTGCATATGTTGTATGGTTAGCTGGTGTGGTGTTTGCATACAATCGAATATATTTGGTTTTCGCCTCTGGAAATGTTAATCTATCTACATTTGTAATTTTCACTATTTCTACTTCTCGTTTATATACTCGACATTCCTTACTGTTGCTGGTGTGTGCTTCTCCACGATTTATGCATTTTAGTGTAGTGCATGGCTGGTTGTGTGGTGTTACTTCACTACATTTGTAGCACGTAGGATCACTTGTGCATCTCTTTTTGGTGTGACCAAATTTGTGGCATTAGGTGCACTTCAACGGATTTGGAATGCACAATCGAATGCTTAGTTGTATAAAGCCTGCCCTCACATATTCCGGTAATACTGGTGAATTAAAAGTCAGGATAATTGCTGCTGTGTCCGTTAATTTATTTTCCACCCATTTCTTTATTTTGTATACCTCTATGACGCCTTGGTCCTTAAGCCCTTCTTTGATTTTCTCCTCAGTTAAACTTTTTAGGTCGTGGCAGAAATTGATACCTTTGGAACTGTTTAATCTGGGGTGTTCCGTCACTTTTTTTTTGGCCAATTGTCCCAGAGATGTTGCCTTCAGTAATGCATCCGTCGCTGCCTGATTTTTTGTCAGAACCAAGAGTTCTCCAGCTCTCGAACGTTGCGTTTTAATGATACCTTTGGTTATCATATCCAGTGCTTTTTGTATTCCAAAAGGTGAACAATTTGACAGGTTTTGTCCCTCCTGCTCGTGCTTGATTATTAGATTATTTTTCATTTACTCCATTGCAATCCATTATATCTGCACCGCCACCGAATCCTAATCACTTTGTTCGCATTTCTTCGATCTTTTTCCTTTTGGAGGGTTGAGTATTATTTCCCAACATCCTCAACGGTGCGAATCTATTTGGGCTTTCAAACATCGCCCCTTTTAAAGGCCGAAGCCCTCCTTTTGCCCACACCGGACTTTACTTACTGTCTAAAATCACGCCGCTTAAATATAAACAAACTCTTGTTGTTGTTGCCACCAAACAATAATTCACTTAAAACACTATATATTTTGCGTCCACCACCTTTTTTAATACTATAAAATTGTTCTTCCACCACTATAAAACTATTTTATCTTAATGAAAACCCAAAACCACTTAAATTAACTATTTATCAATTGAAAAAGAAATTTTACACCGAGGTGTCAATATTTATGTGCACGCTTGCCAATCTATGGCACTGGAATGAAGAAAAAAATTATCAGGAAATCTGTCTCAAAATTAAAATCAGAAAGACAATGGCCATAAGACTGAACAAGAAACATTCACACACCGATACACATCAACCATGAAACAATGGAAGATGTTAATACCTTGTACTAAAGCGAAAATAAGCAAAATAGAAGAAGCTTCATAAGATCTGGGATATGCTTAATATATCAAGAGATACAAAGCTACGAATGTTCAATTCTTGCGTAGTACAGCTGTTTGGCTGTCAAACATGTAAACACACGTAGTATTTGTAAATAAATGCCTTAGCAGGTTGGTGAGATGATTCTCGTGAAACAAGATAACAAACAAAGAACGTTTACGACAAAAAGATAGATCGAAATTGAGCGTCATATTAAGAAACAAAATCGGAGAAGGATAGGGCACACTGAGATAAGTACCTATGACATAACAAGAATGTCGTTACATTGGTATCTGCAGCAGATTCACTCTTTTCCAAAACTTGGAAAAGAGTATTAGCTGAAGTGAAACAACTGGGAAATACATGGGCAAACTAAAATCGATAATGAAGAATAGTATTTGAATTTCCTGTAGTGTCCACCTTAGAGTAATATTCACCAAGAACCAAGGACTCCTTGTTAGATGATAATTTATTAATTATTTATGGTAAAGAACGACGCGGCATCCTAATTAAAACATAAAGATGTTCAAAACGGCCACCTGTGTGTGATGACTTAGCGACAATTACTATGGAGTAGATGCCGCAAATTTAATTGAGGCCCTATTTTTATGTATCTCTTGCAAAAGTATGCAACTTATTACAATACCTTAGGCTTGGGCAATTGACACACTTTGATATAGGAGGGGGAAGAGCAAATATTGTGAGAAATCATTCAAGACAGCTGCTTAGCGGTGGATATCTCTGGTAATGGCAGTACAAATGAAAACATGAATTCTATTATAGGCATAGCAAAATCCATTAGAATCGGATGCCAATCACTATAAGAATAGTAGAATATTGTGTAATCTATTCGAAAATGTGGGTGAGAACCTGTGAACATCTCTACGATCGGCGGTATAAAAATTCGTAAGTTTTTTGGCCGACTTGTAAATATATTTACCTCTTTCTTTATTAAACTTGAAATACGAGTTGTTATCAAAATTGTGAAGTTTCAATATCTTTAAAACATAGTAAAACCCATTATAATTTTATTCTATTCACTATAGACTCAGTAGATTGGATGATCTATTTGAAAATGTTAGTGAAACCCCGAGGACATCTCCAAAATTGACTGGAATATTATTTGAAACCCGTAAAAAATGCTCAATTTCTAAATATAATTTTCAATAGAACGAAACTCAAAAATATACTTTAATTAAATCTTAGTAATAGCAATGCTTTACCTTCTCTTAAAGTCAGCTAACATCTGTAGATATTTCTAGATTCAACGGCACAACATTTAGAATTAGTCCAATTTTATAATTTTATTTTGAAAATACATTCCAATAGGAAAAATAACAAATTTAACAGTGTAATTTGTTATTAATTTTTTAGCACAAACTTCACTATCATTGATAACACTGAGATGGTGGATAAGCTTTGATTTCGTATCATCATTCACTAATATACCAGTTAGTTTGGCCATTGAGATTATAGATGAACAGTGTAGCGAAATTTCGAAGTTCCCACCAATTGTGGAGATGTATCAGTTTTAGATAATCTGTTATTGTTAAGTTTCGAGAATTTGTTAGATAAGCATTTAAAAATATATATTATAGATTAATAATAATTATGGTAAAAAATATATTTAAACCTAGTTTTGAAATTAAAAAATTTACCTATAAATAATTAGAACATAAATGCTATGCATTTGGACTGTTGTGGACTTGTTATTTAACTGTGATTCATAAACTTTTTGTAAATTAAAATTGATCGGAAAATGTATACCATAAAAATGCTATGATAAAATGATAATAATAATTTCGAATATAAACAAAATTTTATAGCTTTTTTATAATAAATTATATACATATAAAGTTAATGAACAAAATATGTCGATTTTCAGATATTATAAAATCAAATAAATAAAAAGTTGTGTTAAATAACATTTTAATCCCGTGTTTATCAACCATTCCGCTAAAATATAATTTATGATGTGTTAGTTCATCTGCAATTAACCTCTATTGTATACATTGTTCACAGTTTAAAGACAGGCTGGCGTGCATTGAATACTGTGGTGATGTATTTGTGTCTGGAGTAGATTGAGCCAAAAGAGGATTTATTTTGATCAACGCATGCATTTACGATATCTAGAAGTATTAATCGAGTATGTGTCGAGAAATAAAATTCAACGGAAAGCTGGTCGACGTATCCGTTGATTTAAATAACTAACGATATCAAAATTTTTTTAGAAAACACACGTGTACTCATTAATTATAAGCCACATTTATGCCACCAAATAACCGTTGGCTATCGTTATTGGAGTTTTTCACACTTTGTATATAAATATATCAACGTGCCGATTTCATCCCGCATGTTTGGGCAGAAAAAACTAATCTATAATTTCTTTCTTTTTTTACTTTAATAGGATTACAAATTATTTTCTTAATAATTAATCAACTTAAATAATTAATTTTATTTTGTATTTCAAATCTTGTTTTTATTCAATTATTGTTTTTAATTTTTCTTCTAATATATAATTTCAATTTTCTCAATTACTACTGGTCAAGTCATTAAATTTTCTATGAAACTGTGTATTATATTTTTATTCGCATTACTTTAATAATTAATAAATTAACGACGATCAGTTTTGTAAATTCTCAACTCACTCAGAAAAAAGCAACCTTATAAAATTTCAAAAGTACGACTATTGATTTTATAGTACACGAATTAATATGTTTTCGTTTTAATTCAATAGTTTTCATAGTTTTCTGCACTATTAATTGTTAAAAAATGTCACATGATTAAATTAACATGGGAAATTATCGATTTAATGGTAGTTTTTCTAGATTTTCAATAGTATTGTAGTATTAGATTTATCAGTACCGTCCTATTGATAATTAAAAGTGTCACATCTGTTGTTGTCAAGAGATTTTCGCATTAATTTAAAGTGATGTACTTTAGATTGAGTAAATTAATACGATCAGGCACACAGGCAGACGTAAATGGCAGAATGTAAATATTTTACAAAATGCAATATGAACGAAGAAATTTCTAACAATATTAGAAACTATTGATGGAAGGACGTCTAATTTGAACATTTTAAAATTAAAACCTGAAAATCTGCACAACCAAAACTTTTTTCTTGTGTCACTATAAGTGTAAAACCTATAGAAGAAATATTGTAAAGATTTTGAAAGCAATATTTAAACGCTAACCAGTATTTAATAGTATGCAAACTATTGCTTTCACAATAACATTAATTTAATAACGTAATGAACATTTCACAAATAATTTTCTTATCACATTGAATTAATCGGTACATCCTATTAGATCGTATAAAAACTATTAATTTCACAAGATTCCCATATTGAGTTAATATGGTACATTATAGGATGCGTATTATAATAGTATTGACAATATAGGTTTTCATGTTGATTTAATAGGATTTACTATTAAACGGATATTTAATAGTACACAAACTTTTGTTTTTATGCGATTTTCATTTTATTGCAATAAGGTATATTTTTCTCCAATTGTAAAGGAAGCTGTGCGCGTGTACACGATCATTCATGTGATATCTTTAATATTCATCGGTTGTGCGTTTTATAGTGCGCGTGCGTACTCGTAACTAGTTATATATTTATCATTTTTAGTGTGTGTTAAAGTGTGTGAACACAATAATAACTTTGTGATTACAAAAATATTAAATTTAAATAATAAAATTAAACATATAAGCTTTGAAAACAGTTTAAAAAGTCATAGCAGGTGTTGGAGCTCGTAGACTTTCACCGCCATTTTAAAGTAAGTAGGTATGTATTATTGAAGTTTTTTTCTATTTCTTTTATTGAATGTGTATTTTAGAAGTATAATTTGCAAATTATTGCTTTTTCTATTTATTAAGTTTATTTTAGTACATTAGAGCGTGTCTCGCGTAAGCGTGCGAATGTCGGAGGGAAAAATTGAGTATAGGACGCTAATTATAAAAGTTAAAAGGTTAATTTATTAAAACAGTTTTGTGATTTGCTTTGTCGTTTTGGAAGTACTGGCATTAATCTGAGTATTGCTAAAAGTACAAGTGCTCTTAGTTAAACAATATTTCAAGAAATTGTAGTTCGTTTCATAATACAAATTCAGTACAAGTTAATTCTATTGAATTCTATTTTGAACATACAAATATTTCTGAAAATAAATCTCCTTTTAGAGTGTTCATGTATAAAACTAAATAAGGAGTACAGTAACTAGCATTGGATTTATATTATGGAACAAACCACAATTTCACAAATAACTGATCATTAGCAGTTTTTTGTGCAACCATAGCAACAAAAGTAGTAAACCATAGAACATTTTGCCAACTTCTATTACGTTTCCTCAAAATTTGTGCTCTTACGCCAGACATCCAGTATATTATTTAACCAGTACAGTTTTTTCTATTAGCTTTACTGCTTCTTTTGTATTCTCTAAAGGCTTTCTTAAACAATTGAAAAGTAATTTAAAGAGAAATAATAGTATAAGAATGGAAAGAGATGAAGAGAATAGTGAAGTTTACAATACAAATTTGTAAGTAAATGATGGGGATGCTGTTTCCAGTCCGAACTTTATTAACATTGATGGAAATATAATAACTTACATAACTGCCGAAGCAGTGGACAACGCTGAAACAGTTAATAATGAGCTAAAAATTTTAATTTGCGAAAAATTTGGCTTGGCAGAGGAAGTTTTTGATCGACTCAATGGTAAAATATTAGATCGGGTTTGGCGGCGACCCGACCAAACAATCACTTACCCATAAAATATACCTTATATGGCAACTCCTCAAGGCTGGGCAGTGAAGAACTACTTGTTTTCATTTTCGTAATTAAAATACAACCTACCATTTGTGTTTAAATTACAAAAATTTTATAGTTTTAAACTTTTTCTTTAAACTAATTTTGCCGAAACTTTAAAGATTTCTGAGGTTTGTTTCACTAATTTCCAAAAACAATAAGTAACTAACTGTATGTGATGTGTAATCGCAATGTAACTATAATTTTTATTTTGGCCTCATATTTTTTAAAGGCAATATAAACAATATATCTTAGTGAAATATGTAGATTAATTAGATAACTTTTATGAGGATTATATCCTACATTTCATTATATAAATTAGCGCTTCACGCAAGATTTTAAACAATATGCACTGGATATACCAAATGTTTGTTGTTACATAGTCTTGAGCCTCCTTATGCGGGTGTATTTTATACGATTATATTTTGCCATTTTATGTTGAAGTTTTATTATTTTTAATTAAGCTTGTGGTGTTGATATGGAAAGCATTGTTCTAACGGAGAAGGATCTGGATGACATTTTTCCAGTTAATCAAATAGGAACAAGAGCAAAGTTACCACCACCGGTAGATACCACATCGATGTTTGGAGACGAAGCGTAAAATATATTTTTATATATTATTTATTCTTCAGTGAAGTTCATACTCTATTTAATTATTTATTAGGCTAACACATTATCAATTACCAGTACTACAAAAGAATGGATCGAGCGGCACTGTTCTTCTTCACGCCCGTCCTCCGCCCAGGATTTATCACCTACGACTACTTCGCCGTCTGGTAATATTGTTGAATTAAATAATCCAGAATTGAAAGAGTTATTAGGAAAGACCGAAAGAGGAAAAGATATTATGAACTACTATCAAGCAAATAATTCATTAACTGATATTCATAGGAATACCCTGACCTCTATCGTTGTAGACAACTATTCATCGCAAAATGTTGCAATGGGAATGAATGATATTGTGCGTAACGCAAACATTATCAAAGAAATTTTTCCTTTAGAATGTAGTGTAAGCCAAGTTTTCTTTTTTATTTTTATAAATTTTTTCGATTTTAATAACAGGATTATTACTTTAGAAAAAGAGGGCGTGGACTGAATCCTGTAGGCAAATTATACGACAAAGCTGTCAATGCACGCGTCAAAATAAGGAAACTGGAGAAATCTTTGACTCACGAAGAGAAAGGTAATACAATAAAATTGTAGCCTGAACATATTGATAATTAACTATTTTTAGTTCTGCATTCTGAAGACACGGCAACTTTAAATTTAAGCTCGGAAACATCAGCCACAGCCGATCAGGAAAATACGATTATTTGGCTCAATCACAACAATGAGCCGAGGGCGGAAGTCGAAGAGAAATGGGCATCTGTTCTAAATATTAGAAAAGAACAAATTTTTAAAGGAGGATTTAATGTATTAAAAACTTGGCCACTCTTCAAACATAGTCTTGGGCATACATTGGTAATTTTATAAGATTTTCTGTACAATTAATACAAATTAATAAAATCTTTTAACAGGTTGATATCGACTATAAACTTTTGTATCCCAAAAACCCATCGAGCTTATTCACTAGATGGCCAATATTTAAGGAACGCATCATTTCATATTTCAGCAAGCATAGAAAGGATAAATCGTCGCGCGGCATACTTAACCACTTGCAAAAGAAAATTGATAACAGTAAGTTGAATCCCAATACTTTTAATGAGCTTTTAAAGTAGTTTCAATTAAAATTTAAAATGCTTTAGTAAAGTTATTACTGAAGCTTTTTTCAAGTAACCAGAGCCTTGTACTAAAAATTCTTCACTTAAACTTCAAAATACTAGTGCATAATCCCTGCTATTTTTGAAAATGTACGAAATATCCCTCGCTTGCAAATTTACGGCTTTGCTTGCAACTGATTTTTCCAATTGAAAATTTCGCAATGCTTTGATTAATTTTTACAATAATAATTTATTTCAGACTCTCATGACTGCATAGTTTTTATGCTGCTACATTCGATTTTGAAATCTCCAATATTATCAAACTCATCAATCAGCAAGGACAACAAAAAGTGGAAGCCAAGCATAATTGACTGTCGAGAATCAACAATACTGCACTGTATAAGTGTCAACATAAATTAAAAACAAAATTTTATGACCGAGGCATGACGTTCCAACCCATTATTATTGCTGTAGGACCGGAATTGACTTCATTGGAAACATTTTTTACCTATTACGATGGTATTTTATATAAATTCACAAATTTTTTAAAATGTTTAGATACGACATTTAAACTATTTCACGTGATGAATTTTATGTATCCAATCGAACGAAAAAATGTTTTTAGCTTCATTGAATATTTTTTTTATAATTTTGTTGACAATGCAAAAAGCTCTAATATAATAAGCTTGATAAATTTTCTTGAGCAAAATAATTTTGAAAAGAAATAATTTATTACTATTTCTTAAAACAAATAGTTTAAAATGAAACTTTTTATGATTTTCAACAAATTTGAATTGCGCTGTAATCAATAATAACAACATTAAAATGTTTAAATGTTTTTTATGTTTTTAGACATTTTGCACTTCAAAAAAGTTAATAGATCACTTGAAATCATTTCATACTATTGACAATAATGAACACATTCGCTGCAATCAAAGCGAATGTTCGCAAAAGTTTGCGAACGTTTATTCATTTAAAAGACATTTGGACAGAGTTCATGACAGTTTGACAAACGTATTTCATAAAGCTGAAACTCAGCAGTCGTATTGCAATCAAGTTGTTCCTAAACAATCATTCGGCAACCATGACAGTACAGGAACAGAAAGTAAAATTACGCAAAACATTGAAACTGTTTCAAATAATGTTTTGCCTGCACATGATTTGAAAATAGCTAGTTCCCCAGAGTTCAATGGACTTAACTTTACTCTAAATCTGCACAACAACAACAATTTCAGCAGAAAAAATGTATCCTATCTTATAAATACGATAGAAGTAGAAATTACTACCCCATTAGCAGATGTTATTTCATCAAAGATTTTGCCATTAATTGAAAATGCAGGAAATAGAAAAACAGCTCAAACTTTATTAGAATCGTTTATTGATCCGTTTAAAAACGTCAGTACAGAATATAAATTCATTAAAGAATTAGAGCGCGCGGGCTTTTATAAAACAACGTTACAGTACGTAATTAATGAAGAAGTTTGTGAAATAATTATAAATAGTTCGCCAACGTTAGACACAAATAAAACAACTGGAATAATAATGCCTTTGGAATTTCAGTTCAAAAAGTTTTTTGAATCTCAGAATATCCTAGAGCAAACTTTAGAAAATACCAAAGTTTTAGAAAGCAGCCGTTCCGATGAATTTTGTAATTTGATAAATGGAAGCGTTTGGAAATCAAAAGTTAAATCCTTTAATAGGAAATTAACAATACCATATCTCCTATATTTAGACGATTTTGCTGTTGATAATCCTCTAGGTTCGCATGCTAAAGAACAATCTGTTTGTGGCGTTTATTACTCTTTCCCAACTATACCAAAACACCATCTATCGAAACTGAACAATATGTTTGTCGCGTGATTTTTCAAAACCAAAGACCGATCAGCATTTGGGAATGCATATACGTTAAGACCATTTATTGACCAAATAACAAACTTAGAAACTAGGGGATTGATTATCGATGTCAATACTTATTCCATGTTCATTCCATGTTTATTCCATGTTCATTTTATTTTAGCCTTTAGTTGGTGCTTCTTGAATGGACCAACCATGATCTAAAAATATCAGTCTCATCTATGGCCAAGAGCTTGGAGTGGTTTCTGGAACGGATATATTGAAATGTGTCCGTTCAACATATGACATGGTCACATGGGGTGGTTTTTGTCTTATCTGAACCTGTTATTGCCAAGAGAATTTCTTCAAATTGTGTGTACTTCTTAAATGTTTCAACCGTGATATAAAAATATCAGTGCCATCTATGGCCAAGAGCTTGGAGTGGTTTCTGGAACGGATATATTGAAATGTGTACGTTCAACATATAACATTGGGTAGGTTTTGTCTTTTTTGAACCTGTTATTGCCAAGAGAATTTCTTGAAGCTAAGTGTACTTCTTGAATGGACCAACCATGATATAAAATAATCAGTCTCATCTATGGCCAAGAGCTTGGAGTGGTTTCTGGAACAGATATTTTGAAATGTGTCCGTTAAACATATGACATGGTCACAGGGGGTGGTTTTTGTCTTATTTGAACCTGTTATTGCCAAGAGAATTTCTTCAAATTGTGTGTACTTCTTGAATGATTCAACTGTGATATAAAAATATCAGTGTCATCTATGGCCAAGAGCTTGGAGTGGTTTCTGGAACGGATATATTGAAATTTTTCCGTTCAACATATGACATTGGGTGGTTTTTCTCTTATTTGAACCTGTTATTGCCAAGAGAATTTCTTGAAGCTAAGTGTACTTCTTGAATGGACCAACCATGATATAAAATAATCAGTCTCATCTATGGCCAAGAGCTTGGAGTGGTTTCTGGAACAGATATTTTGAAATGTGTCCGTTAAACATATGACATGGTCACATGGGGTTGTTTTTGTCTTATTTGAACCTGTTATTGCCAAGAGAATTTCTTCAAATTGTGTGAACTTCTTGAATGGATCAACCATGATCTAAAAATATCAGTGTCATCTATGGCCAAGAGCTTGGAGTGGTTTCTGGAACAGATATATTGAATTTTTTCCGTTCAACATATGACATTGGGTGGTTTTTGTCTTATCTGAACCTGTTATTGCCAAGAGAATTTCTTTAAACTGTGTGTGCTTCTTGAATGGACCAACCATGATATAAAATATCAGTGTCATCTATGGCCAAGAGCTTGTAGTGGTTTCTGGAACGGATATATTGAAATGTGTACGTTCAACATATAACATTGGGTGGGTTTTGTCTTTTTTGAACCTGTTATTGCCAAGAGAATTTCTTCAAATTGTGTGTACTTCTTGAATGGTTCAACTGTGATATAAAAGTATCAGTGTCATTTATGGCCAAGAGCTTGGAGTGGTTTCTGGAACGGATATATTGAAATTTTTCCGTTCAACATATGACATTGGGTGGTTTTTCTCTTATTTGAACCTGTTATTGCCAAGAGAATTTCTTGAAGCTAAGTGTACTTCTTGAATGGACCAACCATGATATAAAATAATCAGTCTCATCTATGGCCAAGAGCTTGGAGTGGTTTCTGGAACAGATATTTTGAAATGTGTCCGTTAAACATATGACATGGTCACATAGGGTGGTTTTTGTCTTATTTGAACCTGTTATTGCCAAGAGAATTTCTTCAAATTGTGTGTACTTCTTGAATGGATCAACCATGATCTAAAAATATCAGTGTCATCTATGGCAAAGAGCTTGGAGTGGTTTCTGGAACAGATATATTGAATTTTTTCCGTTCAACATATGACATTGGGTGGTTTTTGTCTTATCTGAACCTGTTATTGCCAAGAGAATTTCTTCAAACGGTGTGTGCTTCTTGAATGGACCAACCATGATATAAAAATATCAGTCTCATCTATGGCCAAGAGCTTAGAGTGGTTTCTGGAACGGATATATTGAAATGTGTCCGTTCAACATATGACATGGCCACACGGGGTTGTTTTTGTCTTATTTGAACCTGTTATTGCCAAGAGAATTGTTTCAAATTGTGTGTACTTCTTAAATGTTTCAACCGTGATATAAAAATATCAGTGTCATCTATGGCCAAGAGCTTGGAGTGGTTTCTGGAACGGATATATTGAAATGTGTCCGTTCAACATATGACATGGTCACATGGGGTGGTTTTTGTCTTATCTGAACCTGTTATTGCCAAGAGAATTTCTTCAAATTGTGTCATCTATGGCCAAGAGCTTGGAGTGGTTTCTGGAACAGATATATTGAATTTTTTCCGTTCTACATATGACATGGGGTGGTTTTTGTCTTATTTGAACTTGCTATTGCCAAGAGAATTTCTTCATACTGTGTATGCATCTTGAATGGACCAATCTAAAAATATTAGTCACACGTATGGCCAAATGAGTATTATATTGGAGATGACGGTGATAAATATAACGTGTAAATCTATACATTGACCCTATTAAAGTTAGCCGAAAGTTTCACATCGAAAGATGGTAATACAGGTCAGATAAGAAAATTAGAACAAACAATTTTTTTTACTTAAACTACTATCCATCTATGTATTGACTTGCAACTAAAGAAAACCTTTAACAAAACGTTTATACATGTTATAGGTAAAATGGTTCTGGACCTTGCTTAAATGTGTGACAATAAAATTAAGTTTTTTAGTTGCTTCTTTATTTTTTTACGAAATTATATATATATATATATATATATATATATATATATATATATATATATATATATATATATATATATATATATATACATATATATATATATATATATATATATATATATATATATATATATATATATATATATATATATATATATATATATATATATATGTATATGTATATGTATGTGAACAAAAAACAAAAATACATAAAATGTGAAACAATCATACGCGGCCTTTATTATGATTTTATGTATATATTTATATATTTAGATGTTGTAAAATGATTTCGGAAACAACTCGACCGATTATCATAAAAATTACTAAAAGGAGGTTTACGAGTACCAGAAATCATTTGCGATGGGTCTTGGTTTCAGGAAAATTCGTTTATGGAGTTTTCCAGTGGGACCCGGATTCCATTTTTCCAAACGACTTTCATCAAAATTTCAGATGAGGTTTTTCGAGTACCAGAAATCAATTGCGATAGGTCCTGATTTTGTTCTAATTTCCTTATCTGATCTGCATTACCAGATATAAATACAATCGTTGCTCGATGACCCACTTTGACCAATTTTTGCCAGAAAATCATTCGAGTGGTTTTCGATACTCAAATACAAAACATAAAAACAGTAATTGTATTTGTTTATTCATATTAATATCTAAGATATAAATTTAATTAATAAGATAAATTATATAGAGAAAAGAAATTGCGTTGATAATGTTTTATTGATCAATATTAAATCAATTATTTGATCGTGCAGTTCATCTTTTTTCGTATAGCATATTCACTAATACTTAGACATATTATCAGTTTTAGGAAAAAATTCACTGTATTAAAGAGGCTTGTGAAGTATTTCCTAAACTATTCCTAATTTTGTGTTTTTGTTTTTAGGATAGATTTAGGAAAAAGTTCACGCGCATCAATATGGTTATTTTTAATAGTTCTAATCAAAATAATAGACCTAGTTTTACTTTCTGTTTTAAATGAAAATAATATAAACTCTTTACAACACCTTATTTCGAAGCACAATTCATTGTATATGAAATTGTTTAATGACACACTTAAACCAAAATTTCATTTTTTGGTTCATTATCCGAGTGCGATACGTAAGTGTGGTCCACCAAAGCATTTGTGAAGTATGCGATTCGAGGCCCTCCATAAACCCTACAAAAGCTCTGCAAAAGTCACTAATTCCAGAGTCAATATTCCGTATACACTTTCAATTAAAGCTGGACTGAAGTTCGCACATAGTCTCTCGAACCAAACATTTTTTGAGGAATATTTAAATATTAATCAAAATGATATTATAATTTCCGACCTTAGCGAGACTTATAAAAATATTGATAAGAACCTGATAGAACTTAATGCTGCTCATTGCTTAACAAAATTAATATTTAGGGGAAAAATCTATAAAAAAAATTGTTTTTTGACAAAATCGCATTCAAGCAATGTTTTACTTTTTGAAATAGATGAAATGATTTTAAATAATGATACCATATATTTCATTTGCAGCCAATGGAATGTATGTTATTTTAGTGAACATTTTCAATCATATATTGTAGACAATAAAAACACGAAAACTTTATATTTAAAAGAAATTAATGAGTTTGACGGCCCTCCTATACATTTACATTTACTTAAAACTGAGAAAAAAGCATTTCGTAATAAAATATTTTGATTAATTCGTGTTTCTTTTTATTTAAAATCAATTTTGTATACAAAAATTTGAATTTCAATACAGTTATATTTGAAGTCTAAAAGAATTTAGAAAATACTTCTTTGGATTTAAACAAAACCGGGATTGAGAACTGTACATATTTTAAAAGTGTAAGTAAAATGAATAAAATTAAATAAACTAAATTGACTGTTAAAGTAATAGTCTGCTATATTGAATTAATAAACTTGTCATATAAAATTAATAGTATCTCTTAACATTAAATTAACTGGAAAAATAGTACTTTCAATAGTATGTTCTGTTGGTAACCTTCGAAAATAATGGGAATATGTTATTAATTTTCAATGATTTAAACTATTACTTTAATATTGCGAAAGAATAAAAATAATATTTACATAATTAAATTAATAAATAGGTCACATTTATTTAATGGTATTAGTCACACTAAAATAATAGGAAAAATAATAGTATCAACAGTATGTTCTGGTACTTTTAAAAAAATAATAGGATTTCTCATCGTTTTTCAATGGTACGAACTATCGCTTTAATAATGCGGGAAGTTTTGTTTTAGCCGTATTAAATTAATAGGAAGGATAGTTGTTTCAACAGCATGTTCTGGTACATTTTGATAATAATGTGATATCTCATTAATTTTTAATGGTATGAACTATTGAAAGACACAATATAAATTCAATAGTTTCCCGACTATCGAAATAGAAGGAAAAATCGCATTGACTAATTTTAATACTAAAAACTCGTTGATTTAATTAGAATTCATGTTGTTTTTAAATGTTTTTTTTCTGAGTATAGTACTATTTTAGATGCCAGATAAAAACAATTTATCCATGAATTTGTTTATTAGCATGTATTATAGAGAGTGATTTGATGAGATTCATTGTCAAATGAACGGGAACCTTGTAATAAACCCCTCCGTTATTCGTGAGCTATATTAGCCGGTGCATTACTGCGCACAAGGCTCTCCTTTCATGCATTTATTTTTGTGAACAGTTCGGTCGGTAAGAAATAAACTGCGATCCTTGCCGAATGGATTGTTACATTTCATTTTTCAACATAGGAACTTATTCAAAAAGTTATTGTAAGCCACGAAAGCTCGAAAAACAGATTCTACTATTTCATAACTAATATCATCTGATATGTACAATAAATCTTAGTTAAAAACCACACCTCAATGACTTCGTTTTGAAAATATTTAATTGTCAACAATGCCGATTGTAAAATCGCAAATTTCTCGTTCAAATTAAATACCAACTAAACGTTGGTTAAAAAGGGCCAATGGTTCTGCATCGGATTTGGTTAAAATCAGATCAATTCAGAACAAACATTCTTAAGTTGCTATTTACTTAGATTGAGCAACTCAATAACCAGTTGTAAACATTGTGCTGCAATTACTACACTTTTCTAATTTTTGTTTATTTGACAAACCACCAAAAATACATATTAATTAATATTTATTAATTGGAGACGGTGTAGACAAATTGTGTTGTGCACAGAGATAAAGATATTTATATTTTGAGTTACTTGTTACATGTATCATCCAACAAGGAAATTGCGAAACAATATTTTACTATAATGGGTTTGGAAGAAGAAATTTTGCACGTATAGTAATTGTATGACGGTACATTACTATCATTCAAGAAGGAATTTTTAAACTACCCATATGCGTCACCTTGATTGTTAGCTCTCATGCCAATTAATGTTTCATTGTATATGATGCGTTGCTTTTAAAGCACACAATAAGGGAAAATACTAAAAAAAATCCCCATCAAGTCAAAAGTACAAAATATATTTTTCTTTAAGTTTACGCCAACATTACCACAATATTCTAGTACTCTTATGTATTATGTATCACATAGATGAAAATATCTAGTTTATACCGCTGTCCTAAAAAAATTTCATTTTACTTGAAAACATAATTTTTATTTTTTATGATATACCTGCTGTGAATTTGCTATAATATTATATTTTTATTTATAAATAATTCATCTACATATTAGCGAAAAAAACAATTTTTTCATGTTTAAATTTTATGTAATATAAATTCGTAGAAATAAATGAAAATTTATTATTACGATTTTGTTCATAAAATATAAATCTAAATTTTCATTTAATTAAATATATTTTCCAATTCAAAACAAAAAAGTTAAATCAGAACATAATGAAAATATTTTATGTTCAGATTACAAATTTTGATTAATTTTATAGATAAAGAATATATATTATGTATAACTAAAATCTACCTTAATGAATTGTTTGTGTACTTTTTATTTCTTTTATAAATTGTTGTTTTCTAATTTGATTGCTTTATTCAAAATAAGAATAACAGGCTACAGTCTCTACACCATATATTCAAACAATTCCAAACAAAAATAAAATCAGGAGAGTTAGTACCGAAAAATGTCGAATGTGAAAGTATAAAAGATCAATCGGCACGTTTACCCCATGATGAGGAGAACATTTTCTCCTCATCCCCCTCAAATTTAAATGAATTTTTTGTGAGCGCAAACTCAACGAAACTGTATCCTGAAAAATTCATCCGATTTTGTAAATAGTAGTCGGAAGAACTGAAAATGTTGAATTAATTTTATTTTTTTGGATTTAGTAATCTGTATTGAGGCATTATCATAGGGTCATTGGAATAACTCGTTGAATATTTATTTTTTGTTTCTGCGACTATAAATCGAACACATCGTGGTTTTTGCTTTTATTGTAGTAAATCAATATTTTTGCAGTTGTTGCTTCCATTTGAGTTTTTCCTTATAATTTGCAACAACAAATATCAACGTGCAATATATTAAAAAAAAACACTGGAGCTATGTCGAACACTGTAAACAAATACGATTTATCTCGAATTTGTGAAATCTGTTTATCCTATACATTCTTTCCGAATGAATATACTCGTAAATAAGACTATACGAGTATGTATATTGCAAGTGGAGTGGACAAATCCGAAAAATAATATTTATAGACAAATTGTTTTTGCTAAGAAATTTTTAACATATTCAAGACATTGGGAAATCCCGGTTTCAGTTTCAGTTTCCCTAGTAATATGTTTGCACCCTCCAAAAATCTCCACCTTCCATAAATTGGAAATACTAAACTGAATTAACATATTGTCTAGTTTATGATATTGTTAGAGACATAAGAAAATCAAGAACGAACGTCACCAAGAACATACATACATATGCGAGAAAAATGTATTTGCTATTTAAATCGACAGGGCTATTTTTTATGATTGTTCGCTTAATTAGTTCGAATTTGCTCGGATATTTGAAGTAAGTTGTGTTAGTATGTGTGTTCTGAACCGGAGTGAAGTATTTAACATTTATCAAAAGTGTAGCTACACAAATTAGCAAAAAATGTAGTCTAAAAAGAAAAGGTAGGCATAAGTAACTTTAACTAAATAATTTATTTAAATTTTATTAATTAATTTTTTCAATTTAAAACTGTATGAATTAATTCGTAAAGTATTTAAAAAATATCGAAACTAATGAAACAAATCTTTGTGGTTTTGAAATAAAAATTTTAAAATATTACTCATATTACAATACTTACATACAATTAAAAAAAAAACCCAAAAAACTCTAAGTAAAAGAAGTTTACAACCGAAAACGTGGATTGTTTGATCGTCATTAACTCATAATTCTAGAAATATCTAGAAAAATATGAGTATTCTGGCACTTAGGCTTGGTTTCATGATTTGTATGTGATATGCGGCATATTGATGCGACCCTCGGTGAATTTGCTATAAATTTTGAAATAGTTGAGAATATCGAAAAGTGTACGTTGAATCGTGTGGGTGTTTGATCGTGTGAGTTAGGTGTATCGGAAAGTGTACGTTGAATCGTGTGGGTGTTTTTCAATTTTGAATTTTTTTATTTTATTATTCATTCCCATACGATAACAACGGCGGATTATCCAGTGAATTTAATATTCCTTTAGGGATAATCCAAGTTGTTATACATCAATATACAAAAGTTAAAAAATTTACATAGATATATGAGTATTATAAAAATTAAAGATAACGGAAATTTAGTTCCAAAATAATAAAATATTCGATTTAAAATAATTTTTAATATTTTTTTAAAATTTTAAGAGTTTTCAGATTCAGTGTTTGATGGTAATTAACACATAACTCTAGAGATGTCTAGAAATATTCTTGCATTTTAAACTTGATTTCGTGATTTATTTGTGATATGCGGCATATCGATGCGACGACTCACGGGGAATTTACTATCAATTTTGAAATAGTTGAGAATATCGGAAAGTGTATGTTGAATCGTGTGGGTGTTTGATGGCCATTAACACATGATTCTAGAGTTTTCTAGAAAAATACGAGTATTCTGACAATTTAAGCTTGGTTTCATGATTTGTATGTGATATGCGTCATATCGATGCGACCCTCATGGAATTTGCAATAAATTTTACAATAGTTAGGTGTATCGGAAAGTGTACGTTGAATCGTGTGGGTGTTTGGTGGCCATTAACACATAATTCTGCAGATGTCTGGAGAAATATGAGTCGTATGGTATTTTAGGCTTGGTTTCATAATTTATATGTGATATGCGTCATATCGATGGGACCTTCGGTAAATATGCTATCAATGTTACAATAGTTAGGTGTATCGGAAAGTGTACGTTGAATCGTGTGGGTGTTTGATGGTAATTAACACATAATTCTAGAGAAGCCTAGGAAAGTATGAGTATTTTGGCGTTTTATGCTTGGTTTCATGATTTATTTGTGATATGCGGCATATAGATGTCATCATTGGGGAATTTGCTATCAATTTTACAATAGTTGAGAATATCGGAAAGTGTACGTTAAATCGTGTGGGTGTTTGATGGCCATTAACACATGATTATAGAGTTTTCTAGAAAAATTTGAGTATTTTGGTATTTTAGGCTTGGTTTCATAATTTATTTGTGATATGCGTCATATCGATGTGATCCTCGGGGAATTTGCTTTCAATTTTACAATAGTTGGGAATATCGGAAACAGTACGTTGAATCGTGTGGATGTTTGATAGCCATTAACGCATGTTTCTAGAGTTTTCTTGAAAAATATGAGTATTCTGGCAATTCAAACTTGGTTTCATAATTTATTTGTGATATGCGTCATTTCGATGCGACCCTCGAGGAATTTGCAATAAATTTTACAATAGTTGAGAATATCGGAAAGTGTACGTTGAATCGTGTGGGTGTTTGATGGCCATTAACACATGATTATAGAGATGTCTACAAAAATATGAGTATTCTGGCATTTTAGGCTTGGATCCATAATTTATTTGTGATATGCGGCATATCGATGTGATCCTCGGTGAGTATGCTATCAATGTTACAATAGCTGAGAATATCGGAAAAAGTACGTTGAATCGTGTGGGTGTTTGATGGCCATTAACACATGATTCTAGAGATGTCTAGGAAAGTATGAGTATTCTGGTATTTTAAACTTGGTTTCATGATTTATTTGTGGTATGCGTCATATCGATGTGATCCTCGGTGAGTATGCTATCAATGTTACAATAGTTTGGTTTATCGGAAAGTGTCCGTTGAATCGTGTTGGTGTTTGATGGCCATTAACACATGATTTTGGAGATGTCTAGAAAAATATGAGTATTTTGGCATTTTAGGCTTGGATCCATAATTTATTTGTGATATGCGGCATATCGATGTGATCCTCGGGGAATTTGCTATAAATTTTACAATAGCTGAGAATAACGGAAAGTGTACGTTGAATCGTGTGGGTGTTTGATGGCCATTAACACATGATTATAGAGTTTTCTAGAACAATATGAGTATTTTGGCAATTTAAGCTTGGTTTCATGATTCATTTGTGATATGCGTCGTATCGATGCGATCCTCGGGGAATTTGCTATCAATTTTACAATAGCTGAGAATATCGGAAAGTATACGTTAAATCGTGTGGGTGTTTGATGGCCATTAACACACACTTTTAGAAATGCCTAGAAAAATATGATTATTCTGGCATTTTAGTTTTGGTTTCATGATTTATTTGTGATACGCGTCATATCGGTGTGACCCTCGGGGAATTTGTAATAAATTTTACAATAGTTAGATGTATCGGAAAGTGTACGTTGAATCGTGTGGGTGTTTGATGGCCATTAACACATAATTCTAGAGATGTCTAGAAAACTATGAGTATTCTGGCATTTTAAGCTTGGTATCATGATTTATTTGTGTATGCGGCATATCGATGCAACTCTCGGGGAATTTGTAATAAATTTTACAATAGTTAGATGTATCGGAAAGTGTACGTTGAATCGTGTGGGTGTTTGATGGCCATTAACACATAATTCTAGAGATGTTTAGAAAAATTTGAGTATTCTTGCATTTTGGGCTTGGTTTCATGATTTATTTGTGATATGCATATCGATGCGACGCTCGTGGAATTTGCGATCAATTTTACAATAGTTGAATTATGCTTTAAAGTGTTTATTAAGTGTAGGTGTGTTTCGCCAGGTACCAGCGACGCACAGTGTTAAAAGTATTTTTTATATTTCTTTTTAATTCATTTAATTAGTACAGTTGTTTTTGTTTCCTAATAATTGTGTTGCCTCCTCTTTCATTTATTCCAGATTGACATCTTCTGGACATATAGCAAATCAACGTATCGAAGCTGTCTTTTGTAATTTGTCCCCAGTGATCTTGAAGGAGATTGCATAGGTGCATTCGCGTTGTTATTGATGCTAAATGTAGCAGAATGCTTCGTTGAAGTTGATCACATGCGTGTTCAATCGAATTTAAATCCGGGGATTGTGCTGGCCATGGTAACACATGAATTTCCTGTGCTTACAACCAGTTTGTTGTGATTCTTGCTGTGTGGCCTGGCATTGTCATGCATTAAGATGAACTCTGATACGATTTTTGTTGATAATGGAAGCACGACAGGTTCCAGTATCTCAATGACGTAACTGGCTGTCGATAAGTTACCTTCTGGAAAAACGAGATCTGTTATTTTACCATTTATATTTCCAGCCCACACTATAACAGTGCTTCCACTGAACCTGTTTACTTTTTGCATATCTCGTAGCCTTTCAGCGTTACCAGGTTGCCTTCATATTCTTGTTATATAGTAAGAAATGGATGAAATCCGAATCTTGACTCATCAGTGAACAAAACTTGAACCATTGCGCTTCTGTCCAATTTCTATGATATTCATACCAACCAATTCTAAGCTCTAGATTTCCATGTCGTATTAGTAGACATCTCAACGGGCGGCGAGTGTGGAGATTGTTTTCGTGTAGCCTATTTTTGCACCTTTAAATAAATAAATAAATTCCTGATGGTTTGGTAAACTAACTAACTAAATGTTTGCAGTTGTTCACAAGCGTGACTGTAATGTCGGGCAGTTGTCTTTCGGCGGACTTGCAGTTGAATATCGGATGGATGATACGCGACCTGGATGCTACGCGTACGGACCCCCAGTCATACATAGCTGTTGCTTTAACCTGCATATAACGCTACGAGACATATTAAAATGACGGGCAACATCTGCTTGGCTTCTTTCACTTCTAAGCATTCCTACTGCTACGTCCATTTCATTATGAGTTAGATGACGATGTGTATTGCTGTATTCCGTAGTTCAAACTAAATTTTAAATTTCCCAATTTAGAATCATTCTTTTGGAGCTTACTAAAACTGAATAAAGTCTGAGACAACAAACCAAGTCAAATAGGCTGGAAACAATTTTTTCAATCATAAAATAACCGCTTTTACCGTTTTCCCAAAAATGTTTTGATAATGTTTGTGCAATCGATATATCTTCTAGAAACAAAAAATTTCTCGAGAAAGCAAACTAAATTCAATGCAATGGCAACCTAACAGGTTAGGTTGCCATTGCCTTAAATGTTGTTTGCTTTTTCTTTTGTTTCTAGAAGATGTAGCGATTGCACAAACAATATCAAAAAAATTTAGGTGATAACGGTAAAAACGGTAATGTATTAATAAAAAAATTTAAGTTGATTTGTTGTCTAAGATTTTATTCAATTTTAGCTCCTTAAAGAGTGATTCTACGATAGGAGTGTTTGGTGCGTGGACCGACAAATTTTTTTGGCAGATTGGGGGTTATTTGGAAGCTTTCATCCCATAGAACTGAGGTCCTAAGTGACACGGTAACCGAGATATGATATTTTTCAGTTTTTTTTAAATTACCCACAATTTTACTTTTAAATTTTTTTATGGTGCCAATGGCTTTATTCTTGAATCTTTCTACATAAGAAACTAACAAGAAGTGTTCAAATCTTAAGCTAATTACATTTTTTAGGTTTTAACCAATGTTAATACTTAATATTGGTGTTCACAATTTAATTTAGATCCTACTTATAAGTGTAATCAATACATTTAATGATTGTACAGGTTCATTAGTCCGAATGGATCTGCTCTCCTCAGTCGTTTAAATCGCGGCTGTGTAGCATTTCGTCTGAACTGGAGAATTTACGCGACAAGGAATTAAAGTAGGATTAAAATTTAAATATCAAAACCCAAAAGACAATAGCAAATAGCATAAAAAAAATGTTTACTCGAGGAATTCTCCAAGTCACACGAAGCTATAGAAAGTTGGGCTCACACAGGGACTCGTCAGCGGGCGTTGCCGGCTAAGCGTCAGGGTTGGGGCGTGGGATTTGACGAGTATGTGCGGGCCACGGGTAACCGCGGAAGAAAAGAGAACGATGCCAACTACCTACCTATTTCTAACTGGATACTCATCCTAGTCCTTCGTCCTCATGCACTTCACTCAAAAAAAATATTCAGAAAAGAAAAGGAAACAAACCCAACAACAAAAAAAAATTCACAAAATAACCCCAAGGGAGAAACAAAAAAAAATTCTGAATTTCGATTAATAGTCAACAAAAAATTATATAAAAATCAATGACATTCCCAGCCCAGAGTTCATTTTCGGGTCTTGCCACGGAACAATTTTCTTCTAACTCAGCTAAAACTTAGCTAATAGTGTATACATTTCAAAATCATATAGCCCTGATCCGAGACATTTTTAGTTTTGGCGAAATAATTTTAGATTTATCGAGTGGGACGAAAAATTATATAAAAATCAATGACATTCCCAGCTCAGAGTTCATTTTCGGGAACTTGCCACGGAACGATTTTCTTCTAACTCAGCTAAAACTTAGCTAATAGTGTATACATTTCAAAATCATATAGCCCTGATCCGAGACATTTTTAGTTTTGGCGAAATAATTTTAGATTTATCGAGTGGGACGAAAAATTATATAAAAATCAATGACATTCCCAGCTCAGAGTTCATTTTCGGGAACTTGCCACGAAACGATTTTCTTCTAACTCAGCTAAAAATTAGCTACTAGTGTATACATTTCAAAATCCTATAGCCCTGATCCGAGACATTTTTAGTTTTGGCGAAATAATTTTAGATTTATCGAGTGGGACGAAAAATTATATAAAAATCAATGAAATTCCCAGCCCTTTTCGGGATCTTGCCACGGAACGATTTTCTTCTAACTCAGCTAAAACTTAGCTAATAGTGTATACATTTCAAAATCATATAGCCCTGATCCGAGACATTTTTAGTTTTGGCGAAATAATTTTAGATTTATCGAGTGGGACGAAAAATTATATAAAAATCAGTGAAATTCCCAGCTCAGAGTTCATTTTCGGGATCTCGTCACGTATCGAACTTTTTTAACATTGCCTGTAATTTTCCTTTACTATATGCAATTCAGAAGTTTACTGTTTTGTGGTACTTTATTTTTTAATTTTTTTATTATATATAAACAAATCAAATTTAATAAATTTGATAAGGTTTCGTTTTTTCATTAAAATTGATAAAAATTCTGGCCTGGGCTAACTTCACAAATATAGTATATTTGAATGAAATGAATTAAAAGCTGGGGTGGGATAACTTCACACAAGAGCAAATTGGTTATTGATATGTTAGTGTTGCCTGATTAAATATTTTCATTTTCTGGGATAGAATTCTGGGATAACTTCACATACGTGTTGTTTTGTGGTATATACGATAATAGAAATTTAATTTAAAATAAAATATTGTAAAATGTACATCACCGTTGTAACCGCCCTGACTTTTAATACGTAGAGTACCTATCGATATTGGTACTTTTGGAGTTCATATTTTTTTATTTGTCATATGTAACCGTAGATAAGTGCGCACACTTGTATTATAGTTTTTTTTTGTTGTACGAACAGTTTGTACCACTATTTGATTTCATTGTTTAACATTTGATGCTCCTTATTACATATCACGCATCTTTGTTTGAAAAACACTGTAGACGTTATAGTTTTGCACGATTTTTGTTATTTTCCGAGGTTTCGCACTTTTAGTTCATTATTGCACCAAAAAAATCGTTTATTTTATTTATTACGACGTGTAAACATGGTTACACCAACTATACGAATTTATTGGCACTTAATTATTATATTTTAGTTTGGGTTTTCTTTCGGTTCAGTTTGTAAATACATAGAGGCGATTTACATTTTTTCCCGATTTACACCTTGTTTTTTTTTTCACAGATATTATAAGATGATACGCAAATGTTCCGTTTTATAATTTTTCTAAATTTTATTTTTATGATTTGTTTTCTTTTATGTGTTTTATTATCTTTTATTTATTATAATTATGGGACTAATTATACTAAAGATTAATTTTACACAGCTAACTGAATATAATAAATGTTTATCAATATTTCACAATTTTTCTCACTCAACTAATTTTTTTGTTGACTGGCTTAAAAACAAGGTTCAGAACAAGACTTATATCACCAAACTTTTTAATAGGACTTAACTAATATCACCGAAATTTAGAATATTACTGATCCCGTTTCATTGCCGATCGCCCTTTTTATATTTTTTTTTCGCTATCATATACCCGCCAAATTTTACGCGCGACTTTTTGACATCACAGGGTTTTAACGAAAAGTTGCCAAATCACTTCCCACAATAGCATCTAATGCATCGCCTGAGGTGCCATCTGGCTAAGTCGGAAAAGATATATTGATCAACGATCACACAGTACTCTGTTTTACCGACCATCTCTCGCTAACATTTAGGGGTTTAATCATTTAACCATTAGCGTATTACAGTATCGAATTCGCACAGTATTTTCAACGCGAAAATAGGATTGTGGTGCAAATGCACCGCCACAACTGTTTTAGTATATCCCGGGCCAATTCGTTGTGATGTCCCTGAAGTTTTGAGTGGTATCTCGAACTGAATTTCTTGATTGTTTCTTTAACGGTTTTACTACAAAGGTCGTCGTGTATGTTAGTAATTCGGATATACCAAGGAGCATCAGCAATACATCGGTGCATTGGTGGATCCCCATAACTGAATACCATATTTCCATATTGACTTGATTAACGCTTTGTATAGTAAGACCTTTTTGTCTAATGATAACTTGGATTTTCTTTCTATCAGCCAATACACTTTGGAAAATGTTATTTTTATTTGGTTGCGCTTTGCTTCAATATCTTCTTTCCACGTTAGCCGTCTATCCAGGTGTAAGCCTAGGTAGTTGACCTTGGTTTGTTGAGAAATATATACTTACTGGTGAGCAGATGCGTTTGTTCAGCGTGAATGTGACATGAATCGATTTTTTTCGTTTACTTTTATTCGCCTGTTTATTTATTTATTACTGATGATCATGAGCGAATCCTCAGTTTAGCTCAGATGATTTTGCACTTCTTTGAGGCTGTTTGCGGGTTTTTGTGTGCTACCAGGATGGCTGTATCATCAGCAAATGTTGATATTATTACATTGTTGGTAACAGGTAAGTCTGCCGTGTAGAACAAGTATAAAATAGGTCCCAGAACGCTTCCTTGTGGGACTCCTGCGCTTATATAATTTAGGGAAGTTGTTGCACCATTTCGTTGGAATATTCTTCGGCAGGAGCGCTGTATTTTGTATATTAGTCCATCATGCCAAACTTTGTCAAATGCTTGTGCTTTATCGATGAAGACAGCAGAACAATATTGCTTTGCCTCAAAGGTCTGTCTGATTGGATTTACAATTCTATGCACTTGGGACCATATTGATTTCGGAACCCAAATTAATGATCTGGAATGATTTGCATTTCTTCTAATACTGGTTTCAGTTTTGTTATTAACATTTTTTCAAACAGCTTGGAGATTGTGGGAAGCACGCTTATTGGACGATAAGACGAGATTTGAGTTTCGTTTTTCCCAGACTTATGTATCATTGCGATCAAAGATATCTTCCACATTTGAGGAATATGACTAGTTCGCATGATCGCATTAAAAATGTAGGTTATTAGTTTTATGCATTTGTCTGGTAATTCCCTTATCAATTTTCCAGTAATAAGGACGATCAAGTCCTATCCTGGCGACTTTTTCGGACTAAT
Organism: Nephrotoma guestfalica; assembly: GCA_963691935.1. Classification (NCBI taxonomy): domain Eukaryota; kingdom Metazoa; phylum Arthropoda; class Insecta; order Diptera; family Tipulidae; genus Nephrotoma; species Nephrotoma guestfalica. The sequence continues at coordinate 150,697,637 of OY829914.1, read as the reverse complement.
GCAAGTTTTGATTGTGTACTTAACTTTCTTCCATTCAAACTATATAGATTTAAAGAATGAATCATCATTCATCTGGTGAGGCAGTGCGATATTATTAGTTCCTTCGTGTGGTGAAAACACCGTCTTTAGATGTGCAGCGAAAGCATTGGCTTTTTCTTCATCGCTTCTCGCCCGATTTCCAGTTGGTAGTCTAATCGGTGGATTCGACTTTGTAGGTCCTTTTAAATTTTTTGTTGCCTTCCACAAAGAATAATCAGTCTTCTCTATTGTCGAGAGTTCACTTAAATAATTCTGGACACATTGGTTTTCTTCTTCCTGCAGTACAAATTTTACGGTTTTGATAGCTCGATTTAATTTGCATTTCAACAATGGTGATTTTGTTTGTTGCCATTTCCGTTGAATTTTCCGCTTTTCCGAGATTAGTGACTGGATATTATATGATAATTTATTCATTTTTGCAGAATCGTTGATTATTGGTGAAGCCTTTTTAGCGCCTCTTTTAGCTTTTTTGCAGCCACATCAATATCTGCTGGTGTTTTTAGTGGGATATCAAGATAACAATTTTGTTTGGCTAGTCTCCTATATTGATTCCGATCAGTTCGTTTGTTCGTCAGATGTTTCGGTGTTTCTGATTTTAAGACAACAGTACTCATTGTTACTATTATCGGTGAATGATCAGGTACTTTCTTTTTATCCGTAGGCGAGTAAGTAGGTTGACCGGTAGATAAAAATCCAGGGACTGTTCCTCTACAGCTTCATAAAGTTGTTTGCCTTTAGGCGTTGTTAGTCTTGAACCCCGTTGAGTATCTTTGGTGTTGTAATCACCCCCCTGGAGAAATTTATTATCCAGCTGACCAAAGTAATCAATAAACTGCAATTTTTTATAGCGTGCTTTGGAGGGCAGTACACTGCTGATATCACACAATTTCCAGACCATTCCTGCAGACAGATGATATCGTTGATTGGATATGATCTTTCTCATATTTCATAAGTTCATAATGTTTTAGTCTTCTCTTAATCAATACAGCAGCGCCACCGTGTGCTTTGTCACCCGGATGCTTAGTACCCATTAATTTTGAAGTAGTTGTTGTTGGTGAAGATATTAACAGTATGTCAATATTGTGCTCAATGAGATTTGCTTGAACCTCCCCCCTATATTGCGCTAGGCCGTTTACATTCCATATTGCTATTTTGAGTAGAGTCATTTTTGGTCATAACTTTTTGTTTGTAGCGGTAAAGGCACGAAATAACTTTTATTCTATTCTGCAATCTTATTTTATTCCAAATAAATCAATATTTAATACAATTGAATTAATAAAAATGACTTATGGTCTTTCAAGTCCTTCAAATGAAAGATGTCACCTTCTAAACTCACAAAAAAAATAAAGTTTATTTTGAAATTAGCTTTGTTTAATATCTTCCAATCTTTGTTGATGCTATAGTTTATGCCTTTCTAATGGTATACTACATGTCATAGAAATCGCTCATTTTAGATAAGATATCGCACAAAATAAGATATACTATTTTGTCAGGGTTAAGAAAATAACTTTAAGTTGTTTATAGATTTTCAAAAATAAGTAAACTTGGTGTTAATTGTATTGAGCTGTTCAGTCGATATTTCACGGCTACACCAAGTGCCAGTGTGTTTCACGTTTTCTTGTTAAATTGTTAAGAACTTTTTTTGTGTTTGTCTTCGCTGTTGTTACGATGACTAACGAAGAGTATGTTGATAAGTTATCTTCGTATGGCGATGCTAATTGCAATGGACATGACGCAATATCCTTATCGACGTTTACCGCACCACAAACCCTTCTCAACAATCGTTTGAGGGAAATCGGTAGTTTACATTTACACAGGTGAATGTAAGGCAACTTAATGTTGCAGTCGATGTAAAAATAATACAAGGTTTTGACGAGTTCAAGCTAATTACACCCAGTTTTTTTTCTCGCAGTTTACAGAAAATGTATCATATTTCAGGTCTCGTGTTTCAGGTCTCGAAGATGATGATAATGGTCATAATGCTAGACGACTGAAGTTTTGTAGATTTATACTGTATATAGATGTTGAGGATGATAGCTCTTTGAAAAGGATTTTGTGGACAGATGAGGCTAACTTAAATCGTGAGGGGATTGTGAATTTACACAATCTACACCACTGGAGCACAGAAAGCTAAAATCCTCACAAGAAAAGGTAAGATTATTTCCAAAGGAAATTCAGCGTTATTGTTTGGGCTGGTGTTATTGGCCGAAACCTTATCGGCCCATATTTATTGCCAAATAAGAAAAAGATACCGTGCAGATTTGTGGATATATGAAAAAGATGCCGTGCATGTATTCGGAGTGGAGGAGGTCATTTTGAACAAAATCTAATAAATGAAGTTGATTAAAAATTTATCAATAACCTATACCTTTTAATATTTTATTAACCTTGACCCCGGCAAAATAGTATCTCTTATTTTGACCACAAAATTAATTATTTCTATGACATGTACCATTGGAAAGGGCATAAACTAGAGAATTTTTTAAAACAAAGTAATTTCAAAATAACCTTTAGTTTTTGTTTGTTCAAAATCCTAAAAAATGTGTAAAAGTATGAGAAATGTTACCTTCTAAATGAATTTAGAAGGTAACATTTCTCATACTTTTATACATTTTTTAGGATTTTGAAGTTTATAAGTCATTTTTCTTAAACCATACCACAAATCAATAGAAAGGTATTTTTTACAAAAAGTTATGAAATAACAGAAATACAAAATCGACGGTCTTAATAATAAACTAACATAGTTTTTCAATTTGTCAGTTTTAATGATTTTTGATTTTAATTTTTTATACAGAAATTAACGAAATCAGTGTAAATTGATGCTTAGCTTCCTCTAGTTGCGACATGCTACATAAATACCCTTTACTCCTAAATTGTTTATCTAATAAGGCAGGGAGAATTTGGAGTTCTGACGAAGCATACATTTTCACCGTCAAAACAAAACAGAATAAGGTCAGTTAATATTTTAATAAGTTACGGCTAATAAAATCAAATTACTGCAGAGCCACATCAAACATATTTTGTATTTTCGCTGTGTATAATTAAAGACATAGTGGTGTAGTGCAAACTCATCGTATACATCAAAATTTGAAATTAGATATCACACTCTAGTACACACACATATTTTCCAAGGGCCCCCCACCTTCATTTTTCAGCCCATTTTGCGGGATAATGGCAGTTCTTATTATTTTCGGTGTTAGTATTCATTGTAGGATGTTTGCTTTCAATTTAAAACAATTTTTGCTGCGTTTTCAATTTTTATTGTAAGATTAAGTTTGTTATGATGTAAGCGTTGTACAAAACAAAGGACTTTTCAAACTTCCCATTGAAATGGATAGCGGCTCCCGATAGCGGCGCGCGAAAAATAGGGAGAGCAAGATATTTTTATATCGATTTTTAACTTAAACTTCTTTAACTAAAATTTGAAATAATACTGTGGGCAAAAAATAGTAAGACTTTGTTCATAATTTTAAAATTCTTTATTTATTTCTTCAAATCTATTTGTCCCCCTCAAAGTTATCCCCCCCCCCCGGCCTCAATACACTTGCTGTTTTTCCAAAAAATTGAGTGATTTTGGAACCAATCGTGCTTTCACTTTTCTTAGGCCCAAATAATCTTTCAAAATGGTTTTCACTGATCCTTCCGATACTTCAACGATGCCAGTAAGGTCTCTGACTGTTAGTCGTCGATTCTCGAGCACCAATTCCTTGATTTTATTAACGTGTTGATCATCAGTTGATGGCCGACCTAGACGTGGTTCGTCGTCAACACGTTCTCCTCTGTTGCCTTTTGCAACATTCTGAATGTTTCGGCATCACAAAATTGATTCCGCTCACAAAATGTAACGGAACTACTTTATTGAATATTTTAACTCATTGTTAAAATCGCCGAATGCACTTTTTGTACTTCAGAAAGACAAGCGTATACTAAACACTAATGTTTATTTTGATGCGACAGTTGGCACAGATGTCACTGACAGTCATACCAACATAGAAAAAACAAATATTTCGACGAATGGTTTTCCACGCGAAACTTAAATTAAACTATCTTACTACTTTTTGCCCACAGTATGGCCCACAGTATATGGTAGTATGGCCTTTAAAAAATTTTTTATAAGCAAAACTAGCGCGCTAAATATAAGTTTTGACATAGAAAATTGGGTGTTTCGGATACATTTATTAATCTAATAAGTGCGAATAAAAAACACGGCAATAGATAATTCTAGACGTGAAAAACAGACAAAATCATAATCGTTCCTATGTCATATTTAAAACAAGATTTTAAATTCGTCACAGTAAGAGTTCTAACCTAACGCTGTATATCATTTATATGTTCAGAGTAGTTACTATTTCTTAAATAGATGCGTCGGACATCTCCAACTCTCTAAAAATTTAAAATTATTTTTAGATTTAAAATGTTCACATTTGATTTAATTTCTTTCATATTCACACGCTGTTATGATTTAAGGTTATCATTTTGTTATCATTAATAGTGGCTATACGAATATCGAATAGTAAAATTTGAAGTATTCGATTATTCGAATTTTCGTTTCTAGCAAAAAAAGTTTATTGGGAAAAAATGAAAAAATAAAAAATAAAAAAATTCATTTTATTTCAAAATTTAACAAAAAATAAACGTTAATTTAGTAAAAATTAATTATGTATTGTACCTATATTTTAATTTTTTTGCAAAATTATTTCATTTTTAAAAACATGTATTTTAAAAATAATAAAGAGTTTCAAAATTCAGATGGGTTGCTGCAGAAAAAACTCGTTCAATGTTGGTTGACGTTGGCCTAATCGTTATTATCGCATTGAATAACAGATCCAATATATTTGATCGTTTGTTAATGGAATCTAGTTTACGAAACTGTATTTTAAGCTCGCTGTATCTATCGATCTCTTTATTTGCTGTCGAGTTTGATTGTTGCATTATTCCGGTAATGGTATTCTGGAGTTCTTTCTGCAGTTCATTCGTAGCCGTTTGTTGTGTTTCACTTCCTTCTAGCAAAATATCTGAATCTGAGTTCCCCGATAAGCTCAAATGTTGGTGTTTTTACGGTCATTAAACTATTGTGGATGGATTGTTTCCATTATGCGCCAAGGAAATTGCGGCAGATTTTATAGAATATTTAAAATATTCATTTGAGCGTGGAATATTTCCTGTTTCAAGGTAAATAGTAAGTGTCATTAATGTTTCATCCCTTCGTTCATTCATTCGTTTCTTTAATTCAAAGAGCAACGTTTTACTTATTTCTGGTTCCATTTCAGAACGTTATTGAACTAACATTTATAGACACTTTCTGCTGTGAGTTCCATGGCAGCAGCTTCTGCCCGGCATGAGAACATCTTTTATGTTTTGTAAGACCAATATTTCACTTTCAGAAACTGTTTCCATGTTTAAATTATTTAAGGACTTGTTTACACTATCGATTAACTTCAAAAATCGCCTAAGCATAATACTCAATGAATTCCAGCGCGTTTTTATGTCCAATTTAAGCCTAATTTTCTCCCACATAGTTGTGAAACGTTCCATTGCAAAATTGAGTGTTTTGCAGGAGATGCCTTAAACATCCTGATAATAGTTCTAACTTTTTTAATAATTTCATCAAATTGCCGTTTGTGTTCATAGACAAAAATAGGTCGTTTTCGTCAGGTTCGTCTTCTTCGATATCTCTCTCCATCGACGAAACTAATATTATTATCATTAACTTCAGCCGTTTCACATTGATTTCTGTCGTGATGATTTTTATAAAAAGAACTAATTACAGCCAATTGTAATGCGTGATTATGGCAAATCTGATTAATCGCATCTAAGTTATCTTCATATTTATTCATGAAGGAAGTCCCGTAATGCGCTGATGCATAACCGTCACTTTTTATATTAACACATTACGGTTCATCCACGCGAAACCGCTTGTTTCGCCATTTTAAACTTTCATTCAATTTGTATCATTCGTAATTTTTTAAATTTTTATTATTTTTTTTTGAGGCGATGCATCGCAAATAAACGTAAAACGAAAGAATGAAAAATGTTTTTATCCATATACCTAATGGTTTGGTTACAACACAAACATATTTATATTACCGCCTTGAAGTTATCCCACACTTTCATCCCACGATTTTTAAAAAAAGCCCCAGACCATAATTCCTTCAATTTTCGGTGGAAGTCTTAAAATCCATTCGTGGCTGAACCTCTGGCCCGGTTTTCTTCCTACGATAATTCTTACATCTCCAACATGCAGCTTGAATTTTGATTCATTGGAAAATCATCACTCCACATCTCTGGAGTCCAAGAAACATGCTCCTGGGCCCATAGCAAACGTTTTTTTTCCACTAGTAATGTGAACTCAGGCTTCTGGACTGGTTTAAGTGCTCTTAAACCAGCTTTAACAAGGCTTTTTCTCACTAAGCTGGCTGAAATTTATTTTCTCGTTGCTCGCTCAACATCTCGTGTTATGTCCGATGAAGTTTTAAAACGGTTCCGACGACATTGTAACATTATGAAACGATCTTCCACTGGCGTTGTCTTTCTGGGCCTTCCAGAGCCTTTCTTTCTTTGTGTACTGCCCAACTCTCGTATTTTTTAAATATTCCACGCGACGGTACTTTTAGGGATGTTTAATCTTTCTGCTATTTCACGCGTGGTTAAATTTTCTTGCGCCAAAATCAACTTATTGCTTTTACGCTGCTCACTAACGTTTCCCATTTTTTTAAACTAAAATTTCACTTTATTCTTTATTTGACTAGGGTCACTTGCAGAATAACTTAATCTTACAAAATATGCACTATTAATACTCAAAAAAATAATTACAGGCAATAAAACATCTGCACCCTAATGACGGCCAAGAACGGTAGGCGTACAATAAAATAATTGCTTGACCAATTTTTTTGCACATCAGTTGCGGGGATGTACCGGTGCAATAGAAACAAAAAGCGGTCCAACAAAATATTGATATTAAAGATAGAACTTCTAAAAATCAATAAAAAAACAAAACTAAACTTAAAAAATAGGTGCTTAAATTATTCTATTACTTTAACTCCAATCAACGTATTTAGAATATTTTAGCATTTTTCAGGGTTTTCCCCTAAATTACAGGTAAATTATTTTTTTCAAAAAATTACGTCATACATGTATTTAAAATGAAAAAATAATCCAATTGCTTTCAAAAGTTTTGTAATTTTAGCAAACAAAGACTCCAATTTGCAATAAAATATGTTTGTCCAATTTTTTCCCCCAGCACTGTATGTGCGCACGGCTTTTAACCGCTAGAGGGCGCAGCTACCAAAATCTTAATACTATTTATACAGGTAGAGGTTCAGCCTTTTAAACAAGCTATAAATCATATTTGCACTGCATCTAGTTTGGCTGCTACATGACTTTAAACTTGAAAAATTACAAAAGTTTCGTTTTTTTCAATTTAGAGAAAAGGACGACATATATGCTATTCCTAGGAATAACTTTGATCACAATTAAGTAGAGCTTCAAATGAGTCTAAAAGCAAAACTTTATTTTAATTTTAGCATCAGAGGATTTTAAAAATTAAAACGTTATATTTTGTTCAGTTTTATTATACAATACAAGTTTGTTTAAAGTTAGAAGAAACGAGAATTTCTCGGTCCTGCACTAAATTTATGATTTTAAAACACAATAATACAATACTTGAAATGAGTCAACAAGCACAAATTTAGAAACACATTTAAATATTACAGAGAGAATTTTTCTTCATAAACAACTTTTATTTACAACTATTGAATTGGAAAACATTTTAGTATTAATAAAGTTTAAATCGGCATTTGGCTGCCGATTTGTCTGCCGGCTTTGCTATTGTCAACTATAATATATAACTATATTTGCTATTGTCAACAACAAGTGGATCTGACGGCAACAAAAGATGTCACATTTAAAACTTTTACAGTTCTCAATATAAATAGAAGAATAAATGTTTACTTTACTTAGTTAATACTTAACGGTAAACGACGTAGTAGTGCTCTTGTAAATTTTTAAGTGAGATATTTCTCGTAAAGTAAAAGATTGTAAATACACAGTGTTGTAATCCATTTGAATTGGAAAATCATAAAAATATAAAACAACAATCTAGAGCCGTTAGCGAAGAATTAGCCGAAAAAGCCAAAAAGTATTTAAACCGCGATTTATCCAGACAGAAAATTTGTGGAAAATGCAGCATATAATTATACAAATTAAACGATGTGCAAATTATACCAAACCCAGCTACCGACATTGCAAGTCAACTTCCATCATCATCTGGGTCTTCTTCAAATCAATCGGAGCCGATATGACTGCCACCAACGGAAATGTTCCGAGCAGGTTATATGGAAGAGTTCTCTGAAATATGTATACGATTGAGTGGATCCCCAGCAAATAAACAGAGGCTCATTGAGCCAGGTTATAACAAAAAACAACTAGAAAAAGTAGTAAAACTCACTTGTGAAAATGTGCTACTCATACCGGTTCCCAAAATATCACCAGTAGATAAGCCATATGACGAACATGAGCTCATGATCAATATTATGGAAGCATACAACCAGCAAGGGACATCATACGCAAATCGAATGGTCCTCCTAACTTTGTTACCACAGAATTGGTCAGTGGCAGAAAATGATGGCGAGAATATGGCAGAAATGTCGAAAAATCTCATCAAAGACCACGGACATGGTAACTTCCCAGGAGCTAGAAAAACTAGATCTGAATTCTCTCCTGAAACAATTACATTAATAGAGGAATTCTACAGAAGTATGGACATCAGTCGTCAGCTTCCTGGAACCCACGACTTTGTTAGTGTTCCTGATCTTGATGGAGCATTAAAAAACAGAAAATACTATTTTTCACCGCAAGCAACATTATTTCCGATCGTAGCCTACTATAAATCAGCAACAGGTTCAATAAGCATACTCTCCTACGCAGTAATTTTAGAAGAAGATACGCATGATACTGTAGCACTGTACACTTTTCAAACGAAATTTATAAAATTTGTACAAGCAAATGGGGCTGAATATCCAAATCCGACGAAATTATATTATTTTTCTGATGGAGCTGTATCTCAATTCAAAATTAAGAAAAATTTTGTAAACATCAACTATCACAAGGCGGATTTTGGCGTTAACTGCGAATGGAATTTCTTTGTTCCTAGCCATGGAAAGGGACCATCAGACGGTATAGGAGGGTCCATTAAGAGAACCGCTAGATTAGCATCATTGAGAACGTGAATTTGAATTGTTTTTTGTAAAACACTTGTAAAAAATTTTCCTTAGAGTGACAATATTTATTGATTTTATTATTAGGAAGATCGATTTCGAAAATGTATTTCTTCTTCAGTTCTTTTTTTACAACTAATACACTTTTCTTAAAATTACGCTGCTTATATACTAATCTTAGGTCTAATTTATTGTGCTCCTCCTACTATGGTTAGTGTTGTCTATAATTAGATCGTAAATCCTGTTGGTTTTGGTAATCAATTTGTCATTTAATATGATGTTGCTGTCTCTGTATTTGTAAATTTCGAATTCTTCAAGTCTGTTGAGTACGTGACCTTTTTTAGCTTTATGCAGTATTGTTAAATTGTGGTCAAACTCTGTGAATTGGTGCTTTTCTGTTTTAATGTGTTGTGCGTAGTTCGATTTTGGATCTGGTGTGCTTATGTCTTTGATATGTTCTTTAAATCGTGTTAAAAATGATCTACCTGTTTGTCCTATGTAAAATTTGTTGCAATCGTTGCATGATAGTTTGTACACACCTGTTTCTAAGACCTGTCTATGTATTTTGTTTTTCAGTTTTTGTTGTAATTTATTGTTGTTTCTAAACGCTATTTTATATCCGAGTCTATTGAAGGTTTTTTGTATGGCTCTGTGAGTTGTTTTGTTATATTGTACACTCACGTATTTTGGGGTGGTTCTATCGGTTTCTGCTAGTGTTGTCATGTTCTGTAGTAGTGTTTTCGCTTTGTGTTTGTTGTTGATTCTATTGATTAATGCTGTGTCATATCCGTTTTGGTTGGCAATGTATTTTATAGTGTTTAATTCTTCGTTGTAATCTTCAGTGTTCATCGGTATATTGTTTAATCTATTGATCATGTGGTTATATGCTGATATTTTGTGTTGATATGGATGATGTGACTCATTGGGGATTGTGTGATCTGTTTCGGTGGGTTTTCTGTATATTTTGAAGGCGTGTTTTTGGTTGTAGTTGACAATCGTGAGATCTAAGAAGTTGATTTTATTATCTTTTCTGTTTCTAACGTGAATTTTATGTTGGGTTCTCTACTATTTATGTGTTGGTGTAATTTGTCTAATTGCCTGTTCGATCCTTTGAATAATAAAATGATGTCATCTACGTACCTGTACCAGTATATGATGTTTTTGAAATTATTGTTGGATGCGTTCATGATGTGTCTGTTCTCAAAATCGTTGAGGTATATTTCGGCTAATGTACCTGACAATGGGCTGCCCATTGGTAATCCTTCAGTCTGTATATAGAGTCATTATTGTGTGTAAAGTAGTTTTGTTTGGTGATTTCTGTAATGATATTAATTATCTCGTTCGTGTCTGTTGATTTGATTCTATTTTTGGACAGTAAGTTTATTATTAAGTTTATTGTATTATCTATTGGTATATTTGTGTACATGTTAGTGATGTCAAAAGAAGCTAATTTTGCGTTGTTCGGTATTTTTATATGTTTAATTTTATTTACTAAATCTAGGTTATTTATTAATGAATAGTTACTTTCTAGTTTTATATACTCCTTCAGCATGGCGTTAATGTGCTTGGCTATCCTGTATGTTGGTGCTGTGGTAAAGTTGATTAGTTTCCTTATTGGCATCTGTTGTTTGTGAATTTTAGGTAATTCTGTTATGGTTGGTGCGGCTGGTTTTATGGCTTTGTTGTACCGGATGCTTTTATCGCTTAAAATATTGATGGACTGGTTGATTGCTCGTTTTATTCGTGTGTTATAATCTTTCGTTGGATCTGCTGGTAATTTCTCAATGCTGTTGTTATCGATGTATTCCTGGATTTTGTTGTTGTATTCAGTTTTGCTTATGATGACTATTGTATTGCCTTTATCCGCTTTGGTGGCGATGACGTCCTTTTGTTGTAATTTTCTGTTGATATTGTTGATTGTTTGTGTATCGGAGCTTTTATTTTCAATTCGGTTGTTTTGTTGTAAGGTTTTTTTGATTTCACTGATTATTAATGTTCTTATTTCATGTTGATCTTGTGTAGATGTTTTTAATATGGCGTTTTCGATGTTAAACAGGTGTTTGTTGAAATTTTTCTTGTCGTTGGCCGGCTGTGTACTATATTTTAGTCCTTTTTGCAGGAATTTATTTTCATCATCACTAAACTCAACGTTGGTGTAATTGGCAACTTCGCTTTTTTTGTAGTTATTCACTGATTTTAAATAATTTAGTTTCTTATAGATAATTATACATTTCTCTTTTATTACTTTATCAACTTTGGTTTTCACTTGATTTATTATTGTTGTGTATTCAATGGGATGATAATACAGTAAATATCCACTTATCGCATTTTTTCTGAATCAATTTTCTAAAAATTATGCGATAACTGAATAATTATGCATTTTGTAAATTTGGTATGTCATTTTAAATATTTTGTTTTAACTTACATTTTGGACAAAATCACTTCACAAATACATATAGGTATTTTTATATTTTCGGTTATTATATCTAATTCGTAGAGAAGAGAAACAAAGGATAAAAAAAATTATTGCGACATGTGGATTAGGTTGTTTAAAAAAATGCGTTATGTGTGTAGTTGCATTATGCGAATGATTGCGTTATGTGAATATGCAATAAGTGAATTTTTACTGTATTTGGTTATTTTGAGATTTGCGTTGCAGACAGCTATTGCATATGTGTTGATTTTGGTGTAAAGGTATTTTATAGTTCTGGATAACCACATTAATTCAGCTTTGTGTTTTATTGCCTGTGCGGCCACTGATTTTTCACTGATTTGGACTTTAATATAGCTTGGAGTTATTTTTAGTTTTTTGCATTTTTTATTAAAGAATAAATTTAGTTTATTGCGGCGTAATTTTAGTAAACTGTAGTAGTAGTTATTCACAGTATCACTTGGTATGTCACAATTTGTGCTATAATGGTTGAAATCCGTTTTTTAGCCCCACTGATAACTTTTGTCACTTATAAAATTGTGCAATTTTATAAGTGACAAAAGTTAGCAGTGGGGCTAAAAAATAGATTTCAACCATTATAGCACAAACATTGAGAACTGTTGACGACAGTCTTTTCAATAACCCAGAAGAATTTTTTTAATGGTGTAAATTTAGAAGTGACATGAAGTCCGTGCACTTTCACTATGTATCTAAATTAGAATACACTTCAACTAAAAAGTTACTAAATAAGAGATTTCGTAATATTAGCACAGTTAAAAATACTAGACAAATTTTTCAGGTAACGAAAAATGCCGATTTAAACATTATTAATACTAAAATGTTTTCCAATTCAATAGTTGTAAATAAAAGTTGTTTATGAGGAAAAATTCTTTCTGTAATATTTAAATGTGTTTCTAAATGTGTGCTTGTTGACTCATTTCAAGTATTGTATTATTGTGTGTTAGAATCATAAAATTAGTGCAGGACCGAGAAATTCTATTTCCTTCTAACTTTAAACAAACTTGTAATTAATAATAAAACTGAACAAAAAATAACGTTTTAGTTTTTAAAATCCTCTGATGCTCAAATTATGTAACATACAGTTTTGCTTTTAGACTCATTTGAAGCTCTACTTAATTGTGATCAAAGTTATTCCTAGGAATAGCATATACTCGTATGTCGTCCTTTTCTCTAAATTTGATTCACATTCACAACGAAAAAAATGAAAATTTTGTAATTTGTCAAGTTTAAAGTCATGTAGCAGCCAAACTAGAAGCAGTGCAAATATGATTTATAGCTTGTTTAAAAGGCTGAACCTCTACCTGTATAAATAATATTAAGATTTTGGTAGCTGCGCCCTCTAGCGGCAAAAAGCCGTGCGCACATATATCTTGCCATAACTTCGAAAATAACGGTACTTTAAAATTTTTTTAATTTATTTGTTAACCATAAATATTCACCTTTCTAACGTAGTAAAAACGAAACCAATATCTTTTACAGAACGGAAAATACAACATTTTATGTATAGACACAATATTAAAAGTGCGAAAGATGTCAAAACTGACATATCGAATAACGGGAATTTCGAATTTCAAAATAAAAATTAAAAATACACGTGTCTTTTTTTATCACAGCAACAATAAAAAAGAACAAAAATTAAAATTTAAGAAGGTCATTTTGGGCTTTTTTGGTTCAATGAAATAATATGGAATGACTCATATATATATATATATGTATATATATATATATATATATATATATATATTATTTTGCTTAGTTCTAGCTTATCATTTACTTTATCTAATAAAAATGTTAATGTTGGTAATTACTGTATATTCTACATTTATTTATTTATTTCTAATAATAAATTAAAAATTTAAACCAAGATCCTGTACTTGGTTTAAATTTTTAATTTCTAATTTTTGTGATTTCTAGAGCTGAATTATATTTGATAAAATGAATAATTTATATAATAAAACTGACTTATGCATATTTCTTTAAATGTTTTATCTGAAATTTAAAAGAAAAAGGAAATTTATTTATTGTTTTATTCTTTTTATTTTATTGGAATTTCTCTTTATATTCCTGTATGTTTTAAATGTTTTGAACTTCATATCTTTAATTTGGGTTCTTACACCTCTTGCTTGTCCTAATATTTGGCTTTAAAAAAACTGTTTGACTATCTACTAATTTTGGTGGTTCCTTCTTATTATTATTTTGTTTTAACATCCTAGTTTTCGCTAATTCTAGGTTTTTCTTAACATTTTTAAATATTTTATTTGCCTGTGCTTGAATTTGGGGATTTTTCGAATTAGTTTGGTTAAAAATAACTTCATTGGGCGTGTAGCCAATGGACGAATGCACAGTGTTATTATAAAGTGCCACTGATAGTTCTATGGCATTTAGAGTATTTGGATCGGGGATTTTATGCTTATTGGTATTGAAAATTTCGATCTTCGTGGCATGAGTCTTTTCAACTTGCCCGTTTGGTTCGGAAGAAGATGTATACTCTAATTTAATGTTTAGATTATTTAGGTATTCTTTAAATTGAATTGATTGGAATGTTTTTTCCTGGTCTGAGACTATTGAATTGGGAATACCGAAAAGTGTGAAGAATATCGTGAGGGCAGCAGTTGTAACAACCATGTTTTTTGTTTCGACAGGAATCATTTGAAGAAATTTTGAAAATGAGTCTACGATCGATAAAAAGCTCATTTTATTGATAAATATCTAAGTGTATTCGTTCGAGTGGTCTTTCCGTTGTTGGCCTTGGTGATATTTTGATATTATAAGGTTTTCGATCGTACTTGTGAGTGTTATAACTATATTACACAAGTATTAATATGGCTTTTAATTTTACTTGCCAAATTAGAAAAAAAGTACGACCTTCTTATTTGAATTTCAACTTCTCTAATACCTCTGTGAGCTCGTTCGTGCTGCTTGATGATAATGGCATTTTGGCGGTCTATACTTGTGACGTCTTCGACTATTTTTGTGACGAAAAGAAAGTGGCCTGTTTGAGAGAAGTTGTTTTTAAACGATTCTTGAATTTTTCCGTACAGGATTTCTGGTGCTAATATCGCAGGTTGTCTACCATTATGGTATGTGAGGTAATGAAGTTAGTGAGGTCCGTCAAGTCAAATTCCTTTTTTACTGTAATAACTCTCTTAAAATTTGGAAAAGTATTTTCTGAGATTATTGTTTCAATATTTGATATTTTGAATACCAATTGGTTTCTGTAATAATTTAGAGGTCAGCCAGAAAAGTTTATATAGTAATCTTCAGCAAGTATTTGCTGAATGAACGGTGCCTATTTCGCTACTTGCCTCTAGTTGATCTGGTGCAACTCCTTCAGCTTCCTCTAAAGTGTCTGTAACATTCAGTTGAGTTGCCTCTGTCGTCGGTAATCGGCTAAGCGCGTCGGCTACGTTGGCTTTGCCTTCCTTGTATACGACATCATAGTCGTAATTCTCGAGTTCTAATCTCCATCTTAGGATTTTTTGAATTTTTCTCGGATGATTTGATGAAAGTGAGTGGCTTCTGGTCGGTCACAAGCGTGAATTTTCTACCGTGTAGGTACGCCTGATATTGTTTAACTGCCCAAATTATAGCCCCCTCTTTCTCATTAGTGGCATAGTTTGTTTCTGTTTTATTTAGGGTTCTCGATGCAAAAGCAATTGGTCGTTCGACGTTATTTTGCATTTGTGAAAGAACAGCCCCTAACGCGTGTTCAGATGCGTCAGTTGTTAATATGAAAGGTAAATTAAAATCAGGATACGTTAGTATCTGATCTGTGGCAATAGTAGATTTCAGTGTATTAAATGACCTTACATACTCAAGATCTTTAATATTTAACGGGACATCTTTCTTAAGGTACTTAGTCATATGTTTTGCGATTTTAGAGTAGTCTCTAATGAATTGCCTGTAATATCCAGAAAGGCCAAGAAATTGTTTCATTTCGTTTTGATTCTTAGGTAAGGGCCAGTCCAGGATTTTATTTATTTTATCTTTATTGGGTTTGACCTTTATTGGGTTCTCTCTTTTTAAAAAAAAAAAAAAAAAATTGCGTCTCTCTTTTTAAAAAATCTCACTTATCTACTTAAATTTTTAAGTTAAATTTTGATAGACGTTGGAATACAATTTCTAGATTCTCTAGACGATTGGAGAGATTTGCACCCACGATTATTATGTCATCTACATAGACATGGCAAATTTTCCCTATCAAACCGTGTAATACGTTATTCATCGCTCGTTCAAAATGACCCTTGTCGGTTGAAAAAGCGGTCTTAGCTTGCGAGCTTGGGTCCATGGGTATTTGGTGGAACCCATATTTTAAGTCCAGACTCGTGAAATATTCTGATTTTCCTAAATTATCTAGGATTTCCTCAATTTGGGGAATTGGGAATTTGTCGCTAATTGATTTCTCATTTAATTTACGGTAATCAATTACAACCCTTATTTTGCGATACCCTGAAGCATCTGTTTTCTTCGGTACTACCCAGATTGGGGAAGAGTATGGGCTATTTGAATGTTTTATTATGCCACTATCCAACATCTCCTGGATTTACTCTTCGACATCTTTTTTATAATGATGAGGATACCTATATGTTTTAGTATACACTGGCACTTCATCTTTAGTATGAATTTTATGAGAAATAATGTTGGTGGCTGAGAGTTTTTCATTCTCGTGTAATAGTATTGTTTGAGTTTTTCCTGATTTAGCTCCGTAAGACTTCTGGCTGTTCAGCAAACTCAAACCACCGCTCCGGGGAAACCGTTTTGAGTCGTTACGTGCATTGGAGGCTATTCTGGAAATTGACTTTAACAACTGTTTCGAGGATTGGAAAAAACGTTAGCACAAGTGTATTGAGGTCGGGGGGGAGGGGGGTATTACTTTGAGGGGGACGAAATAGATTTGGAGAAATAAATAAAGAATTTTAAAATTATGAACAAAGTCTTACTTTGTTTTGCCCACAATATATATATATATATATATATATATATATATATATATATATATATATATATATATATATATATATATATATATATATACTTAATTATAGATGTATGATTAAGTGGTTCTTGGCCAACACACTAACATTTTAGCGAGGTGAATGAACTCTTTACATTAAAATAATACAATCACCTAATTTGAGTTTTATGTTAATAAATAAATAAAACTCAAAAAAGACATACACACAATGTAAATAGTTTGTAAATCTTACCGTATCTTAACGTTACATTTAACGTACATTAAATTTCATCAATATTTATTTTTGTTATTTCATTCTTATTTCCCTTTTGTTTTATGTAGACTTTTTTATTTATTTTCTTTTGAATTAAATTTTCTATGTCATTTAATTTTCCAGGAAATATGCTTTTTTATTTATGAAACTTTAGTCTGAATTTTATTTTTAGGGGGCAAAATAAAAACCAAAACCAAAAAGAAAATTATTGTTAATCTCAGAGACGGAAACTTGTATATTAGGTGGAAAGAAATCAATAGTTAATCAATTAATTTTGCACACAAAAGCGAAGTAAAATAAAAATATTCCGAAGCGTTACGCTTGAATGGATTCTTTCATATTATGCTACAAAAATTTAACAGTTATACTTATTTCTACAAAAGATGGTTTGGATTGTAGATCTATATGCGACTAACCATATTTTTTATTATACGAATGTGTGGAAAATCTGCATGGCTAAATTTACTCATAATTTTAATCAAAGTTTAACTGTATAACAAACATTCAATAGCAATACATCGATTTGGCCGGATAATGTTTTATTACTACTCACTGAATAACATTTTCACTTAATACTTGTTTATTATTTCGCACAAAACTTTCTTTTTTTTCAAAAATATTTAAAAAAGTACTCGATTAATTTCGACTTGTTAGGTCATCATCAGGAGTATCTACTGTGATGAGGACCTAACAAGTCGAACTTAATCGAGTAATTTTTTAAACATTTTGAAAAAAAAAAAGTTTTGTCCGAAATAATAAACAAGTGTTTTAATGTGTTTATTAAGTGTTAATGTGTTTCGCCAAGTACCAACGGCGCATAGTGTTAAAAATGAATAACATTTTAGTCGAAATTAAACATATGTTTATATAACACACAACAATTAATCCAATTTCTTTAGAATTTGCGCCGTTATAAAGGCCCCTGATCTGTAAAGCAATAATAATTTTGTGTGCATGCGTCAAAATAATAGTTAAAAGTTTAAAATCATTTATAATCATATGAAATTTATATAAAAACTATTATTTTAAGCCAACTCTCTTTAAAATTAAAATTATATGATATTGTGATTTTAACATTAAAATTCATGTAGTTTTAAAATGAACAATAACCGAATTGTCAATGAATTTTTTCAATGGAATATTGTTAATTTAATATATTATTCTTATAACAATCACAGTTAATCCACATCAATTTAAATTATTTAACTATTAAATCTTATTAACTGTTGCAAGCAGCCGTCATAAGCATTTGAAATCTAACTGAAAAAGGTATGAAAACTAAAATTTACATTTCAAAACAAAATACCAAAAAATTGTTATAGTAAAAATCATATACAGTCAAACCTGTTTTCGTGAGGTAATTGGGACCGCATAAAAAATCGCATAAAAAATCTTCCAAAACTCCACGAGTAGGTCCAAAAACAACACATTTAACAAAAACCGTCGCAACACATTTAAAAAAAAATTATAGGGTGAATAGGGACCGCATAAAAAAATCTCACGAAGAACGTCTCAAAACATTACGAGACTTGACGAATCGAAAAGACTAAATGGCCAAAGTCAATTATTAGATTACGCAGAACAAGATTACATAACATAATTGAATGTGAATTATGTTCTAATTTTATTGAAATTTTGACCCGACGTAAATAGATTGTACTAAATAAATTATTTTCATACATAAAAAAAATCGCATAAAAAATGGGCGCATAAATAAAATCGCACTAAAAATGGCGCACAAAAACAGGGTTGACTGTATTTTCAGATAGAAATAACGTTAATCCATATTGTTTTAAGCTGTGATCAAATAGAAATTATATGTTTCACATATTGCTTGCAATTGATCTGTTATTTTGTAATGCAGACATTTTCTGCAGTTTGATCTAGAAATTTAACCTGTAGTGTTCATAGTGCAAATTTTTGTTTTATTAAAAAAATGAAATTCTTTAAGTAGTTTTGTGCGTTATTTTATATAAATTCATTATGAGCAATAGTGAACTTACCGAAAAACAAATTGCTTCTCAATGTAGTGTAAATATGGAAAGTGAACTGGAGAAAATTATATTTTTAAATGAGACATGTAACCCAGACATCTAACCCTCATACCGGTGAAATATTGAATGAATTTATTGTTCTTAATAATCCCATACAGAAAACGTGTACGATTGACAATAATTTCATACAATTAATGGATGAAAATGATAAAGATGGGGCATGCAAAATGAAAATTCGGTCACCAGGCGGCAGCACGTCATTTTCAAGGATAGAATAAAATTTGACATTAGCATTTTGCACTAAACTGTATTGTAAATTATTGTACGTAAGATAAATTTATATTGTTGTATTATATTTAGATATTAAATTATCACGATAGCAAATAGTAAAGTGAAAACATATATGTTAATTTCAATTAATAAAAATAAATTGTTAATTTAGGTGGTATATTAAACTTTTAATTGAACAAAATGGTGACGACCTGTTGCGTGCCGAAATGTGCGAATAAGTATTCAAAGAATAAAGAAATAAAATTTTCGATTCCCAGACCAACGTAAATTGAAACAAAACTGGATTGTTAAATTACGGCTAGGAAAAAATCCGTCAAAGTGGTTTCATGTGTATAGTGCTCTTTTTGACGAAATTGATTACGAGATAAGTAATTTTGGTAAGTAGTATTTTGGTATCATGATAACATGATGAGAGTATATGAGTATATTTCAATGGCCATTTTGGGCAACTGTAATATTTATTTGTTTTGTAGGTGATAATAAAGTCCTTAAACCAGGTTCAATACCATCAAAAAATATTCCGCTCCGGAAATTTGAAATAGCTAGCCACAATGCAGAACAACGCGAAAGTCGGTATAGTCAGAGAACATCAGGTTCATTCACAGATACAACGACAACTCCATTACAAATATCAAATCAATCGACATCAGTGCCGGTAAAGTAACTTCAATAATACATTGATTTAACAATAATATTGGTATATGTATAATTTTGTATGGAATATTTTAGGTAACCCCGTCTGCAGAAACGATTTTACAAAATAATAATAAAATTGATGATCTTGTCATTATAACATCCCAAGCTGCAACACAAACTACGATTCAAATTAAAAACAAAATGACCCAAACTCTGTCCGATCCCGGAGCATTTATTCGATTTTCTAACATTTTAAATAATCAGCTACACTATTTTACTGGGATGGATTTGAAACGGTTTAACTTTTTATCAAGCTTAATAGTCAAACAAGACAGCGAATTAGCTCTTCCTGAAATTACTCTCAACGATCAACTGCTAATCTCACTTTTTAAATACCGGCATAATAACGATTTTGTTTTCATGCAAAATTTATTTATGATAAACAGAAATGTTATTGCAAAAATTATTAAAAATATAACGCACAAAATCTTTTTGGTGTTGCAACAGATTGATTTTTGGCATGCATCGAAATCAAACAATTCATATCGCGCAATAACTGATTGCACGGAGGTGCCAGTAGAAAAACCAGAGAATCCAAATTACCACCAACTAACTTTTTCATCATATAAAAACAAAACAACATTTAAAACCTTAATTGCCGTTGATGAAAATGGATTGGTCATTTTTGTGTCTGAAATCTTTGGAGGTGCAATTTCAGACCGAGAAATCTTCCAAAAGTCCAATATATTAAATAAATTGCAAAGAGGCGATCTTTTATTAGCCGATAGAGGTTTTGACATTTCGGATTTACTAGAAAATAAGGGGGTTGTTTTAAATATTCCACCGTTTTTAAGAGGTAAAAGTCAACTAACAGAGGAAGAAATTGCACACACCAGATTTATAGCCAACAAACGAATTATTGTAGAACGAGTGATTGGATTAGCAAAGATTAATCAAATATTAATTAAACCAATGCCAACATCATGTGGCCTTTCGCAAATCAAATAATTCAAAACATATTTTATTTGTGTAATTTACATTCTCCGATTGTTGCTTTTTAACTTACCACATTAAGTTTGTTGTATTATGTACGAGTATACCATCAAAAGGGTTAAATAGAAATTAAAATCATTGAAATTAATCGAGTTTGTTATTTATTTATATTTTTTTAAATTTAATTTTCAGCGCTACCAATTAATACTATACGAGTATGTCCATAATTAAAATTATAATTTGAAGCATTCCAAGCAAGAATAAATAAATACATATTAGAATAAAACCAATATACACGAATTGCAATGATACGATCTAATTAATACCCAAGTTTTAATATTCAAAGCTATTTAAACAATAATTGAAAAAATAAAACGTTAGTTTAACTAAATAAACGTTACAATCACAAAGCTATTAAAGTATTATTTGTTAGCTTTAGCATCTAATAATTACATTAGTTTTGCTATGTAAGCTAATATTTGGAAAGGTTAAAAGTAAATCTTCACATTAAACATGCATACAATAAAAATTACCGGTTCAGTTAGCTAAATAAGTAAATTGTGATTAATAAAATAAGAAAGCATCTACATTTAATATACCTACTCTGTTTAAATTAATATGGTACAAAATATTCTTCATAATATTTCTTTATTTGTATTATATTTCATAATACCTTCATTATATTTTATATTGTCAATTAAAATCCCTTGAGGAGTCCACACGACAAAATCTAACTTATAGATTTTTGTAACGTGCATTTGTACCTGACATTGTGTATAATATTTATGGTTTGTCTTTAAACGCCCATCTTTGATATATTTAGCATCGGAAGGTTTTCCGTTTCTGCAACTGAAAGGACATTTTATTTCTACAATAAGCGTTTTCCCTGGATTAATCCCATCGGGAGTTGCCGCTAAAAAATTATGGTCTTGATCTATGAAGAAACCACATTTAAATATTGTCTCTCCCATCATTCTACAATATTGTCTTCTGGCAATTTCTTCGTTTTTTATACCCCACTTAACAGCATTTGAGTGTATTTCCAATCCATTTACATGCATTTTTAGAAACGAAGTACAGTAATTTTTTGTTCTCATGGTAGTCAGAACGCTATGACATATTGAAGCAGTTACGCATATTGAAGTAGTTTAGATTTCCGTTCGGTTTTCCATATAACTCCTTGGTTTATGGTTTTTTTTCAATATTGGTTCTATCTTTATTGTTAACATAATTAATGTTATTTAGATACATTAACATCATATTGTCACAATAGTCGTGGTCGTGAAACACATGCTTTATGTTGGCACTGCGACAGTACACCGCTGGAGATAAAATGCCAAAATTTATCAACCCATTAACGAATTCGTCTGTTTTTGACTTACTAGATGTAGGTGCGGGTAAAGTAAATGAATTTAGCATTTCATCAACCGTCGTTTTCTCCAAGTTTCGTCCAGCTTTAGGGTGATGCCATGTTTGAAGTTATTCCGTGCTACTTTTGTTTAATTTGACTTCGCCCATTAAACCATAAAATTCTATGGCATATAAACTGGCACTTATATGCTTACAAGCCGAACTTAAGCCAGTTCCAGCTGGACATGTGCATGCAGCTTTCATAATCGAACGTTTTTCTTTGTTGGTATGTAAGCGAACGTTGTAATCGACTGCCTTTTTAGTTTCAGCGCTACATGTAATTAAAAAAAAATATCGAGGCCATTTGAACTATAAGTGATGTTCTTACGAAAACGTGAATGAAACAGTCTTCTGCCTAGCTGGTCACCTTTTACTGCACCTCTTTCCTTAAAATATAATTGAATTATGGTTGGAGTCAACCACTCCACTTCTTCATTATTCAATGTTTCGAGTGCGCGGTACTGCGCTCATTATTGTCTAGAAAGGGTTGTTGGCAGGCCGCAGGCACAACTTTAGCCGCACATTTAGTTTTACTAAGATCAAGTGTTTCCCATAAATTTAACCTAAAAAGATTTTGTTTATACAAGTTATACATGGTTTATTCTAATAAGACAACTCACCTGTTCAATAATTCTGTCTTATTTCCAGTGGTTTTTGCTCCTAGACGCTTTAACTTGTTTTTTATTTGCCGTACATTTAACATTATTTCAAAATTTTAAACTATTTATTGATACAAATATAAAATTTACTACACTTAATACTTCTTTCTTCTTACCACACCAGAATGGCAATTGTATATAATTGTGCGCTCAATTAAAAAAAACAATAGGTTGTATTATTTGTAATAAATTTAGGATAAATAAATTTGCTATTTTAACTGCCACAGCAAAGAAATATTTTAAAATTTTAAACATCAATTTTTACCATATCTTACAAACACAGATGTCATTATGATTCTATCCTTGAGTCGAACGTGCTGCCATTAAAATAGCGGGAAACACGTTTACTATAAGCATGCCCCATATTAAATCTAGATAGTTCTACGCATGCCTTTTTATTAATATGCTTCATCTTTTACAGGAGCTGGTTTTACAGTTGAGATATTAAAGTTGGTTAATTATTTAGAAATAAAAGAATTATTTGAGAACCAACCACTCGGAGAACGGGTGTTTTTTCGATCGCAGTTAGAGAAATGGCGTTTAGAAAATGTAAGAAAATATGCAAATTACAAAATAATTTAATTAATTTAAGTCTTACATTAACTATAATAAATAATTATAATTTTAATGGTTTTTAATAATTAAATCTATTAGGGATATGATGCAGTGAACTGATACGGGACTTGCTGCCATGATATCCTTTCAATGAATTCGGGTATAGAAAAATGGATGGAAAAAAATTTTCTGAAAAAGTTTGAAAAAGTGATTCCGAATTTTGAATCAACAGATATTTCCAAGCCGGGTGATTTAAAAAGCATTCTACAAAATTCTAGTACCGGAAGAAGGATCCTTACAATGAATGCAAATCCGCTTCCCGAGTTTTATAAAAAAAAATTAACAGAGCTTATTGTGCAGGAATTTTCTGATAAAAACCTCAGAATGACAGTTAAAGACGTTTCGGAATTTAATCATCAAATATTTGATATCTTTCATAATGAACCGAAAGTAAGTAAAACTACAATTAGAAATAAATAAAAATCATTATGTTTTATGTTTCAATATTATCAAATTAATAATAAAATTTCAAAAATAGGAATATTACTTTATTCCGGCCAACAAAGAAAAAAATCCTAAAGGAAAGCTTTACGACCGAGCTTCAAATGTGACCCAGTCTTTAAGATCAAAAGGAGTTTTATCCCGTGTAGGAAAACTAAATCCAAAGATTATAATCAAGAAGCAACAGGTAAAATAAATATGTTTTTGAAATGCACGTTTTAATTGATTTCATTTTTAGTTTCACATATTATTGATCCAGTTGACTGTCAAGATTCCCTTCTGTGGTTAAAACATAACAACGGACCATGGAGTTCAGTATTGGAACACTGGCATCTAACTACAAGCTACAGAAAAATTAAACTTCAATGTAAAGCAATGACAATGGAAAATATTTTTCAAATTTTTCCACAATACGGGCATTCATTAGGCCACACTTTGGTATGTGGTATGTCTATTGTAGAATAAAAAAGTTTAATTTATCTTAGTGGTTGTAGCACTAACACCAACTAAATAAATGTTAACATGAAGTACCATTAGCATGCCAAGCATAAGTAATCCGAAAGAGAAAATAATTAAATAAGCGGAAATGTTCATTTTATTGAGTGATACTTGTTGAAATTAATCAAATCACAACTCTCATTAGAACGTTGAAATGTAATTGAGTGTTTAACAAGATTTTTTGTGCTTCGTATTTAAAATTTGGATCATAATATTTTTTTAATGAAACAAATTTTGATGGTAAGCCCAAACTCGTATGTATTTCAGATAAAGTTTAAAACTATTTCTTTGCTATTGATTTTATTTCCGAAGCCATCGAGTTCTGCGCCATAATACAAATTATTTTACTTAAATATAATTTTATTCAAAAACGCGTTAAATATTTGTGATATTTATTATGTCAAAGGTATCGATGAATTAAAACCATTTCCATTTCATGTTTATTTTTTAAATGATGGTGGAAGAGCTGTAAGAACTACCTATCTATAATAATTTACCTTATGTATATATATATATATATATATATATATATATATATATATATATATATATATATATATATATATATATATATTAATTTTTTTTTTTTTCTAGTAGGGGGAAAATCCTCATGGACGTTGCTAAAAACCCCCTACCTCACCTCCTCGCAGCGACCGGTACCACAAATTTGTTGCATTTCTTCGACCGCAGGATGTCTATTGTCCTCTAGTTTTGTTCAGAGCGACATGGTCGCTTGTTCCCTCATTTTTATAGTTAGTATTACTCTAATCATCCTACTTATAGCATACCAACCGTTCTCGTCCGCCAGCATCCTCGAAATGATTGTACCTGGTGTTATGGCTCCTACAACATCTGTACACTGCTTTCGCACTTGATCCCACCTTGCACAGTAGAATATCGTGTGCTCTGGTGTATCCTCTTCGGCACAGTATAAGCAATTAGGTATATCCTTGATATGCAATCTGAATAGGTAGCTGTTGAAACAACCGTGACCTGACAAGAACTGAGTGAGATGGAAGTTCACCTCGCCATGTTTACGCGTTTATATATATATATATATATATATATATATATATATATATATATATATATATATATATATCTAAGATATATATATATATATATATATATATATATATATATATATATATATATATATATATATATATATATATATATATATATATATATATATATGTTATATATATTTTTTTTTTCTTCTAGTAGGGGGAAAATCCTCATGAACGTTGTGCCGGACTTCTACCGACTAAAAACCCCCTACCTCACCTCCTCGCAGCAACCGGTACCACAAATTTGTTGCATTTCTTCGACCGCGGGATGTCTATTGTCCTCTAGTTTTGTTCAGAGCGACATGGTCGCTTGTTCCCTCATTTTTATGGTTAGTATTACTCTAATCATCCTACTTATAGCATACCAACCATTCTCGTCCGCCAGCATCCTCGAAATGATTTTACCTGGTGTTATGGCTCCTACAACATCTGTACACTGCTTTCGCACTTGATCCCACCTTGCACAGTAGAATATCGTGTGCTCTGGTGTATCCTCTTCGGTACAGTATAAGCAATTAGGTATATCCTTGATATGCACTCTGAATAGGTAGCTGTTGAAACAACCGTGACCTGACAAGAACTGAGTGAGATGGAAGTTCACCTCGCCATGTTTACGCTCCACCCATTCCTTTAGCCTCGGGATGAGCTCCCTGGTCCACGATTCAGTATCAGCGCTCTCCCATCTAGTCTGCCATTCTTGCATTAATTCTGAATTGGCCTCAACGCTTGGGCTTCCCTGAAGAACTGCTACTCTATATTTCGCCAGCCCCGTGATCGGCGGCATATTAGCTATCACGAGAACTGCTTCCTTTCCAACTGTTCTGTATGCAGTGCATACACGCAGTGCTAGGGTCCGTTGCACAGACTCCAACTGTTCACGCGCCTTTGCAGTGTCTAAAGCTCGTATCCAGATGGGTGCCCCATAAAGTATTGAGGATAAAACCACTGATAAGAGCAATTTTCTTTTACTAGCGCTTGGTCCACCAACATTCGTCATCAATCCGATGAGCCCTTTTGTCGTCCGAGTCGCCTTTGCTACAATTTGCCTTACGTGTTCTTGAAAACAGCGACGGTAGTCTAGCCATATACCCAGATATTTAATGTGTGTAGTCGGCTTTACTTTGATTCCATCCGCGTTGAAATCCATCGAGTTGAGAACTCTGCGGCCTGTCATTACCACTGCTTCAGTTTTCTCTGGGGCCAATTGCATTCGGTGATTGTGAAGCCACCTAGAAATCACCTCTATTGCTGCATCCACTCGTTCCACTAATTGTAGTTCATGTCTGGCGGAGACAACGAGTGCCAAGTCATCTGCGTAGCCCACTAATTTGGCATCTTCGGGCAAAGGAATTCGAAGAATGCCATCGTACAAGATATTCCAAAGCATCGGTCCCAATATGGAACCAGCTTCCACAATGATTCGTCGTTCACTCAAGTAACTTTGAAGTACCCTCCTCAAATATGGACTAACTTGGAAGTTATTAAGTTCTTGTAGAATTAACTCCCATGATGCGCTATTAAAGGCGTTTCTTAGATCCAGTGTGATTACTACTGGGATACGCCGCGTATATTGTGTACCATTAGCGGCTGAATCTATAAGCTTCATAACCTCCACTATAGCATCTATTGTGGAGTGCCCTGCTCGAAATCCAAACTGATTATCAGCGAGTCCACCTGCCCTATCAATTTCGTCGATCAGTCTGCGTAATAGCAAATGTTCGAAAAGCTTTCCGAACGTGTCCAGCAGACAGAGTGGCCTGTAAGATGTCGGTACGCCATCCGGTTTTCCATCTTTCTTTAACAGCACCAATCGCGCCGTTTTCCAGATGCGAGGGAATTCCCCCTTCTCTAGAATGGAATTCATCACGACTAGCACCTTTTTTGGGTGGGTTTCCGCCGCGATCCTAACGGCCTCTGATGGAATTCCATCTGGCCCGGAACTTTTCTTCGTTTTCAATTTCCGCCATGCCATCTCGAGTTCCTCAGTTGTGAAAGGTGGAATCTCTACCGGTCGTATGTTTTCATGTTCCACTTGGTCGTGCGTTGGAAAGAGCGAGGCCACGACGATATTAGTAATATCTGCGGGTAATGTAGGCGTTTTTCGTCCGAATTTTTTCATCACGATCTTATATGCATCTCCCCAAGGGTCCTCTTCGATTGTATTACAGAGGAGTTTCCAGCAGTTCTTTTTCGATTTCGCGATCGCCTTTCTCATGCAGGTGCGGGCGCTCTTCAAATTATGGTGAAAGGTTCTGTCTGCTTGGCCGCTAGTGCACCTGTTCTCTCTTGTAAGCCTTCGCCTGGCGTGATTGCAGCGTCTGCGAAGTTCAGCGATTTCTGGAGTCCACCAGTAGACAGCTTTTCGTCTATTTCCACTTCTAGATTCTAGCGCCTCTTCGCATATTCTTCTGACAGTTGTTACTAATTGTGTCGGTGTTATTATGCTAGGGGCGCCAAGGTGCTGTTGCATCGCGCTACGAAGGCGTGTCTGACTCTTTTCCCCAACCTGCCAGCCTCGGTTGACTGGAACGCTAGTCCCCTGAAGTCTAGCTGGTGCCGCTGTGTTTATTTCGAACATAATATATCGGTGGTCACTAAGACTTTCTTCATCCAAAACTTTCCAGTTTTGGATTCGATTTATGGTGTTTTGTGAGACGAAGGTTACATCTAGGAACGAGCCATAGTTTCCTCTTTCGTATGTAGGTGATTGCCCCGTGTTGACACTGCTAAGGTTACAGGATGCAGCCCAGTCTGCCAGTTGCTGACCTCTATTGTCTAATACATCTCCGCCCCACTCTGGAGATTTTGCGTTAAAGTCGCCCGCTACAATCACATCTTTAGTTTGGTTCCGAACTACTACGCTGAGTTCGTCCAGCCTTATGATGAATTCTTCCATAGGTTTGTTAGGAGATATATATATATATATATATATATATATATATATATATATATATATATATATATATATATATATATATATATATATATATATATATATATATATATATATATATATATATATATATATATATATATATATATATATATATATATATATATATATATATATATATATATATATATATATATATATATATATATATATATATATATATATATATATATATATATATATATATATATATATATATATATATATATAGTGTAACAATTTCGAAATAATATTTAAGTTATTGTTTTAGTATATAATAAATAATTTTATAAAATAAAATTTATTAATTTAAGTTTATTTTCTGTATGAATTATAATAATAAAAATGCAATATTTTTAATAAAACCTTTATCTTTTATTGTAAGAGTGATTTATCATTCTTATCGGAACTTCAAATTGGAAAGCAACCTTAAATATTCAAATAAAAATTGCTTGTACATATCAAAATAACGTGATTCAATATGTTACACTATCAAATCAAAATTAATTTAACCTGAAACCCACTTGCTTATCAAGTTAAACTAACCAGTTTGAAACCTTAAATTTAAAAGTTTTAAATATAAATATAAAATTGGAATCCATATTAATTTCACCTGATTGTATTGTTATTTTCACTACGTGAGAATTTATCCACATTAAATCCATAGGTTATACTAATAAATTACAAAGTATTTTTGTGATTGTTTTAATATAACATCCTTGTAAATTTAAAAGTTTTTAAATGGTTATATTCATCTGGGGGACCTTTCGGTGTAAAATCACATGGAATATAGTGATTTTACTGTGGATTTTAAATGGTTTTTACAGTTTTTTTTCTCAGTGTGGGAAAAATTGCAGGATGAATATTTTATGGACAACACCCAACTGTCTTTTATCACAAATGTATACATAGATACACACACTTAATTTCTAAAACGGAAAATTAAGCTTAACTAACTTTTGGTAAATCTGTCTGGTATAATCAAAAATCAGTATTCCTGCTTAAATTTCTGAAAACCAACAAGGCAACAAACACTTGCTGAAATTAGAAACTTTACATTTATTTTAACCTTTTAATTCTCCCAATTAACGGAAAAAGTTTAAGTATAAAGTTTCATTTATGCCTGGACAGAGATGGCGGTGGTCGGCGATTGAACGTCGTAAAGGAAAGACGTGATTTTTGTCTCTCCTTTAAATAAATAAATAAATAGTTTAAATATGTGTTAATAATTGATTAATTATAATATTAATCATAATATTATTTATTAATATATCTCTTATGAAATAAATAAATAATAATATTAATAATAATTTGTGTGTAAAGAAGTAGTAAGTAAAGTGAAAAGTTATACGTATTGTGTTAATATATTAATTTGTGTGCGGTGCGCTTGCAATGGTGTAGGATGTGTATATAACATTTTCGTTTATATGTATTTCGACACCGTTGTTTGAATGCATCGTACGCATTGTATGTTAATATTCAATTTGTAGGACTTTTTTGATTACAAAGGATGCTTAAGATAAGTGTTATTTTTATTACTTTATTTTACATTATAAATTATATTTTATTACATAATAATCAATGAATCGTATGGATGAGATATTTGTGTTGTTGTGGTATGAAACAGTTTGTGACGACAGTTGCTAGCATTCATTCTATGTAATCTGTTTCTATGAAAAATACTGTCGTGGTCTCTAATTTTTATAATTTTGTTTTTCTCTCGCATACGTATTGTTTATAAAGGGTGTTTTTTTAAGAGGTTGCCGATTTTTTTTTTGAATAAAACACATATAAAATTATGAAATGACCAAAATTTTTTTTTATTTGGTAGATAATTTTTTGGCATTTAACATTTAAACACAATTTCTGGCATATGGCTACCTACTATTTTTCACAAATGTCATTCTAGAGGTCCAATTTTCCAGCACTTTTTCAAGCATTTGAGGGCGTATGTCAGCAATGACACGTTGAATATTGGTTTCCAAAGCGTCAATCGATTGAGGTTTATCCACATAAACCAATGACTTCACGTATCCCCACAAAAAGTAATCGAGTGGCGTCAAATCGCACGAACGCGGAGGCCAATTCACCGGACCATTTCTCGAAATAATGTTGTCGTTGAAAGTTTCTTTCAATAAGTCGATTGTTTCACGTGCTGTATGGCAAGTGGCACCATCTTGTTGAAACCACATTTCATTCATATCCATATCTTCAAGATTTGACAACAAAAACTCATTTAACATGGTTCTGTATCGATTTCCATTCACGGTAACGCGTCGTCCTTCCTCATTTTTAAAGAAATATGGACCGATGATCCCACCAGCCCATAGACCGCACCAAACAGTACATTTATCAGGATGCATTGGTAATTCTAGAACGGCGTGTGGATTATCTTTGCTCCAAATGCGACAATTTTGTTTGTTGACGTATCCATTTAACCAAAAATGCGCCTCATCACTGAAGAGAATTTTACGGTAAAAAAATGGATCTTCGTTCAATTGATTTAACGACCAATCACTGAATTCACGGCGCAAACGATGGTCGTGTGGCTTTAATTCTTGCACCAATTGAATTTTGTATGGCACCAAACCCAAATCTTTACGTAAAATTTTCCATAAAGTCGATGGACAAAGTCCAATTTGCTGAGCACGACGACGAATCGATAAATTGTCGTTTTCTTCGACACTGGCCTCAACGACAGCAATATTTTCTTCTGTACGAACTCTTCTCATTCTTGTCGGTGGCTTGGCATCCAAAAGAGTGAATGTAGACCGAAATTTGGTAATTACGTTCTTTATGGTGGTCTCTGACGGACGATTATGTGCACCATAAAATTCACGAAGTGCTCTATAAACATTTTTAATTGAACACTGATTTTGAAAATAAATTTCCACGATTTGAAAACGTTGTTCTGGAGTTAACCTATTCATAATGATTTGCCAAACAATACTGAGTAGAAATGCCACTTTGAGCTGTCAAAACAACTGTCATAAAATAAAACGACATCTATCGGAAAAACAAACCTCCTAAAAAAACACCCGTTAGTTTTTTATGTACTCAGTGATTTTGTTGAATTTCGTTATATGAGTAGATGGTATTTTCTTGGAAAAGTTGAACAAATCACGACCAAAAAGCTAATTTAAAATTTGGATATCAAGTCTTTATTGCATGTTGTACTGAAATCCTTATTTCTTTTAATTTTTTTATTTAAGGATATACATATAAGTGAAAATATGGTGTATGGGATGCGCAAAATATAAACAAAATGATCGTATAATATTCTCTGCTCTCTCACGGTTGTATTTATATTTTGGTAGTGGATTACACTAAGACTTCGTATTACGTTGTCTAAATGGGCGAATTTCGTTGGATTTGCACTAAATGTTCTTGAATGTGGATGATTGGGAAAGTCGATTAGACTTTAATTGTTCATAATTTGTTGATTTGTTATATGTATAATAATTTAGACTTTTGTTAACTTTGTGAGATTTTTTGCCGTCGTTGTGGAGAGGCGGCTGACGTTGACCTCTCCTTGTCGACCTGGGGTGGCGTCATCGGCAAGGGGTGGATGTTGTCGCAGGTCGAGATCGAGCAAAATGAATATTGTACATATAAAGGAATGTATATTTTTGGCGATTGGGAGGGGGTTATACTTTTTCTCTGTGGTGCGAAAACTGGATTAGATTTTGACGAGTGATGTATGTGTGTGATTGGTTTACACAGGATGTGCGGCGAGGATGTGCTGCAGCTGTATTGCAGTGAATCTTTTTTGATATTTGGAGTGATTTGAATGGGTTTCGTTCATGGTGAGTAATGGCTCGGTGTCTGCGGTTTGTGGTGGTTGTTCGTTGAACGTTGTGTTTCTCAACTTGCGGAGAGTTGTGTTCATGTGTGTTCTGTCGTTACCTGTATTTATAAGGTATGTTTGACTGTTTTGAGTTGTTTTGTTTAGGACTTGAGGTAGTTCTCATTTGTTAGTGTATGAGGGCGGATTTGCAGTTTCGTATTGAATAATTGCCTGAATGTTGGATTTGTATGTCCAAATTGGTTTCTTTGCTGAATGCTTCGGGTGTTTTTGTTGGAGTTTGCCGTCGATTTGGCGGGGGCTGAATCATTTTGGGAGTTTTGGTATGATCGGTCGTACGCTGAAGTTTTTGGGCTGTAGGGTTGCCATGCTTCGTTTGTGATCTGTCATGGATTTGTCACGGCTTTGTGAAGCGTGGTTTTTGTTGAATGGTGGTGTTGGCAGGAGGTCGCTTGGTGGATGGTAGTGGTTTCATGGTGGGAAGATTCATGCCGTCTGTTGGGATCGTTTCGAGGTAATTTTATCTCCTGGATGGACATTGCATAATTCTCTTGGTACATTTTACTACGATTGTTTGTAGAGGTGGTTTCTTCCACGCTTTGATTTCGGAGATTTTTGGAGAGAGCTATTTTGGTGATGTTCCTTCATCCTATTATTCAGCGTTTGTGTAATAAATTGTTATATTTTTATTTTGGTTTGAATAGCTATAGAATTTTCCGTTTCCGTATTTCTTCTGTGCATTGAGAATATAGTGTAGGTAATTTATGATTAGCTGTTTTCTATATTGTATTTCCTTCATAATCCATCATTTTGGAGTTGGTAACGAATCCTATTATTTACCGCAAAATTGCCTTTTTGTGACACTCAGTGGGTTACTAGTATTTTCTCACAGCTTATTAGCGATATTTTTGCTTTATAAAAAGAAATATTATTTGCATTGGATTTGGGATTTTAACAATCTTAACATAAAGAATTGTTTATCGGCAACTTCGTTATATCTATGTAACTGAAAAGCTAGAAATATTTGATATAATTAATATAATTATTCAAAAGAAAGAGAAGGTTTGTATACTTCAATACACCAACGACTGGATGTTTGTCATAAAATGCAACGTTGCCAATCTTGACTGTTTTAGTCCAAGAATTATAATTATTAATTCCCAATTTCAAATCAACCCTAAATATTAATCTACATGTACAGTGCCGAGCTATTATATTAAAATTATTCGGTTCTCAGGAAATCTCATTCAAATATATTTAATATACAAGTACATATTATCCCTCTTTTAAGATACTGGTGCGATTTATATTTAATTATAAAAATTATAAAATAAACTTATTTATCATTCATTTTAGAATAATTTTTTCAAATTTTATCTAGTTGCCTTTACTTAAATATTACCTTCCAGCAGGAAAGCCATTGACGACACACTAATTACTAATTTACGTTTGTTACCAGTCTGAGATGAATCGTTTATGACAAGTCTAATACGAGGTGACAAGTCATAGACGAGTCGCATGTGTCATGTCTGAGATTAATTGTATGTGATATATCCCCAGCAAACGTAGAAGAAGTTCCAGAACTAGTGCAAAAGTAGTGATAAAAGTATTTGTTTCCTTGTGAAAAAGGATGGGCGTCGGGAAAAATTCATCAGTTTTATAAAAAATTTTTAGTAAACATACGAAATTTTTGCGAATTCTAAATTATTTAGGATATTTTAATGGATGGATATTTTAAGGGATATTTGAATGCAATCCGGTAGTTAATCTAGTTAATCTGTTTTTTTTTTTTTTTTGTTATTTCGTGTTCGCCCAATTTAACGGTTAAATACTAATGAATTTTAGAGTTATTTTGAATATAGTTCAAATAACTTTGGTTTCAGGAAATTCTACTGTAAGTTGCGGAGTTGCAGAATGATTAAATTAATAAATGTTTCAATTATTTAGGAAGCCGGAAAATATGAATTTAGAATTAAATTTCAGGAAATTTAGAGATGCTTGTGAATTAATGCTTCATTGTAATTGCTGATTGTGTAGTTTAGAATTGTGTTGTCATTTTATTACTAACGACTTTACATAGGTGTCTGTAACGGGTCGAGTCAACCAATTTTGGTTAGGAAGCCGAAAAGTATTAATAGAATTAAATTTCAGGAAAATTTCAGATGCATGTGAAATAATAATATTTTTTCTTAGGTTGCCGTTTTAAAGAAGCAATTGTTGAAGACCAATACCATCGTTATCCATTAACCTATTAAGCCTTTATCCTTCATCTAGTAGATTAGAATTGTGTTGTCTTTGTGTTACTAACTATCGGCTATACCTAGGTGTCTGTAACCGGGCCGATTCTGTCCCACTTAACTAACCTATCCAATCCTTCGGTTTTGTTTTGTGTAAAAAAGGGTGTACGGTGGACCCGGCGTCATCCGGGAACTCAAGCCTAAGAACTTGGTCGTACATTCAAAATCAATCAATCAATCAATCAATCTGCTGTAAAAAAGATTCAATATTGAATGAAATAAATATACGTATTTTATAATCAATAAAACCAACAGAGTTATACTTTATACTTTACGAGATTTTAAAATCTCCAATAAAAAGATTCAGGTGAATTCAATTCAAAGTGCGAAGCGGGCCAATCTACAATATACGGAAAGTATTTTGATCTTACATTTAAAGTATCACGGAAATGCACTAGGACACAATGTTTTAGCGAATTATTTTGAATTGTCGCTAAACAATAGTTCACCTCAGGTTATAATGAAATTTCCTTTCGATGTAATTATTGCATTAGTATAAGATGCAACTGCATCGCAAATAGATTTGACGTATGCTTTGGTATTTAATTGTGATACATTGATAACGGAATATAATAAAGTTCCGTTACAGCGTGGGGAAAACCCAAACCCTGAGATGAAAAGAGATCTCTTGCTCTATTCAGATAGGACGATGGAATAAGGTAGCCAGTCTTGGTAGCTCAACGTGGGGAACCCCCACCCCCTGAGATGGTCTCCTACGCTACCGACTGAGCTAGCCGGGCACTAAATACTTATTAAACTAATTATTATTCGCTAAATTAAATCCTATAGGTTATTACTTTTAACACTATGCGCCGTTGGTACTTGGTGAAACACATTAACACTTAATAAACACATTAAAACACTTGTTTATTATTTCGCACAAAACTTTATTTTTTTCAAAATGTTTAAAAAATGTTTAAAAAATAGGTTATTGTCTAAATTAATACTAAGCTTAATCTTAATACTCACAAGTTTCCTTCTCCCTTTTTTTTATTTATTTAATTTTTTTTTCTTAGATACACGGGAAACTTGTCGCTAACTAAATTATTACCTATTACCTACCTAATACTAGCTAACCTAGTTTTCTTATTATATTACAATAAATCCTATCTACAAGATAACTACTTAATTTAAACTAAGTTTTCCTGATGGGTCCTATGGGTGGGTTCCTTCTGGGCTCTGGATGTGGTACTGTCCCAAAGTTTACAAGCTGGCCCCTTTGTCGTTTTCGGAGTCTGCACCCCAAAAATAGGATCACCAAAACTACTAACAGAGCCACGGATGTAACAGTGAAATTTCCAAAATGGTGCAGGGTGATTTGCGACCACGGCACGTCCTTCTTCAGGTCGGTAATAGTTTGCGGGAGCTCTGATAATTCATCATCCAACCCGTCGGCGCTGAGTACCAGTATGCGGTTTCAAATGATAAATTGAACTGTGGTACTATGTCGGCGTATCCGCTGGTATTATATGTGATTCGGGCTGCTATTATTCAAGATGGTCCCTTCAGACTACAACCTGGTTCTAAAGGTAACATTCCACCACCTCGTAGGGCTATTGTAGTGGTCTGTGTCTGGCATGGTAGATCAAACACATACTCCTGTGGTAGGACCATCAACCACCGGTTGTTCCTCAATGGGTGTATAAACGTGGTTGGCATTATGGCTCTCACTTGGCATTGCCTTGTCGGCTTTTTCGGCGTGCATTAATAACGACATTTCGCTGTGTTCTCCATCTTATACACCGGGCCTTCTAGTTGGCAAATGATGGACTCCTTTACCGAAGTTTTGCATGCCTTCAAACCCTCTGCAGATATTGGGTTGTATATTTGAAATTCCTCTCCCTGGATCAACGGGATTCGGACTTCGAAAATAATCTGGTCATTAATGATCGCTGCTCTGGTTTCCAAAAGCTTATAAACATGTACCCATTGGGTTTTCGTACTGGGTACCTGTACGCCGCTAGGGATGTGCTTGTTTATTTCCCATAGTTGGGTTGCCAATTTAGCGGGTGGCAACAAACGCGTGCTTGCTCGGCCGTGGTGAACATTTGACAAAATGTCAATCAGATCCCCCTGAGTATCCTTGAACATAAATGCCGTTGCTGATAGTTGAAATAGCACGTCCAAATATTCTGCATGCAGCGCTATTGCCTGGATTTGACTTTGCAAAAACTGGTAGTGTTTCTCAATCAATGCCTGTTCCTTACGGAGGATATTGCTGGAGAGTTCTAGGACATGCGTTTGTTGCTGCAACAAAGCCTGAGCTTTCAAAGTTCCTGCATTCAACTGCTCAATCTGTTAACTGTACCTTTGAGCATCTCGTTGATCCAATACTCCAAACAAATCGTCAAAAACGTTGCCAATGAAGTCCAAAAGAGATCGCCGAACTCTGCCCGACTGTGCCCTGAACAAGTTGTTATTGTCTTCTATTTGTGCCATGAGGTGTGATATTGGCTCTAACAGTGCCTCACAGTGCCCAATGTGACTAATGGCGTTTGTGTTAGCCCCACACATTTCTTGAAGATGGTGGTGTGTTTCTTTTACATATCTCTACTCTTCCCAATAGTTAATAAGATTGCAGAAAAGCACCATCTTCCAATCCTTCGTCGTTGACACGGGTGTCCTTCCCATTTCTGCAAAATAAATTCCCGGCTCTGTTTTACACTCCTCGAAGTGCAGACTCTGAATCTTTTGTTCTCCAAAAGCGCTTACCATCAGGCATACCTACTACCCATAGGTTGATCTTTACCATTCCTAGAATACAAAATACAGATATACCTTCCCCTTTCTCTCATACCTTTAGTTCTTAATTACTTTCGTTCGTCGATGGCGTCACCTCAACTCTCTTTTGTCCTACGTCCCTAAGTTGAGCCAACCTCATCTTTAAACTAGACCCTAAGCTATTTTACATTTATACGTACATCTATTTCTCTTCTTTTTTTTTGTAAATGGATAGATATATCCCTACCCATGGTAGGGATATATCTATCCATTTACAAAAAAAATCATGATTTACTTAAAATATATTAACTTATCTACTACTCTAATTGTCATTAGGGATAGAGGATGGCGCCAACTCAATTTCACTTCCACAGATGAACAACTGTAGAAACCAAATTGAGTCAGCCTCATTCTCTCATGCGCACCACAATCCTCTTAAACTAATATCTGTACCCTCTACCACGCCGGGGATACCGATCTTCACGGCACCGTTACATCACCTCCTCATATTTCTTGGTTTGTAGGTGATGTAATGGTGATGTGGCGCGGCCCATATCCTATAGGGGTGTTTCGCATGTTTCTTCAATCAACCTTCTGGTTCCGCAACCAGTTGTAGCCCCACTGCTACTTTCTTTCTCTCTGTCTTTTCCTGGGAGAGCAATTTCTGCCTTTCCCTCAGCACTTTCATTCGTGCCTCCAATCTCTCCCTTGTTTGCCGTTGCTTCGCACTTGATCCTGTTGGTAGCCCGAGGACACGTTTTAGATTTTTGGTGGTAACTCCCAAGAGTATCATTCTTTATTGTTCGGTTCCTTTCTCCGGGTTTCCCACAATATATTTAGCGTGAAAAACCCCCAACGACTTCCCATCGCTATTCACCAACTCATATGCCACACAGCCCACTCGTTTGTGAATTGTGGCAGGTACGAACTGTTTGTCTAACTTCGCCGAGTAATAGTACGCACCCAGACTTTTGAGCCTACCGTGAGTTCGCGATCTACCGAACGCAGATTATACTGGTGTCATGACCTGGCATATGCCCGCTGAAGGTGGTCTAAAACCAGCTCCCGTGCGAACGTGAGCCGGTCGTTTTTTCCACTCACCGTGTAGTTGCCAACAGCGTCATCTCCCAGTAGGCGGAGTAATTCGTATTGAGATCCATGATTTATGGTATTCTGTTCGAATAGTATTATAGTACGAAGGAGAATTCCGCAATGCACTGGCAATCTGGGCGAGGAATGTACACTTAGTATTTGGCTTAGTATTTGACTTAGTATTTGGTGGAGGTGCTCTAGGACATGGGAAAATTTTATGGAAAATCGCTTACAACGTAAGTTTATCGAATTGCGAATTGAGCGTACTAAACACCCTTAGCCCCTATAACTTTTCAAGGGATGATGTTTTTCGGTTAGATTAGATCCTCATTATCTCGAATGTACACTTAGTATTTGGCGGGGGTTTTCCTAGGACATGGAAATTTTTTATGGAAACCCGCTTACTGCGTACGTAGTTTATCGTATTGCGAAATGAGAATACTAACATCCTTAGCCCCCTATAACTTTTCAAGGGATGATGATTTTCGGTTAGATTAGATCCTCATTATCTCGAATGTACACTTAGTATTTGGTGGGGGTGTTCTAAGACATGGGAACATTTTATGGAAAATCGATTACAACGTAAGTTTATCGAATTGCAAATTGAGCATACTAATCACTCTTAGCCCCGTTTATTAACCCGAAAGTAAACCTAGTTTGGGTTTAAAGGGTTTTATATATTTTAAAAATCGTGTAAAGTATTTTTAAATTTATTTACATTATTTCATATAAAATTATAATTTACTCGTTTATGCGAAGTTGTATGCATACATTGAAATAAAAATGGCGGATTTAAATTTTTAGGAAAGTTTAGGAAATACTTCACTATCATGGTTCACCGGTTATTGGATGTAATGCGTTTAAACATTTCTAGAATGAAGAATATTTTGTTTTAAAATACACTAGATTAAGAAGCGTATGGAAAACAATGGGAAAAGAACAGCAAATCAAGAGAGATGGAGATAATTTTGAGCCGTTACTACCGTGTGGTATGCATCGTTATTCGTTATCGATGTAAATCATAGATTTTGAGTAAAAATTAGAAATATATCGCTTGTTGTATAATTATATTCCACCTGCAAAGTCATTCATAAAATACATGAACATAAAGCATCCGTCCATGCCATTTAGTAATGTCACAATTTAGCAACACCAAAATCGAAATCATTACAAACAAACACATAAGTCGAAAATTATGTAGAACACGGAAATTAACAAAATTCCAAAAAATATGATAATCGCTAAAATCAAACAAAATAATTAGAAATCATGTAACATTAAATAGCACAAATATTTTGAAGCGCGACCCAAAATCTTATAGCATAATTAACAAAATACTACATTTTGTAATTTTGTAAATAATAGAGTTGTAAAACGTAGTTGAAAGTGTAAAATAAAAGTTGTAAATTATTAATTAAAATGTGATTGTGAAATAAAAGATAGCAATACCCATCCAATATTACTAAAACGTATATTATAACATAACATTTTATATTTCATAAAACATAACATTTTTTATATATAACATAACTAAATATAATACGCTTGAATTCCCTTCTAGGAGTTTTAGTACAGTACCCCAATAAATGAGAACAAATTTTATAACGTACATATTCACAAAAAATGTCAAGATGTTTGTAACGCAACGAAAGTCGCGTTGAACAGAATATTCCTGCAGAGGTTTTTTGAAGCGGTTATTGTAGCCGGCTGAGCTCAGGGGATGTCGTGGGGTTTTCAAAAACTTACAGGAATCGTGAATACCGCTGTTTGGGGAAGGAATGCAAAGAATCCGCTAGCATACAAGTCCACCTAGATTGCCTCCATCATCCTAAGAGAGGGTCTTAGTAATTAGGGTATTTCTGCATACCTAAATCTGTACCAAAAAAAAAAAAAATAAAAAAAAAAAATTAAACAAAACATATAGAGAAATTAAAGAGGAAACCTACAAAAAAAAAAAAAAAAAAAAAAACCGAGCAAGAAGATATAAAAGTAAGAAAAATAAGAAGATGATAAATTATTTTGGTTAATATACAAATAGTACATAAGAAAGATCTTTATTGTTTCTAATTTAGCACAATCCAAAATCAAATCGCATAGCTTGAATGTTCACATAAAAATATAAAATGAAATATAATGCTTATAACTAGAAATGCCAAAAAAAACTAAATCTAAATTGAACTTAAGACTAGCAAAATTTTCTTTTCTCATTTAGTCCGGACTTGAAATTACCTTATATAAAAAAAGTATTTTTTTTTTTTTTTTTTTTTTTAAGATAATAAATATATAGGTAAATTGTAATATAATGTAAAAATAAATATAAATGTAAATAGTAATATATAATATAATAATATATGGAATAATAATAAATATATAAAGATTTATAATAATATATAATATTCGAATAAATACATGAATGAATTGCACCCGCTAATCCAATTACCGTGCTATCGTATGGTTCCGCATCAAATTAGTGTCCGCCTATTTGTTTTCGAACTGTAATGCGAATATCGTTATCGCAAACTGTAGAGATTTATACATAGATAATGGAGTACATAATATGTACCATTCCAATTTCGTAAATAATGATGATCAAGTAATAAACAACCGTCGAAGGTGTATAACAGTGGTGTATGGTTACGTACATACAAACCACTAGTACTATGCACGTAATTATTATAGAGAATGTTTTCGTTTTTTTTTTTTATAGCTTAACTTATTAATTCGAACATTTCATAATACTGTTTGTTTTTTTTTTTTTTTTTTCGTAATCAATGACACTCTCTATTTAATTTGGTTTTGGGCGGTATTTTTCTTTTACCAACACTTTAGGCCGTTTTTTTTTTTTTTTAATTTAACCAACGTAATTTCTTACTTATGATATCATCACTAGGTTTTCGCTATATATATAATGTATTCGTATCAACACAGTACCACACTAGAATTTGGTACCGCTTGAATCAGCGCGGTTAGCGGTCGCGTAAACCATACCGTTCGTTTTACACTTGCCTATCAAATTTCGCAGATAGATAGTACCGATATAGGCTCAAAAATGCTACCCACTGAATTACACCTGGCCTTTTTAATTTAGTTTTTAAACTCGGGTTATAGCGTATCGCTATACTATTTACTACACAATATTTGGGTAGGCCGTAGCGTCACAAGATCACAAACTTGAATTAAATAACTACTATGTACTACGCGATCCCCACGCGTATCGGTTGTATTTTAATTTTATACAGGGATTCTTTAACTATAAGCACTACTTCCACTCATTTTATATCTATATATTTTTTTTTTTTTTTTTTTATGAGGCACAATATAAATTTTAATTTAAAAAATTTTAATATTTTTTCCTTTGTATAGACTTGGTGCACAAGTGGTAAACAAAATATTCAATAAAAACGTTCAACCTAGACTGACTGACAATCGGCTTATTTATAGTCTTTTTCTAGTGGAGAGAGGGACAGGGTAGAAAAACAATTATTATTGGAATAGGGAAATTATTTTTTTTTTCAGGGATGGGAACGAGAACCGAGATAGGGCCATCGTTACATGTTCACAAGACAAAATCGTAGTCAGT
The DNA here is from genome assembly GCA_963691935.1 of Nephrotoma guestfalica. Taxonomy (NCBI): domain Eukaryota; kingdom Metazoa; phylum Arthropoda; class Insecta; order Diptera; family Tipulidae; genus Nephrotoma; species Nephrotoma guestfalica. Next base: position 150,655,669 of record OY829914.1, on the reverse strand, counting down.
CCTATTTGGCACAAGATATCCACGGCAAAAATATTTCTTTAAATTCTATCATTACGATCGAGAGGACATTCTCATTTTTGAATACCATGCCATGGTATTTAAATACATTTAGGTTTAGTTTATTAACCACCAACGTCTATAATGTTTGTTTGTAATTTTTCAAATATGTGTTATTGAAACAGTCGAACTATCGATTATCGATGCCATGTACAATATTTAATGATGTCCAGAAAATATTTTATTATATTAGTCATTTACTATGTGTGTACCGCTATGGTACTACACCGCAATCATACAAAAATTACAAACATCCAGGTATTTTTTAAAATTGTAATAAACAAATCTAAAAAGACGAACATAGATTTGGTTTGTGGCCAGCAAATATTTTTTAAATATCTCACCAGTCAGCAGTTAGAAAAAACATATTATCACTTTTAGTTGCTACAATTCAGAAAATTATGTGTATTGATTTATTTAACCCCTAGCGCACAAAGACACACCATATTGCCCCTATTTAGTAAAGAAGCTGATAAAGTGCATGTATTAATTTAGAAAGGATGTACAAATTGTGTATATACCGGAATATATAATAAAATATAGCAATATTAATAAATGTATAGAGATTTATTCAAAAGCCGGAGATAGATAAAATTACATGGTATGAACAGATACGAGTATAATCAAATTGAAATATTCGTTGGGATAATAAATCTAATTTATAAAAAACATCAACAAAGCAACAAAATAGAAATAAAATTATTTCTAAATGCTTTAGAGGAAATTGCAATATGTACATAAATATAATATGTAATACATACTCTGAATATTATTTTTTTGAATAATTTAATTTAAACGTCAGATGTAATCAGAAGTAGAAAATTGAAAAATAAAGTTTTAATTCTAAAATTGCACAAATAAGATCATTGATTGATTAAAGTAAAAAATGCATATTTCCTAAATTTATAATTAAACCTATTAAATTACTTATGTAGGATTTGTGTAACTCTTAAACATGCTAAAACAATAATTACTTACCAACTCAGATTGTTTGGATAGTATATTCCAATTCCACTAATTAAAGTAATCTAAACTAATCTAATTCATTCATGTATTACCTTAATGTTATCACTGCAAAATACACTATAACATCCACAATAATTTTAAGCTGCTGAACTGAAATCCGAAATAATATCACTTTTGGCCAAAAATGGAAATAAAATCTTTTGAAAATCACTCCTCAATTTTGCTTTTTATAATAATAACACAATAAAGAAAATGGTTTTAACAATAAACGTAGATTTGATCGCCATTCCAAGTCTGGTGTTTATCGAATTAATTGCAATTATTGAGTGCTCTTAACCTGCACCGACCAAATTAGCCCGCCCCAATGAAACCTGTACTATAATTTGTTACACATTTATTACAATTTATTACAACAAATCCCGATTTTATTACAGTTACCGTTTTCGAGGAACGAGCGGTCGGTTTAGCTTACAATTAAACCTGCACCGCCAAAATTGTAACTTTTGATGTAGCTATGATATCGGGATGATTCTTGAACCAGAATTTATTACAAATTAATTACATTGAATAAGTTAGTTCTAGACCACCCCTCTACCAACCTAAGGGTAAATTTCACCCGAAAACGATTATATATTTCAAAAACGTCAATTTATCCAAATTTAATAAATTTTTTTACACCAGACTGCCACAATATTTTAGGAAAAATAATGCAAGAAGTCTTGTCGAAAGTAGTTAAGCCCTATCCAGATGTGTAATAAATTATTTTTGTGTCAGGCTACGCGGAATTCGCTCCCAATTGTAGAGGCTTCAAATAGGTACTTTAAAGGTCGATTTTACGACCTTTAATAATTTATTACACCAGACCGCCACCAGATATAGGTTCTAATGTTACTATGTGGTCGTTGTTAAGGGAAGGTCAACCTTATACAGGTGTGTAATAACTTATTTTTGAGTCAGGTTACACGGAATTTCCTCCGAACGGCAAAGGTTTGAAATTTTTAATTTAAAGGTCGATTTTACCAACTTCAATAATTTATTACACCAGACCGCCACCAGATATTGAGTCAAATGTTACTCCTTGAACATTGTGGTGGGCAAGTCAACCTTATCCAGTTGTGTAATAAAATATTTTTGTGTCAGGATACGCGGAATTCGCTCCCAACGGTAGAGGCTTCAAATAGGTAATTTAAGAGTCGATTTTACCACCTTTAATAATTTATTACACCAGACCGCCACCAGATATTGAGTCAAATGTTACTCCTTGAACATTGTGGTGGGCAAGTCAACCTTATCCAGTTGTGTAATAAAATATTTTTGTGTCAGGATACGCGGAATTGGGTCCCAATTGTAGAGGCTTCAAATAGGTAATTTAAGGGTCGATTTTACCACCTTTAATAATTTATTACACCAGACCGCCACCAGATATTGAGTCAAATAATACTCCTTGGGCATTGTGGTGGGTAGGTCAACCTTATCCAATTGTGTAATAAAATATTTTTTTGTCAGGATACGCGGAATTCGCTCCCAACGGTAGAGGCCTCGAATAGGTAATTTAAGGGTCGATTTTACCACCTTTAATAATTTATTACACCAGACCGCCACCAGATATGGGGTCTAACGTTACTCTGCGGTCGTTATAAAGGGTAGATCAACCTTATACAGGTATGAAATAAATTATTTTTGAGTCAGGTTACACGTAATTTGCTCCGAACGGTAAAGGTTTGAAATTTTTAATTTAAAGGTCGATTTTACCAACTTCAATAATTTATTACACCAGACCGCCACCAGATATTGAGTCAAATGTTACTCCTTGGACATCGTAGTGGGCAAGTCAACCTTATCCAGTTGTGTAATAAATTATTTTTGTGTCAGGATACGCGGAATTCGCTCCCAATGGTAGAGGCCTCGAATAGGTAATTTAAGGGTCGATTTTACCACCTTCAATAATTTATTACACCAGACCGCCACCAGATATTGAGTCAAATATTACTCCTTGGACATCGTAGTGGACAATTCAACCTTATCCAGTTGTGTAATAAATTATTTTTGTGTCAGGATACGCGGAATTCGCTCCCAATGGTAGAGGCCTCGAATAGGTAATTTAAGGGTCGATTTTACGACATTTAATAATTTATTACACCAGACCGCCACCAGATAGGGGTCTAATGTTACTCTGTGGTCGTTGTTAAGGGTAGGTCAACCTTATACAGGTGTGTAATAAATTATTTTTGTGTCACGATACGCGGAATTCGCTCCCAACGGTAGAGGCCTCGAATAGGTAATCTAAGGGTCGATTTTACCACCTTTAATAATTTATTACACCAGACCGCCACCAGATATTGAGTCAAATGTTACTCTTTGGATATTGTGGTGGGCAGATCAACCTTATCCAGTAGTGTAATAAATTATTTTTGTGTCAGGTTACACGGAATTCGCTCCGAACGGTAAAGGTTTGAAATTTTTAAACTATAGGTCGATTTTACCAACTTCAATAATTTATTACACCAGACCGCCACCAGATATTGAGTCAAATAATACTCCTTGGACATTGTGGTGGGTAGGTCAACCTTATCCAATTGTGTAATAAAATATTTTTTTGTCAGGATACGCGGAATTCGCTCCCAACGGTAGAGGCCTCGAATAGGTAATTTAAGGGTCGATTTTACCACCTTTAATAATTTATTACACCAGACCGCCACCAGATATGGGGTCTAACGCTACTCTGCGGTCGTTATAAAGGGTAGATCAACCTTATACAGGTATGAAATAAATTATTTTTGAGTCAGGTTACACGTAATTTGCTCCGAACGGTAAAGGTTTGAAATTTTTAATTTAAAGGTCGATTTTACCAACTTCAATAATTTATTACACCAGACCGCCACCAGATATTGAGTCAAATGTTACTCCTTGGACATCGTAGTGGGCAAGTCAACCTTATCCAGTTGTGTAATAAATTATTTTTGTGTCAGGATACGCGGAATTCGCTCCCAATGGTAGAGGCCTCGAATAGGTAATTTAAGGGTCGATTTTACCACCTTCAATAATTTATTACACCAGACCGCCACCAGATATTGAGTCAAATGTTACTCCTTGGACATCGTAGTGGGCAAGTCAACCTTATCCATTTGAGTAATACATTATTTTTGTGCCACGATACGCGGAATTCGCTCCCAACGGTAGAGGCTTTAAATAGGTAATTTAAGGGTCGATTTTCCCACATTTAATAATTTATTACACCAGACCGCCACCAGATATGGGGTCTAATGTTACTCTGTGGTCGTTGTTAAGGGAAGGTCAACCTTATACAGGTGTGTAATAAATTATTTTTCAGTCAGGTTACACGGAATTTGCTACGAACGGTAAAGGTTTGAAATTTTTAATTTATGTGTCGATTTTACCACCTTTAATAATTTATTACACCAGACCGCCACCAGATATTTAGTCAAATGTTACTCTCTGGACATCGTGGTGGGCAATTCAACCTTATCCACTACGATGTCCAAGGTGTAACATTTGACTCAATATCTGGTGGCGGTCTGGTGTAATAGATTATTAATGGTAGTAAAATCGACCTTTAAATTAAAAATTTCAAACCTTTACCGTTCGGAGCAAATTACGTGTAACCTGACTCAAAAATAATTTATTACATACCTGTATAAGGTTGACCTTCTCTTAACAACGACCACAGAGTAACATTAGACCCCATATCTGGTGGCGGTCTGGTGTAATAAATTATTAAATGTGGGGAAATCGACCCTTAAATTACCAATTTGAAGCCTCTAGCATTGGGAGCCAATTCCGCGTATCGTGACACAAAAATATTTTACTACACAACTGGATAAGGTTGACTTGCTCAGTACGATGTCCAAGGAGTAACATTTGACTCAATATCTGGTGGCGGTCTGGTGTAATAAATTATTGAAGGTGGTAAAATCGACCTATAGTTTAAAAATTTCAAACCTTTACCGTTCGGAGCGAATTCCGTGTAACCTGACACAAAAATAATTTATTACACTACTGGATAAGGTTGATCTGCCCACCACAATATCCAAAGAGTAACATTTGACTCAATATCTGGTGGCGGTCTGGTGTAATAAATTATTAAAGGTGGTAAAATCGACTCTTAAATTACCTATTTGAAGCCTCTATCGTTGGGAGCGAATTCCGCGTATCCTGACACAAAAATATTTTATAACACAACTGGATAAGGTTGACTTGCCCACCACAATGTTCAAGGAGTAACATTTGACTCAATATCTGGTGGCGGTCTGGTGTAATAAATTATTAAAGATGGTAAAATCGACCTTTAAATTAAAAATTTCAAACCTTTGCCGTTCGGAGGAAATTCC